>KN050006.1:8886-53565 GCA_000743315.1 Lignosus rhinocerotis TM02
TGTTGCCAGGCGCAGACATATGTTTTCTAGAGCTCACGCAAATGTATAACATATGGGAACCAGGAAACGAAAATATAGTGTCCCCAAAATGAAACATGATTTCTTATCTTCCCCCTCCCATGGAACTTGAACCATTTTATTTTATTCTATAGGCAACTAAATTAAGAACTCTATGATCACGAGAATAGGTTATGAATCGGTACTTGTTGGCCAATTTTTCCGTTTCTATATTCTCTCCGTTTCTGTGGCCCCCCAGTTTGTATACAAAGATTCTATTTCTACTAATTTGTTTTGTAATCATTTCTAGGTGACCAAAAAATTTGGTCGGCCCGGCGTGTAAGTGGAGACACCGCACCTCGGCTACTTATTGGATCATGAGTCGATGAAGGGCGAGAGAGAGCCGCTTGGGGATAATGTTCTCATCTTCGTCCAGTGCGTAGAAGCAGTGCATGGATATGTAGAGTAGGAATACATCATGTGGCCCCAGGACATGGCCCGGACGAGCGCAGTACTCAGTACTTGCTAGTCGCAAGGTCGTGGCGTGGTTTGCGGTCGCTGTATCATTAACTCGGAGAGGGCGCGGGCTAGACGTCACACTCGCCAGCCAGTGCAATCGCAAGCCTGATCGCGCCTTCAAGAAAGGGGAGGGGCGGGACGGGAAGAGGGGGAGGGAGAAAATGGGTGAAGAAAGTACCAGCTCCGAGTCGAAGCTGAGGGCCTTAATATAGGTCTGTTCATACAGCAGGCGGCACGAAGCATCAAGTGCGACTACTCTAGTCATAGTAGAAAACAAAGCGACGGAGCCGAGCCCAATAGACAGCGTTTAGATGACGTTCAATGCGTCCTCCCTATCCTTCTTGCTGGAGGTAACTCTGTCGCCTCGGATATCCCCGCCATCAATGGGAACCTCGGAGATGGTACCAGAAGGATCGAGATGGTGGGTAGACACGCTGGCACTCGTTCCCCCATCATCAATGACAACTTCTCCATCGATGGAGATTCTCTCCCCTTCACTGTCATTGATGACCTCCAAGTCGTGATCGTCACTGTGGATTGCAATATGACCCGCGCTGTCAGGGCGGGTCAGGCGATCGTTGCGCACTCCGTTTGCATGATCTCCGGACCGATCGTTTCTGAAAATATCGTTATCCTGACGAGGGCGAGCAGCCTCCTGACCGACAACAGTCATGACGACATGCTCAAATGAGCGACGACCGGCATCCACCGACATGTCTTCGTGCACGCAATCGCTTGCGATAGACGAAGGGGCTGGATTGTGACCCTGTACAATGGAAGTCAGAACATGTAGGAGGGGTTGTCCAATGACTCACCGAAGGGGAGGGCCCGGATCCCAAGTTGAGAACAGCGCAAGCTTCGCTCCCGTGAGCACTAGCAATGGGTCTTGCCATCAGCTGAGTGGATGCAATGAGTGCAAGTGTGATGAGCAGACCGGCTGCGAGCATGGTTGGTGGAGGAGCAATAAAAACAGAGTATGCAGCCTGGTAAGTGCGTGCTCTAGGATTGTCTTACCTTGCAGACCCTTATATACCTTCACCCGGACGTGGATCTTGAACCTGAGACAGGAGAGCCATAGAGCATGTGTGATCGAAACAAGTTCTTGCGGCCAGTCCGGGGTTGTGAGAGCACTGCTGGGCAATCCTAGTTTGTGATCCAAGGTCGCAGTGTTGACGGGTCTCGTCGGTAGGAAGAGCACTTGTGGTCCGCGGTCACTACCCGGCGTTGTAGGGAAGGCGACCCCATGCTGTGTAGGCAGAGACAACCACCTCAATTGCATCTGACAATAGAAGCGTGTGTAAGCCTGTACCATGAGAATGGCAGGAACGCGCCCCAACCACAAGTCAAGATCAGGTCAAGAAGCCGGCACGGTATCTTTGTGTTAGACATGAATGCACCTGCTCACGATGGATTCCTGGATGCATGTATGCTTTAGGATTGGCAACGATGGGAATTCAACCTTACTTCTCCACCCCATCACTGATTTATTGACGGTTCCCTGTAAGTCAGCGATCAGATGCCAGAATACTTGCAGACGAGAGACAGTGTCGAAAGAGAAGCTTGTTCATCAGTCATGACTTGAACTCAAAGTAGCAGATGGTCTCACAGTGATTAACTGCGGATCTGTGAGTTTTACAAGATTATTCTGGAACTACCTGGAGGACCGGATGTTAGCTCACGGGTACAGCTCGGTCCGCACCAATCCTACCCTAACCCATGGTACGTTATCGGCTCATGGTGAGCACGGTCTGCATATCCGGAACACACCCCTTTTCCTTCATGAAATACTCCACGATGTCCCGCGCGTCGCACTTGACCGCCATCTTCAGCATCTCTTGAGTCACAGTCACCCTGTCACCGAGCTTGCGTCTCTTCCCTCTCGACGACACGCCATCGTCTGGGGTAGAGCGGCCACTCTTCTGGGCAATTACCGCATCCAGCCGTCGACGTTTCTTCTTCAAGTCACTCTGAGCCGTGATCTCTTCACCAAAGAATGAGAAACCGTCACGTTCAATAAGCATCCGCACAAGTGGGAGGCTCTTCCGCCGTATGGCGACGGTCACGGCGAGGCCACTCTTGCATTCTGGCGACGCTCCATGCGCGAGAAGGAACCGTATTAACGGGGTGAAAGCGGAGTAAACAGCCCTCGTCAGCGCATATCCGTCATACGAGTCCGTTGCAATCCTCCCGATTCGTTCGTGGCCGTAGAGGAAGCGAAGAAATGGAAGAGGTTCGTCATCGTCTGACCATGACTGTCCAGAATCATCTCGCGGCAGAAGATTCCGGAAGAAGCGCCGAGGCAGCACTGTCGATATTTGTTGTGGTTCTTCTCTAGAGAATATATGAGGAATTTTCGGGTTACGGAATATTGCCTCGAGTACGTCGCGGGTACATAGGGGAAAACGCAGCACTCGGGAAGCAATGCCGAAAGCTCGGGCGCTGGAGGATTGAGCAGCGCTTTCTTCATAGCATCCGATCAGGTATTCGGCATGCACAGCCGTCGGGGCGGATTTGAAGACCGCATAGAGGTGTTTGCAGGTCAAGGGAAGTGCAGGAGATAGAGCGAATGTGTATATCTCGTAAAGGAGCTACGCTCATGTGAGAAGGACCATGATCAATCGGCGAGAGAGATGCCTACCTCAGCTGGGAGGTGATCTAGTGCAAGAGTTCCTTCAACCATCTTGTTATGTATAGCGGTCCCAGCTCAAGTGTGCAAGCGATCTAGTGGTTATCATCAAGGTGGATGATCCAGGCGGAAGTTTTGACGAAAAGAGGTGCCACGTGATTACCGTGCATGGTGGGGTTCATTGATGCCCTCGACGGGCGCTCCTTGCGCCAGTGTAACAGTGGCAGTGGGCACTGGATATTCAACGTCAATCTCCAACCTTCAACGCTGTTTGCCTTTCGTCAACATCGTCTTGATCTGGTCCTCTGAGATCTCCGATGGCAGTAACAGCACGTGGGCTTGGAAATATGGCCCAGCGGAGTGAGACAGATGAAGAGCAATCGCAACTCCTTGGCCCGGCTTCGGAGAACCTAGCGTCGATCAAGGTTTTCCCGCTCATTCCAAGCTTGAAGAAGGATGTTGTTGTGAGTGTTGTACTCCCCTCAGCGAGTGTACTGATCTTACAATGTGCGATGGTCGGCAGAGGGACATTGGTATGTTCACCTTATGAACGTATTGTCATATGCCAAGCCATTACTCAGCAAGTACTACGAAGATACTGCATTAACTTGGGAGTGCGTTTCGCAGAAGAATACGTATATGTCAATGTATGCGAGCTGATCAACAAATTTGTAGGCAATTGACTGCTTCTGACATCAACTTTGCTGTCGTCCGGCCTCTCGTTTTCAAGTATGCAAAGCTAGAGAACCTCGCCGTGGTGTATGCATGCTTCGTCGTCCGTTCACATTTTCTCTCCGAAGCGGGAGACAACCTAGCCTATTCGGGTGTTATGCTCTCTCGCGCAGCACTATGCGAGATCCTAGCTATGAAGCTCTTGGGAACATTCGCCTCCATCCCTCTCCGTGTAGCCACGGTTCTAACAGCGAGCTGGAACCCTCTTGCCGGTGCGCCAGAGCAGATTATCAACGACGTAAAAAGTATGGTGGGCCAAGATGGGACGTACGACCCGCAATGCGCGTTAGAAGTCCGTGTTTCCCAACGTATCTCGAACTCCCCTCTAACACCCATTCTGTATTGGTAGATGGCCATCGCTACAGAATCCAAAGCATTCCTTGCATCACCCCTTGTACAGTCAGTTGTGAACGACATCTACTCTGGACGGATGGTCTTCACTATGACGTCACATCGATCCGTCCTCGCCGACAACTACAAACCTCGCAGCATCGAGGTTTACGATGTACGAAAGGCCCCCTTCCTGGACCACTACAGGTTGCGTGTGCCTCGTTACGGCGCCATCCTTGAGTTCATAAACTTTGCACTGCTATTAACGACGTTCCTGCTATGTCTCTCCAGTGCGTACCAGTAATCGCTTGGGTATCTTGTTGCTCTCACAGTACTAATCAGTATATCAGCGAAGAATCTAAGCGCGATGAGTAGTTTTGAGAAGGTATTCATCCTGTTTGCCACAGCATTTGCTTTGGAGGAGTACACTGCATCCAAGGAACACGGATGGACAAGTAAGCCTCATCGGCCACGTTTGTGATTTATCATGCTCATAACCTGCGCAGTATACATAGCTAATGTACAGTGACTCGTTTCATGCCGAATCAATGGCTGACCATTTCTAGCTTTGGAACGTCTTCGACACATCCTTCATCGTCATCTTCGTGGTATATCTCGGTTTTCGGATCAAAGGACTACATACGGGAGATTGTAAGTGATTTGTTATAGTCACACAAGCCGTGTGATGACACATATCAGCGGGGGCATCTGATTTTGCGTTCGATATACTCGCATGTAGTGCCTGCATTCTGTTCCCTCGGTATGTAAACATACCCGAGCGGATCTGCTAGCCACTGACCATGACTGAAAAAATAGACTTGCCTTCTTTGCCGTCTCCAACAACGTCGTGGTACTGTGCGGTTCCGAATTAGATTTGAACTAACTTATTCGCTAATCGCTTGATGCTAGAGCTCTTCGCGCAATGATGGCTGAGTTCCTCTTCTTCATAACCATCGCTGCGATATGCTTCTCTGGCCTTCTCTTCACCTTGCACAATCTCGGTTTGTGTTCTAAGGTTTCAGATATCCCATTATATTCACACGTCTTCTGGGCCCACAGCTGCAGACACTGGGAAATGGACAATTAAGAGCATTGCGTGGCTCATGGTCCAGATCTGGTTTGGTAATACCTACTTGAGTTTTGCCCAAGCCTCCAGTTTCCATCCCCTCTTCGGGCCGGTGCTGATGACCTGTTTCGCGGCACTGTCAAATACGCTCTTACTGACAAGTGAGTGACCGTGTACATCTACCGATGCTCTGCTAACCGGTGAATCCTCAGTTTTGATTTCTATCTTGTCAAACACTTTCGCGAGGATTGATGCGGTACGCTGTCCCGGTCTCGGTACATCTTTGCTGAGCCATGAACTAAGCCAGGTCTCCAGAACGCCAAACAAGAACACCTGTTCCAATATTCTATCTCAACGATTGAAGGGTAGGTGTTCCTCCTTGCCATCGATAACATTGCACTCAGGTCACTGTGCTCCAGGGTCAAGGATACACTCTTTAGCTATCAGCCGCCTTTCAATCTGCTAGCATTCATAATCCTCTGGCCTCTAAGCTTCGTACTGACCCCGAGAGCGCTACATACCACCAACGTCTTTCTGATCAAAGTCACGGTGAGCCGTACAACAACAATGGCGCATATCGTATCAGTCCTAACATGCCACCCAGTCATTTCCACAACTCATCGTCATCGCCATCTACGAACGCTACCTCGCCCAAGGTCAGACATTGCGCCAAGCAAGCTACGAGCGCGCACACAGTATCTATGCGACGCTCTCTCGTGGGGTGAAGCACATGCCCATCCTCGACCTACTCGGATCTAGCTCCATGGACGTCCATGACGCGATATTTGACGTGGATATCGCAGACGAAGTCAATCTCTTCGATGACTCCGACGGCGAATTTGAGTTCCCCACCGCTCCGCCCGCCATCCGGACGTCAGAGTCGCACGAAGCCCTCGGACGTAACCGCTCTCCGCTCCGGCCCGCGGCGACAGGATCGGAGCAGATCTCGCGGACGACGAGCGCATCGCTCTCTCCGCGGAAATCGCAGGGCAAGAGCAGGATGCGCACGCAAAGTGCGATGTCAGCTGATGCGGGAGCGATCTCGCCGTCCTCGTCGCCGCGCCCGCGTAACTCGCCGCTGCCTCAGATCAATCCCTCGAGCGCGACGGAGGTGCCCAGTATGGGCCCGCGGAGCCCACTGGGTGTATTATTTGGTGCACGGAGGGAGCGGGTCACGTCGATGGCTGGGGTGGAAGCGAGCGTGAAGCGTGTTGAGACACTCGTGGACGAGGTGAAGAGGATGCCGGTGAACAGGTTGAAGGACGAGATGAAGGAGCTACAGGTGCGTTCACTGTTCCTGTTGTCCTGAGAGTTGGAGTTAGGTCCGAAAGGAGCTAATGCTCTATTCGTATAGGATCGACAGGCGAGGATAGAGAACTTGCTACTGATGCTCACGCGCGGGATGAGGAACGACACTGGACATCATTCGACGATTCGTGGCGACTCTTTATGATCCATGGTTCTGTGCGGACTTTGTGCAAAGTGCTCGTGTTGATGCGGACTGCAGTTTCTTGGAATGTACCTCAGGCTGATTTCCCCTGGACTTCTCTATACAGTTGGGCAATGGACCGGCGGATTTGCAGATCACTGCAATAGACGATGGCTATTGGAATAGGTGTTGAACACAACAAGGTTAAGAGACTAATGCGCATTTGAGCAACTCATGAGACCACACTGAACATCTACGATGATAAAGAACATCGTCATCTATCCTTTTGCACACAACTAAGCAAGCCTATAACTACGAGAGGGGCGGAGCTCGACCAAGACCTCTCGTTTTTCGTTGATTTGTGACTGTTCGCAACATTTTTCACGTTCAAGGCTGGTAGCGATGAGCATGCTGACAGACGTCTATATGATGCAAAGCAATTCGCCTCTCCCAGGCTTGGGCAGGTTCCTACTATCATCGACAGAGCATTCAGCACGTACTCCCAAGTCTCCGGAAATACGCCCATACCTTTCTCGTCCACAATACATAGCTCCCTCTCCGTCTCCTCGATCCTCCGCATGTACACGGCGCACCAGAACACCTGATGTGAACTATATCGCATGTGCGACCCCATTTGCATATATGAACACGTCCGCTCGATTTCGAAGAGAATCCGTACCTAAAGGACGCGCCGGGGGCTAACATCTTGTCGCAACATGGAGAAGGAATAGGAGACATGGTATCATAGACACATGGGAACTTTGGCGATCGTTCTAATAATACATCTGCACATAGCTGTCATATGAGCAGTCGCGGATGGTGGTGGTTGTTGCCGCAGACTCAAGCAGTCTTGTCCTCATCGTCAAGCTTATCGTGCGTCGCTCGAGAGCCAAGCACTTCGTGTGGGTCGACCTCATCTCCGAAGATCGCTGCCATTTGCTCGAGGGTTTTTCCTGAGAGGAGGGCGTGTGATCCGTCGTGCGAGTATAGGCAGAAGGGCTACAAGGCACTCACCTTTGGTCTCTGGGAAGAAGAAAGCTATGACTACGAAATCTACCGCATTCAAGACAATGAACACAATGTAGTACTTCCACACAATGTTTGTGAGGGCGATGTTGGACACCTAGCATCAACAAAGACATGTCAGTGCCACACAGGAGGAAGGCCCAAGTGGTGGTGAGGATCTGGACGTGCCTGAGAGAACAAAACATTAAACGCCCAGTTTGCGCATGTAGCAACACTAGTCCCGATGGATCGCGTTCTGGTAGGGAACACCTGTACGCATGTCAAGCAGTGGCCCTCGTAGCAACCATTACCCCTGTCGGACGTACCTCAGATGCAAGTACCCAGCTGACAGGACCGAAACTCAGCGAGAAGAAAATGCTCGTCATGAAAATCATGGCGATGCCAGCGCGTTGTGCGGCTAAGTTCGTGGACTCCTCTGCAGGGAAAGAAGCCACAATCGCGGTGAGTATCGAGTATGTCACGACGAAGCTGCCAGCGCCGAACATGAGGGGCTTCTTCCGCCCGACCGTGTCGAGAATCAATGTGATGAAGCTGCAGCGGAAGGATAGTCAACTTCTCTGCGCATGTCCAATCTAGGGGAGGGCATTTACTCACAAAAAGTTCGTGATTGGCCCCACTGCGCCATAAATCCCCTGTACAAGTAATGACTGGCCTGCGCTGAGGCCGAGAGCTTTATACATTGATGGTCCAAAGTAGTTGATGACATTGATCCCCGAAAACTGGCTGAATACCTGCACCCCGACCGCTACGAGCGTGCGATGGAGCATGCCGGGCGTCGCCCACAGGTCTGTGATCGAGCGAGCGCGCACGAGCATCTCAGCCTTGATTGTCTCCTTCATTTCCGCAAACTCTGCCTCAGCCTCCGCCTGCGCTGCGGCGGTCGTTCCATGCAGCTTGTGCACTACTACCCGCGCCTCGTCGTCTCGGCCATGCTCGAGCAGCCAGCGGGGTGAGCGCGGCATCCACGGGCTACCTGCGAGTAGCAGGGCTGCAGGGACGAGCTGCAGGATAGAATAGTACGGTTATTGATGCACATGGGCTCCCGCTCGCGATACAAGGCACACTCACTTGAAGACCGAGTGGCAAACGCCATTGAACATCGCCCTTGAGGAATTGACAGGCGTATCCGACCCAGTTGGCAACAATGAACCCAATCCCGATCATCTGCTGTGCTAGTCCGACAACGAATCCACGCTGCTTGGGCGGCGCAATTTCCGTCTAATCAAAGCGTGGTCAATATGTACGATTCACCGAGCACTCAGCAGTTCAATTACATTGTATAGGGGAACTGTCATCGACAGTATTCTGCAGGTCTAGGTCAACTCGCCGTAGAAAGACAGTGCAGCGGCTGCGACATACCCAATTGCCAATCCAGAGATGATCCGTCCGACGAGCATGCAGGCAAAGTTATTTGCCCCAGCTTGCATGGCGCAACCCCACAAAGATACGATCGCCCCAAGCTGGACACAAGGACGTTAACATCGTCTGTTTCGTGGACTCTGTGTAAGATGAATACCTGGACTGTGCGTATCCGTCCGAATCTGTCATTGGTCCTGAAGGGGCACAGTCCACACTCAGCTGCCGTCATAGGATTCCGCTGCTCACCAACCAGCGGCTGCCGCCCCTAGAAAGCATCCACCTTACAAGATACACCATGTATGTCGATATCGTGTGTGTTAACGACACGTACATGAGCTCACCGGTGAATGTGGAGACGACTGCCCCTGACAGACTGTCATAATTGTCGGCATTGCCAATGAAAGACTTGAGAGTCGGGAAGGTTACAACCGATGCGATGATTCCGCTAGAGGAGTAAAATCATAATCGAACGTTGGCATGAGTGTTAGGGCACGCACCTGTCGTAACTGTGTATGTAGCAACGGGAGATGACATATAACTAAGGGACGGTGGCTGTCATGGCAAATATCGATCTTACTTACCCAAACAAGAAGGAACCTAACCGTCCAGGAAACGTCAGTGACTTCCAGAACATACATGGACGCGGAGACATTAGATAAGAATCCGAACCAGACTCACCGATTGCGCAGAAGACAGCAAGGAAGATGTTGTACACCCGCCCCATCGTTGCTCAGCCCAACGCGTGTCGCCGCGATAGCTGAACGGTCTCAAGTCCGAGTCGTAAGTAGAGCAAGAGCAAAAACTTCCCCACAACAGCGAGTCGAGGGCTTATAAAGCGCATCTGACCAGATTGCTGACCTTGAAGCATGATATTGCGCCTATCAACATAGCGGTAAAATGTCGGGAGAGTGTTGTGGGGGAGTTGGGGCAGGAATGCAAGCCCTGGTCATGCGACACGCCTTCTCTCCACACAAACCCGTCTAAATTCACCTGCAATACTACTTAGTACCTGTTAGTACTTTACAACACCCAAAACAATGATGCGAAGCGGGCCGGTGGGAATGGGTGTTCCGGGTACAAGCGGCGTAGTCTCGGAACTTGTTGCTGTGTGGCTAGACTCTGACCCAGTGCGTGTATGTGCGATATCCGAGACTCGGAAGTGGAACTGGTCATTGGTGAAGAACGACACTATGTAGTAATGGGCATGGCTGTCGGTTCATATGCCACTGCCACTGGAAGTCTTTGACCCCAGGTACAATCTAGTAGTAAATCATGGTGATAACGTACAAGGCAGATTGGAGATGCAGGCCTCACGTAATATATCTGGGCTCCTGTATCGTAGACGCAAACCCACAATGTCACGCAGTGTGCAGGTGACGGATCCTATACATCGCACTGTATGTTGAGCTCGGGACGCGGGTCTTCTACGCGGCTACCATCCATATCATATACATGTTGATCAATTATACAAGAATGGGGACGCAACAAAAAGTTCTCAGAACGACTCGTCAGTTATTTTTGCCGGTGCTTGCGGTTTCATCTTCAGCATTGGTTTCGTCTTCGGGTGCAAAGTACAGGGGGAGTAGCGACCTGTACCAGTAGCACAGTGCAGGGTAATGGTATGGGATGTCACTGTAACGAAAACTTACTCATATACCGCTTTGTCGTCATCGCTCCAGACTACAAAGATGACTCGTTCTATCTGTTGACAATTTGTTCAATGTTGTATCGTCTCGCTTCGTCATCAACCATGGCTGCGTCAGCGAACCTTGTCACCATCGGAACTGTCCAAAAACAGTCTCACAACATCAAGGGCGATGCGCGAAGCTTCCTGTATTGGGTATCCGTATATTCCGGTTGAAATGGAGGGGAAGGCCTTCATCGATGTCACGTCAGTACAAGATATAGGACATCTACATGGTTTCCATGGCGATGCGTACGATGTGTCTCAACAAATTTTGTACCGCGAGTTGAAGGCTCGTGTTGTAGCACGACCTGAGATAATGCTGCGATGCTTCTGGCGACAAGTATATGGGACCTACGGTGTGGATGATATGGCGACTGTGTGGCTATGTTGGAGGTACCCCAGATCGAAGATAGAAATGGTTGAAGCGTACGCAGGCAGATCATATCCCCTGGTGATCTTCGCACCTCCGGTGTTGCAACCTTTCAGTTTTCGGCCTGTTCGAGCCGTTCGATGCGACACCAGTGAATGAAAGGTAACAATGGCTCACATTCTTCCAGGAGGGAAGGGCCCGCAGCAGCGTGTATAGCACCATCGACTACAAGGAGAAGAAAGTGTGCTCTCACGGAGACGAAAGGAACACATGTATATAGCAACTCACCACCTCCACCGCCTGCAGGATTACAGTTGCAATGGAAGGGCGGAGGTCATGTATATGGGAAGGAAGAATGCAACTGAACGACACACCGAGGAGCCCTTCGTTGGCTGCATTGACGATGCAATTGACATCCAATCTCGTGATGTCGCCTTGACTGCGGAAGGTTGTGGCAGAGGCGACGAATGTAGGACAAGGTCGTCAACAATGTCGTTGTGCGGCTAATCAAACAAGCCCCCCATGGTCGTTACTTACTACAAGGACACCTTGTCGAGCAGAAGAGGCTTGGACGGGTAACAGACCGTAGCAGCGTCAACGGCCTTGAGTGTACCGGACTTGTAGAGCTGACGGAGGGTGGGGATTTTTGTAAGACTGACTGACAATGACATGGTCACGGTGTAGTTCAAGGTGTGGAACAATGCTATTTACCCGATTCCAAGTGCAACTGACACAGGCGCCTGTAGAGGCGAGAGTCTTCCAATCTAAACTTTTACTTATTTGGTTCGTTTTGTACTTTGACGACAAAACGTCCTCCTCCCCGGTTTCTCCTCCAGTTCCGCCCTCTCATGGGTAATGTTGCTTGCTGCTGCTCCGAGCCTGTCAACTTCGACGGCGAGGTCGACCTCTTCCACTTCGACCTCCATCGCGCGGTAGGCAAGGGCGCCTTCGGCAAGGTACGCTGTCCTCTCCCCAACTCACCCACTCCTCCAATATGGATCCGCACAGGTCAGAGTTGTAGAGCACAAGAAGACGAAGAAGCTCTATGCACTCAAGTACATCGAGAAGACCAAATGCATCAAGCAAAAGGCCGTAGCGAATATAATCCAGGAGCGCCGACTCCTTGAGGAGGTGAGTCAATGTATCCTTTCGTGCATACCCCAAGCCGCTATCTCTGCGAGTCGGAATGCAAGATGCGAATCATCTCTTCTACATCTCTCTTCCCCATCCTTTCCGCTCCTCGCGCACCATTTGACGAGGGTCTGCCGTTAGGCTCTTTGCCATGTCTTGACAGATGCTGAGGCACTGAAGGGGGGCTCAGACCAAGTCCCCAGTGAGCCGCACAGGATATATGTCTCATCCTGCTACCTACATGTCATTATCGCCTAACAGGTTCTAGTGCTGCCGTCTGCATACAACTCAACATACTCTCAGGAGTCTTTAGGCTGCTCGTCACGAGCGCTCCCCATACGACAACACAATACATGGTGTAGGAGGAGCGGGACTGCTTCGGCATTAACTTGGTCCTCTTCTCGGCGCCTGCAATGGTGGAGAACGTCCCCTATATCATGTTGTCACGTCAACCAGACTGAACTCTATTAACGCATGTGCCCATTAGATCGACCATCCATTTGTCGTGAACTTGCGATACGCCTTTCAGGACGACGAGAACTGTTTCTTCGTCCTTGACCTTATGCTTGGCGGCGACCTACGCTGTAAGTCTCGCCCTCCATCCGCACTCATACCCACTAAAACGTTAGACAGTTCACCTAGAGAGACTTCGATACATCCCTGAGATAGTCGTCCGATTCTGGACGGCCGAACTGTCTTCAGCGCTTGAGTACCTCCACCGACAGCGTATCATTCATCGGTACGTCCCTCCAAGCGCCATGGTGGCTCTGATTCCGGAACTCTATTGGCTGTTACAGGGATCTGAAGCCGGACAACATTCTTCTTGATGCCATGGGTCACGCCCATATCACTGACTTCAATGTCGCCATCCATTACTCGGAGCGCCGGCAACATACGAGTGTTGCCGGAAGTATGGCCTACATGGCGCCGGAGGTGATTGGCCGACTTGGATACACTTGGTGCTGTGATTGGTGGAGTCTAGGTGTAGTTGCGTGGGAGCTCCTTTTCCATCGCCGACCTTTTGACGGACGCTCGTTGGAGAAGATGAAGAATTCGATTCTCAAAGACACTATCCGGTTCCCATCAAACTCGAAGGAGAAGTGTAGCAAAGAGGGGCACCAGTTCCTCATCGGCGTGAGTTGCATCCCCGGATACCACTGGGCATTGATACAGAATTACCTGAAATGTATTTCTAGCTCCTCGACCGTAACTCACAGACTCGCCTTGGCTGCAGGGACAGGGATCTCGGAATTCAGGACATCCGAAGGCACCCATGGATGGAGTGCATTGACTGGGATACGCTGGAGAACAAGGAGGCGCAGCCACCGTTCGTTCCTGACGTATGTCTATGTCGTGTCCGTCTTACACCATTACTGATTAGAATTGCCCACCACAGATGAAAAAGGCCAACTTCGACGTGTCGCACGAGCTCGACGAGTTCTTGATGGTTGAGAAGCCGTTGACGCACTCGAAGCGGAAACAAAATCCAGACCTAGAGAAGATGAAGCCTGAACTGCGCCAGCTTGAGGAACAGTACGTCTTCGCGTTCGTTGGATGTCTCCATTTGTGTTTGACGTGTTCGCTCGCAGGTTTACGGTGTATGACTTCTCAAAGAACCGACGGATCTCGTACTATCCCCACAATCAGCCGATCACGAACATAGTACGGGACGGCAACCAGGACGACGAGCAGGCTGAGGTAGTCCAGTCGATTGGAAATACGGCCACGGTGATTGACCGCTCAAGGCCCAACTCTCCAATGAATGAGGACGAAATCGTCCAATACACACACACGCACCAACCTATACCCTCCCTGAACGGGCATGGTGATGGTGACTCAGACGAGCCGCGAATGTCTGTCGGGCCAACTTGATGACGTGTGTTGCTCTGTTATGTGACCTATCGCATCCGTTCGTACGGACGCTGCTGGATTCAAATTTGTCCCCTTTCCGTCGTTCGTTCATCGTGACTTCCATCTGGACTGCACTTACCATCTCGCATATCCATCCCCCAGCATCAAATGATTCCCATCCTCGTTCTGCATCTACTTATCCATAACGACTAATTGTGTACTATGTCTCCCAGATTCCCTTCTGCTCTGCTGCATCTCCGCGCACCCTTGTTCATCTATCGCTGCTGGCTTCGCGTTCCGTACGCACTCGGATTATTCATCTTAGCGAGTCGTATATGCACAGCCCAGGTCTGTTTCTACTATACATTCTTCACTAGTCGTGTTGTACTACAAGTCCTACACCTCGTGCTCGGTGCACTACATAACACCCTGCACATAGTATACCCACGATCCCAGTGGTCAGGGTGCGGCATCTTCGGCAAGCACCTTCCTAGAGCTTCTTTGGCTGCTCGGTCTGATATTCTTGCTGCTCCGATCCGACTTTCGAGGACCACTACAAGCTCGCGCCGAGGAGACGGCCTGCCACTCCCAACCCAGTACGAGGTTTCGCAGGATGATGTTGTGGGAAAAACAACGGCGTGATGAACAAGGACGACCAGGTACAACAGACGCCAGATATAGGTAGGTGCAGGAAAGTGCTATGCAATGCTCACGCAATTCGCGGGGATGAGTGAGGTTCGTCTCACTACGTTGCACGTGAAGACGACAAGGTATCGAGAACACTCGCAGGGAACAAACGTAGGAGCGGTTGCTAGGTGCAGGAGTGACACACCCTGGGGACCCCAATATCGACATGACTTACTTGTGTCTGACGGTGGTGATCGAGTTGGAACTTCGACGGTTGGAACAAGGAGCAGGTGGCGATAGACCTAAGAACAGTTCACCCCGACAGAACATAGCTTGGGACCCGCCCGAGCGATGATTGCAACCTTGCTACGAGTACTGTGGAGTGTATAACGACTCCCACCACGAGTTCTGAAACCACGTCCACGCAAAGCCCGCAGTCCCAGATACACATGTCGCAGGTATGCAAGCATTCTGCCACTTTGCTCATACCACCCTCTCATGTGACCAACTCTTCTTGTTACACATAGACGTCTTACCATGTCTGCTGCCCTCAGCCCCGATGTGCGCTTCAAATATGTGTCACTAGGATGGACCCAGGCCTACGTAGCAATTCCCGGAACGTCAAACCAACCGATATATATGATGATGGGGACGTGATGGGGACGTCCGACATGGTCAGCACTCTTCCTATGCAGTAGAATGGATGTTGTCGTCATATACCGCCATACCGTGGCTTTGCTCATAGCATTGATTGTCGACGTGAACCGACCTGCCAATTGCATCACTGTGTTTTGCGTTTGTGCAGCACTAATAGTAGTGGCCTCTTATAAATCGGATATCTGTGTCCGACGGACCAGGCGGATTGCTGGTGGGAACCGTGTTCCAATGCACCTGTCTTTCAACTCTCTTTACATTCATCACTCCCGTCTTCTAACCTGCTGTTTATGCTTATCATGATGTACGTGGGAGGTATTGCTGAGTGTCAACATTGATATGCTAGCGGCAATACAGCATGAACAGACGTAAGACATGGAAGCGGAATGGAAGTGCCTCATGTCGGAGCAATGGGACATTGGACTCAGACACTTTCTCCCACCGGAGCGCCGCATACTTACCATGACATGTTCGCAGGTACGTAAGGTGTTTGGACTGATCTCACTGACTTCAGCGAGGAATGCAGAAAGGGCTAAGAGAAGGGTAAGCTCAGATTCTGGACCACACCGTGAGGTGATAGTACATCTTGATCGTTAGATGAACAAGCCTCGCAGTGACCATATTGAGAATTTCAGCTGTTTCTACTAGAGTCCGTGCGCGCGCTGTGCACCTTCATACTTCCAATACACGCAGACGGCCAGAGCCATTGGGCGATCGGCCTCCCGTCACTCCGGATCGCGGGTACTAGTAACAGGTAAGTTAGTGGCGTTCAAGAAGGAGGATGTGACCGGGCCAAGTGCTTCCATGCCCCACTTATCTCAGGCTGTGATATGACGATTTTCCATGTCTCACGTCTACAAGAATCGGCTTCCGTTCCTACTAGAACTGTATACGGAGTCAGTATGAAATCAGGTCATGATGCTCTGCGTAATGCTGACCTATCCCTGGCTCCCGCAGCATCGCGACTACCTCTGAAACCTTCTGAAGCTTTGAGCTCTTCACATAACTCTGATAGAGCTGAATAACCGGGCAGGTCGGGCTCTTTAGTAGGAATGTATATATACTAGTAGGTGAGAGTTTGACACTTGCATGATCAACCAACCTCCTCTGTACCATGCCAGCCTTTCACGGTGTGTCCGAAGTTCTGCATCGTCATATATCCAGTTACTTCACCTAACCCCTCCCATATCTTCCAGGCACATGTTTCAATTTGACGGGTACACCCCCAGCCAAGGTCGATGATTCTGGAGCCGCAACACCCGTTCGACCCGAGCAGCTCGTTATGATGCTTGACCACAAGTCAGCACTCATTCCAAATCTCCTTGATTGTTTCCCTGGCTGGAGTCAGAAAGTCCATAACGCTTTCCTTGAAGATGTGAATCGAGATATCGATGATTGGATATACCAGTGAGCGGAGTACTAGCGTCTGTGCACTCGCATTTGACTAGGTCTTACTTACTCACACAGCCTTCCTCTCGATCAAAATGTCAAGAATAGGCTCTTGAAGCGATCTATAGACAACAGCACCTTCCTTGCGTCATTGGTCTACCCTAGGACCTCGAAAGAGAAACTCCTTGTCCTCAGTAAGTCCTTCTACTGGTTCCTCCTCTGGGATGATGGTAAGCCCCCTCCGTCAGTGCGCTTCACTACGTCAGACAACTCCCATTGAAACTGAACCTGCCCCCTCACCGTCAGCCGTAGATGCGGGCGGAGTCTTTGCTATGGATGAATCCGGAACCCTATCACTTTGCGCCGAGACACGAGCATGCATCGAGACTTGCCTGGGGACAAGAACAGCGTCCTCACCTTCCGTTACCGTTCCTCAAGACTCCCATCCGCTGGTTGCCATACTATATCCCATTCTCCTTGCCCTCTATCGTGACATGTCCTCCATCTCTGCTGAGCGTCTCCGTCTCAGACTCAACGAGTACGTTGAACAGGTCAAGCTACAACAGGGCTTGCGTATGCGGTCACAGCTGCCAACCGTCGAAGAGCATCTGCGCTTCCGCGCTCGTGACGTCGGCGCACAGCCGTACTACGTGAAGAACGAATACGCCATGTCGTTCTGCCTTCCCCAAGAGGTCTACGAGTGCGAGGTCATGGCTGACATCTTGAAGCTTTCGTCGGACCTAGTCGTTCTCATAAACGAGCTTCTCTCACTCCGGAAGGAGGCGAGTGCAGGACAGCTTGAGAACCTTGTGTTCTTGCTCGTACGCGAGGAGGCGTTGTCACTGGATCAGGCGGTGGCAAAGGTTGTCGACATGATTCAAGCGGGCTATGTCAGGTTCGGAGAAGCGGAGCGAAGGCTGGGGATTGTCGATAATGAGGGGACAGGGGTGGGTACGGAGATCTGGGAATACGTTCTCTGCGCCCGAGCGTTGGTGACGGGTTCGCTGTGGTGGAGGTAGGTATCCTCTTTCTCTCTATATGCTTCAAGCCTATTCACATTCAGACCTGGGTCGACTCAGTTACAACTGCGAACGGTATTTCAACAAGTCCAACATAAACGAGCGCGGAGATGTGTCGCTGCAGATCCGGTTTGGTGAGGCATAGTCACCGTGACTGCAACCCTACAATCAGTTTGTATAGGTCCGCGCATGATTGATGGCATGACATGTCCGCTGCTATGTAGAGTGTCCGTTCATATATACCGCGCGCTAGGCACTCGACTCTATGAAACAGGTCCACACATCTCCCTCAGCCCACCACCTTCCGTACAGATGTACCGTACCTCCGAAGGCGTGCAGTCACTGCGGCCCCACTACGAGAGATTGTCATCAATCTGGACTACGACTCAATAAGGACCATCCTATTCTCAAGCGAGCATCAAATTGAGTTCTATTGTCTAGGTTGTATATGGTTGTGTATGTGTGATATACAATGTCTGCACAATCCTCCTCCTCCTCCCTTTCTCTCCCAGGAAACTAGTGATAAGGCATGCTCATTGTTGGTGCGCTTACACTGAAGATTCCCACCTCGCCCTCACCCTCGTCAGCCCTCGGAACCCATTCTAGACTCCTAAGTCTGCTGCTGCTTCTTCCAGTACGCCTCGACCTCCGACCTGATGCTCTTCAGCATGTCCTCAGTCGTGTACTGAGGCTTCCAACCAATAGCCCGCGCACGGTTCGCGCGGCAGCGCGAGTTGCTTCCGCTATACCAGCCCCACTTCTCTTCCCCAAAGTATTTGACGAGCTCCTCAATCGTAAATGATGTCGGCTCAGAGTCGTCCGTGATCCCGAGCGCAACGAGAGCGTCCCCGATGGCCTTGCTAATTTGGTACCAGCTGTGCTCGCCGTTTTCCTCGAAGTAGAAGCCCTCCCAGCCATGCCCGGTCGTCAAGGGGCTGTTGATGATTGCGTCGAAAAGCACGATGTACAGGTCCGCGCCTGTCCCGATGGCACGCGTCAGCCGGCATGTTTCGAGAGCGGGTGGATTCCTGAATGGAAAGTCTCACAATCATCTATGTGCACTTCAGGCCAGAGGGACTTGCCCTTGCCCACGACACCCGCCCTCTTCCGGTCGAGCGCGGCCTTGACGAGCAGAGGGATCTGGATCGAGTGCGGGTTCGCGACCCCCGCGTCGACGAGCGCGTGCTGTGCGATGCCGTAGATCGTTGAGGGAAGGATGATGTGCGTGCGCGCGAAGCCCTGCGTGTCAGCGTCGACGATGAGCAAGTCAACGTCATGGTGGAAGGCAGTCTCGGGAATTGTCTTAAGCTGCGGAATGTCGAGGTCGTCGTAGACTATGTCAGCGGGATATTCACCCCGGGCATCGTCCCTCAGGAGCCCGGTGCCAGCCTAGGTACAGATAATGCTGGATCAGTTTCCATGCGAGAGATGACGAGCTGAGCATAAGGACGCACCGTGTGGATGAGGATGGGCACGTCCCCGAGCTGCGTATGCCTGTCCTTCATACCACTCAACAGGGCCTTCATGAACGGCACATCATCTGCGTCAGCCTTAGTAGGTGTCAGAGTCAACGGCACACACACGCAAAATGGTCCTAGCTGTGCATACTCACCGTCTGGAACACAACATGTGCTTGTTCCGCAAGATTGTGGACTTTGTCGTGCTCTTGATTGGTCGCGACGATCGCCTTCACGCTAAACTTGGATTCCAGGATCTTTGCCTTTTCCGCGCTGCGAACTAATGCAGTGATGTCGAACGTACTGGCGTTCGGGTGGCTGAGGAGGCGGGCAAGGACTGCACCCCCAACGTAACCTGTAAATATGGGTAAATATGGCTCGTGAGGGGCGCTACATGTTAGTAAAATCATTGTGACGTACCGGTAGCACCGGTGAAGAATATCGATGTTCTCATGATCATCCTCGCTAAATGTTCAGTGGGAAGTCTGGGAGAGAACAGTGGTTATAGTACTATGATATTCTGCTACAAGACCAATTATATACTGCGTTGTAGGACGCTTTGTAATCAGCGAGCTCGGGAAACCTCGACTGATTAGTGAGTCATTTTGTAGACACACCGGATAGATACACGACCTTTGATGATGAGACTTTGGCACATCGATTGTCTACATTACCCTGACGTCATAAGTGTCGCGCAATTTCAGCCCACCTACGCTGGTTCAACAATTGACAGCAAACTTCAGGTACCTGCGCAAAGGATGTGATCGATAATCTGCTGTACAGTGTAAGGACCAGGCGCGCACCGTGAATTGGAAATATTGTCTGACGATGCTCGTTATACAGAGCCACGATATGGAGGTGGTGACTCACTGTCCTGCTAGGAAGAATGGTGTAGTACATCGTAACACACGCAAAGTCATACCACAGTACCAGTCTTACAGTGCCCTCAATCTGCTGCCCCTCACAAAGAGGAGGATACTTACTCGTCGGTAGGCCTCATCGCCCACCCAAACTTGGTTGATCATCTCAAGCCTGAGAGCGCTCCGATTCTTTCAAGCACACGCTCGTCAGTAATTTCAGACTTTCCATCTTGTAATGAGTCTTCCACATCATCAACCTATAACGATTCGCTCGTCAGTGCAAATCACTTGTGCTGAACACATCTCACCTCCTCGCTTCCCCAGGCCTTGACGAGATCCTCGACGGTTATGTGATGACTTAGAGCTGTCCATTATATGTATCGCAATCACGACAAGTGCCTCGTCGACCTCTGGTGTGATCTCAGCCAGCTACGCTCGCCATTTTTACCGAAGAAGAATCCCTACCAGCCATATCCGAGAAGCAGTGACTGATACGGGACGCGGAGGAGTGGATAAGCAACCCACCATAATTGATGCGTACATGATACAGGATGTCCTCCCAAAACCTCATAGCTGAACCAGTACAAATCTGGTGTGAGTCAGAGTTGGACAAAGGCAGTAACGATAAGCCGTCCTGCGCGACGCCAATGAGTGTCGGAAGCCAGACGGTATACATTTGCGAGGTATCCTACCCCTCGGGGGATTTACACAGTACATCATCGTTGCGTCAGAGAGAAGACGCAGAGGGGAATCGGGAGATACTTGATCTGCTAGGCCTCGAAGTCGTGGCTAGGAGATTACTGTATGTCCGTTGCGTATTGGCCTCGCCCGTCGCCTGTGCGCACTCACTGCTGGGTTTCAATGGAGGAGGTCGCCCCGTCGCCGACCTTTGTGTGCTAAGCGTCCAAACCACTCTATATTACCTTGTTGGGGGGCTCACAGCGCTCATCATCCGCATCTGCATGTTATGTGCGTGAATGTTGAAGTGAGACGTACGCTGACACGACCACATTAAGACATTATTGGAGTCCAAGACGACCTCTTGAGGCCCTGCAAAGTCCCAGCAATGCGTTTGTCTCCACATTAACTTGAACCCGAAGGACCTTCATCATCAGGGAGAGCTGGGATGTAGAAGGTGACTCTGCGATGAACGAGCAGAGGTCTGTGCCGCCGATGCCGACGGGCAATGCGTGCAAGGACGCGAAGTCGGACATCAGGAAATTGGGCACGCTATGATAGAGAATGGTAACATTCTACTTGGTTAGCTAGACGATGATAAACACCCATAGAAGGCTATGCAATATGGTATTACCCTATAGACTTAGGTGGTGCCCGTAATCATTTTATCACTAGTCATCTATTGCTACGTATTAAGATAGAGGGTGATATGGAAACATCCTCATAGCTCACCTTTGGTAGAACTTACTAGTGTAGAACAGAGTTGCTACCAACTATCTACAGCGTAGCTACCCAGACTCACCTGCTGGGTTGTTTGCTTAGTGCTTGTGGTGGTAAGAGGCAAGATGCGACTTGTATTACACCAACCTACAGTGGGTGTTATATACTACTTGGGTGTACAGCATTATGTAATACTGTACAGTGATTATCTAACCTCAGTTGGTTGCTAATTATAGCGCCCTAGAACCAATACTCCGCCACATGCGACTGCAGAATCGACACGAGAAAATCGAGAAAATCATTAAATTGCTACAGAGTCACGCCGTTGGCGTAAGACCTGGCTCGTGCATAGAGTACATAGCAAGTAATGTACACAGCTATTTTGAAGCACAACGATGCCGAAATGACTATGCCGCGAGCGAGACTAGCGGCCAGTGGTATAGACGTGCCAGTGTCCCTTGACTCAACTTATTCTTGCCGCCTCTGCTTCCCTCCGTCCGATCTCTCGGCTTCTATTCTCCGATGCCCAATCAAAAGATAGGCAACAATAATAAGGAACGGGCAGTGGTGCTTGTCTCGGTTGGATGGGCAGTAGGTGATGTCGTATATGCCCTTGAGGTGTCCGAACGCAGTGTCAGTCGTTGGACGAGCAAGATGGCCGGCCATGGAACTCTCAAAGCACACACTACGTTGAGCGGACGTCCACGCATTCTTTATGGAGAGGCCTTGGAGTACATACATGATCTATTGAAGATATTCCCCTCCATCTATCTTGACAAAATCACCACAATCCTCTCTACCCGCTTCAACATTTCACTGTCTCTACCTCGACCGTTGCACTTCATAAGAGATGTGTACATTTCTCGCTATGTACTCTATGCACGAGCCAGGTCTTACGCCAACGGCGGGACTCTGTAGCAGTTAAATGATTTTCTCGATTTTCTTGTGTCGATTCTGCAGTCGCACGTGGCGGAGTTCGAATGACAATGATTTCAGAAACAGCTGTAATCCGATGAGAGTAGCGATGATGTTTCCAGGGTCGCGTAGAGAAAGACTGTACCCTGTTGGAGAGTTGGGATAGACCGAGCCAGCCAATTGATGCAAGCCAAGATAAAGTGAGATACAAGCTGTTGGAGCACGCAACCCAACGCGCAGACTTGTGCATCTGCTCAGAATCCCGTCAGGCCTTACGATACCCGCCCCGGACTCTCCGTTGTTCCTATCTCTTCCTTATCTTGACATATCTCTGCTATTTTCTGTCAGTTGTTGCTTTTGCCATCCCGATATACTCTCGTTCCGCCGATACCGACCTCGATCGCTCATAGCTGGCTTATCCCATCCTTTTTTAGCCAGGTTTAGACCATATTTGTCTACCCAGTCTGTTTAGCCAAGCGATAGCGCTCGTGGACTCGTCTCTCACATATACTCGTCCCCTCGCTCACCCCTTGCCCTCAGTCTTGCTCACAATCTGTGTGCGCCGTACTGAGGGTGAGTACCACACTCGTTACCGACGTTTATACTAGCAGCTGACCATCCTGTAATAGATCTACGCCGTCTACTTACAGGTATATACCATACAGTCTTGCTCACAATCTGTGTGCGCCGTACTGAGGGTGAGTACCACACTCGTTACCGACGTTTATACTAGCAGCTGACCATCCTGTAATAGATCTACGCCGTCTACTTACAGGTATATACCATACAGTCTTGCTCACAATCTGTGTGCGCCGTACTGAGGATCTACGCCGTCTACTTACAGATGTCGAATCACGGCCGCTCACTCTTATAGCCTACATGTATTAATCATTACTAGTAGTACTACTTGCTGTTGCGTGTTTGAAGATGTATAGTAGCACATTGATTAATGTATGCTGGATGAATTGTCTGCGGTAATGGGCCGTTGATATGTCAATGTGTGATAGACTCTCGCCCTACTCCCTCTATATATTCTTATCACAAGAACATATTCTGGAGCTCTTGCTAATACAATCACTACTAGTCCCCAGAGGGCTGTAATAGAACAACCTATGAATTAGAGGGCTCTGTAGTCAATGCCATATGACAGGTGAATACTCTACCATAAGTACTCTACCATAATGTCTAGGCATGATGACAGAATGCACTAATTCTCGACCGGGTTCTACAATATAAGATGCTAGTCTGTGGGTTTTCATCACCTGATGACAGGAATATATAGCTATTACAGAGGTATACGGTATCTATCATATATGTACATTAAGTGTGCTACTTTCCTGATGGACAAACGATTGAGAATAAAGGGGCGCATCATTGGCGCCGGTTCCCAGAGTAACGGTTACTGAGGAACCCAGCTGCACACCTCATATTCAATTGGACGAGGGGAGTTGGGCTCAAGATACAAGTGTTCAAGCCATCGTAGACTCAAATCGTCAAGCCTCCAAGTCGTGGATGTATGAGTAACCGGAGTACCACGACGATTGTGATACTGGAATCGATTCGAACCCTAAAGTCAACGATGTCATCTGACTTCAATGGCTAATGTTTGATTCACATTGTAGGCAAACTCACATGATATTCATTGCATCGATTCGTTGTCGTCATGCAAGGGTAGTAGGCGTAGATTCTCAGACCCATAACTCCAGGCCAATACCCCAACCCTCCGTTAGTTCTGTCGAAGCTCTAGTGCATGATGATTATTGGTATACCACGTTCCGTTTGTAATAGATGTCGTTCAAGCATCTGCATCTCACGCACTCGCCTCCAGTCTCGTTAACACAATCTCGACCTCCTCTCTCACGCTCTCAATCAAGTCCTTTCGTAGTGTACTTTGGCTTCCACCCGAGGTCCCTGAACCCCCGATCCGCCCGACAGCGCGCGTTTGTGAAGTGCAAGAACGCTACCCACTCACTGCCGAAGTATTTGACGCATTCCTCGGGAGTGAGCACCGTTGGCTCCGCCTCTTCCGCTCGTCCTAGGGCGACAAGTGTGTCCCCGAACTCCTTGATAACATCATACACCTTGTGCTCGTCCGCCGCAACGAAGTAGTAGCCCTCGCGGCCATGCCCGAGCTCCGCGCGGTTTGAAAGGGCCGCGTCGAAGAGAAGATAGTAGAACTCCGCCGCTGTGCGAGCGTCTTCTCGTTAGGCAAAGACCAATTGGAGCAAAGAGAGGGCATATTCACTCGCTGTTGTCAATATGCACATTCGGCCACATGCTTGCGCCCTTGCCCAAAATCCCCGCACGCCCGCGCTTCAAGAACGCGTTTGCTAACCACGGGATCGATATGGAGTGCTTATGTGCAATCCCCGTGTCGAATAGTGGACCGTCGGCGATTCCGTAGATCACCCCAGGAAAGACGACATAAGAGCGCGCGTATCCTTCTGTGTCGGCCGATATTGCGAGCAGGTCGACGACGTGGTGTGGTGCACTGTCTGGGAGCGCTTCAAGAGCAACGAGGTCGAGGTCCGAGGTAATCGTCCAGGACGTGTGTTCTCCGCAGGCGTCGTCAGTGAGGACCGCGGTGCCGGACTGTTAGACAAGCAGAGTATCAGGTCAACGCTGGACATGGAGGGTGATGTGGGCGCAAAGACATACGGTATGGATGAGGATGGGCACATCCCCGAGCTCGTTGTGCCGTTTCTAAGCCCGGCGAGGATGGCCTTCATCGCAGGCTCGTCATCTGCGTTGGCCTAGAGTTACCTTCGGTTAGTAGGTCCTCCAAGAGTTAACCCTTTCATTACTCGCGGTATGCACGACGACATGCGAATTCTCCGCAAGGTAAGTGAGCTCTTCGAGGTCCTGGAGAGATCCCACCACGGCCTTGACGGGAAACTTGCTCTCGATGATCTTCGCCGTCTCCGCGTTACGCACGAGGGCGGTGATCTCGAACATGCCCGCCTTCGGGTGGCCGAGGATCCGTTGCAAAACAGCGCCTCCTATGTATCCTGTCGATAGCGACAACGTCAATAATGTACCTAACAGATACTCAGTGGACATCATGGCGCGAGGTGGCTTACCAGTAGCGCCAGTATAGAAGATCGAAATCTTGTCTGAAGACATCCGAGTCTCCTAGCTTCTAGTCCGAGTTTGCCTTGCGACTTGTGGTTCTGGTTTCATTCTGCTGGACATTG
The DNA here is from genome assembly GCA_000743315.1 of Lignosus rhinocerotis TM02. Classification (NCBI taxonomy): domain Eukaryota; kingdom Fungi; phylum Basidiomycota; class Agaricomycetes; order Polyporales; family Polyporaceae; genus Lignosus; species Lignosus rhinocerus. The sequence continues at coordinate 34,523 of KN050006.1, forward strand.
CATATCTTTATACCCTACACGCTACACTGCGTCAACATGTAGGGGCTAGTACAGGGTATGAGTGAGCTTTTGCTTACTAAGCCCCGAGCAACTGAGGGAGGCAAATTCCCGCCCATCGGGATAGTGCGACTCTCGGACAACGAGCAGTGGATGAGCAAGACTCAAGCACTACTCGATACCCTCTCACCCAACCAAGATGTGAGGACTGTCAATCGAAGTCGGTTTCGATTTTGACCGATGACTGGTTTAGTGATGGTGGCTTCGTGCGATCGGTTATTTACCTTGAATGACCCCCTGACAAGGTGACTTGCAACATGCACAAGCTCCGATGGATCCAAGTTCTTCAAGCTATTACGCCCGTCGAATGAACACTCTCGAGGCTTCGCGGACGTGCGGCTACTGCGGTGAGAGCATATGAGTATTGTTATGTTGACCATCTGCGACTTCACTAGAACTGGTGAACCAGTGCTTTCTCTTTCTCTCTCCCTCTTGATCACTTGCTAATCTTAAGCGGATATGAGCGCATGGTTATATAACGCGTCCAGTCTGACTATCACTCCAGCTGCTATGGATCTGGACGTATTGCCAGCGGGTATTGTGTGCCCGAGTGTCTGTTTCTTCACTATAAACCGACGTGAACGGATATTGATTCCCTCCTTTGATGCCTAAACGTGATAGATCCTCATATCCAATGTAATCGCACAGACAATGGACCAGACATGCTCGAGGGCGTTCTGCATGCAAGGGCACAGATACGTCTTTGAACCTAGAGGCGGCACGCGCGCCATCGCATGCTTCGGAGAGAGTTGTCACCGTTGTATCACATCCTTGGCATGAACACATCACACATTGTGTAACAAAAGAACAAGACCGGAATCAATTTCATTGACTGTCATCTTCAGGACATTCGCATTGACAGCGCGTGGTCCAATGAAAGTTTGTCATACCATAGGATTGCCACATTCTCTGCTGCGGAGTCCAGAGCATATGACTATCCAGGTATGTTTCCCATAGCTGTGAAGGACCAAGTGAACGGACAAAGAACCATCTCCTGATCTCTGTCACACGACTCGACTAGATCCGCTCACGGCTTTCTTCCGCAGATTGGATTATGTCGCGTTGGTCAGAAGACGGCGCAAGTGAGATGACTGTGAGAACACCTGGTGTTGCGATGTCTGGGCGAAGCAGCGAATACCGAGAGATCCAATCGCGGATCTGGATCGAATGTGTGGTTATGAACCCATCGAGAGACGTCCGTACGGGTTCACCGGTCTGTGGATGTTTGCGTGACGCTCGGAAAACCTGTGGAGAGGCAATGAAACAACTCGCGAACATGCTAGTGATTTGCAGCAAAGGTCGGGGTGCTATCGAGTGCATGTATGGGTGGAGGGGGATGTTGCCGAAGGCACCCCCTATGTATAACATCCGTGGTGTATGTGGAAGGGGGCAGAGGGGGGCAAGAGATGAACGATCATCACGAGCGGGATCTCAGTATTCACAGCACGAAATAGCCAGAATAGCATCCCAGTATTGGTGTGACAAACGGGAGTGAGGTAAAACCGCGAAAAGCCGGGCAGAGCATGTTGCAGCATGATGAACATGTCACCAGCAGGCCTGTGGTAGCAGATGCAGGATACAGCACGACCTGCAGGCTGCTCTGGCACAGAGACTCCGAAGAGGAAACTAGGGGCGATAGGTTGAAAACAACGAGTAGAAAGCGATACCGAAGACTTGATGAGGGTCCACAGTAGGCTGTTGGCTGCAGCGAGTCAACGAGTCACATCGAGTAGTTGCACACAGAAGCTGTCGTTATCGCGGACGAAGACTTCGAATGCACTGCCAAACGACTCGAGGACGGCGAGTGGACACGGGAAGGGGAGCTCACCAGGGTAATGCCGCAAGTCCCTGACAACAAGCCGCATCACGCCCCCTAAACTAGCCCATATTGCCCAAGGAACCCATCCCATTGTGATGAATATGCCACTGTTTTTGGTCGGAAAGTCGGAAGAGAGAGATATTGTGCGAGAGGTCCATTGTAGTTGATTGCGAGCAAAAGGGAGGGGGGGCGACAGAAGGCCAGGACAACGGAGATTAAGGGAGGCCAAATGCCACGATCTTCCGTGCGCTGAAGCTGCCTGCCACAAAGACGTCCGATCATGCGTTTGGATGAGGGCAACACACGAGCATCATCGGCCCACCCTATGCCGACAATCAGTTACGGAAGACTCCACTTCAGTCTATGCTGTCGGCCATAGTCTAGATTCCGTGAGGCAACCGTGCAAAGCCCACAGCCCTTAAGAGTGTACCTCTGGTCTAGGGGAGCAGTCCTCCAAGAAATCACGTTCAGGTTTGCCGAAAAGTGTCGTACAAACTGGTTGTATTCATATGGCCTGAGAACAAGGATAGTGGCTCCCAGGGACATGAGAAATGTGGAATAGTTGACCAGCTTGCAGCCTACCTATGCCACCTATTCTCTGTCCGCTGGCGTATGTAATACATCACCGCGCCGTTGCCAGACTTCGAATCGAGGAATCGTTTTACGTGTCCAGCGCAAAAACCTGACGCGGCAAATTCCCAGGAGCGGTACATAGCGAGTTAAGTTGGCGCAATTCTGATCTTTAGCTCAGTGGGTAAGGTATCATAGGTCCAGGGCGTACGTCGACAGGCAAGAGTTGAGGAACAGGATGTCTGAACTCGTTGTGACAGTTCAAGGAGGTGAATCACAACCACCAATATGTGCGGAGCTCGGTCCGTAAGGCTTCCGGCAATACCCGACGATATTTGATTGTCAACTACTATCTTGAGTGTCGACAATCCCGCTCTGCAAATGAACCACTATGTCCCGCCTATAATTCCGGTCCATACAACCGCGTATCATGCTCGCATCATGCTCGGTCTCCTCGCGGGCAAGACGAGTACTTTGGTCTATGGATGATTGCCATCCTCTTTGGCAGAGGTCGTCGTCGTGGCACATACCTTCCGTGCCAGTCCTTCGCTGCCATCTTAGAATTGTGATGCGGTTCTACTCGCCGGACAGTCCGACCTTTATATCTCTGGTCTCAATGCTGATACCCTAATTGTATGTCAACTTTCTTCACAGAGCTCGGCACCGCTTAGAAAGGCGCGTGGTCGCCAGCAGGCACGTCACAACACTCCCCGCCTACTCGTTAGCCTCGTATAACCCGATATATGGACACGCCCTCTTGCCCACCCAGCGTGCAAGTTTCCCTATACGATTTATGGGTTGCGACGGAGTCGATCGGTCTCCATGAAAGCTGCTTTGTTCCAGCTGTAAGCCACCCCCCTACTGATCTCCGTCTGCGCCGTTTCGAGTGTGCCTCTCATCAGGCATGTTTTCCACGAGGCTTCTTTCGCGAAGTGCCGCATTTCTGTTTTAATCCAGTGCCACTCGCAGTCTGCACTGTTCTAGTGCAGAGCAGTAGATCCGGCTATTCCTTCACGCCGCGCCGCGTTGCCTATTACACAACAAACATATAACCGAGCGGGGAAAGTCGAGACTGTCCTCCCTAGCCGGTTCTGTCCTGTCATTTTCCTCGCTATTTCCTCCTGCTTTTTCTCCTGCCTCCATCATACTGCTAACATAGTCTGTACCTATACCCCACCTCGCGCGCCATGCCCGCACCCGCGACAGACGTGAACAAGCATCTTGAGACGCTAGGTCTCAAGCCCGATGATCTCAATGAGGACGCCATTAGGGTGGCCTATAAGAAACTTGTGCGCTGTTTCTGCTATGAAGTGCTTGTTCAGACACTGACGTCGTCTAAAGGCTCTCAAGTGGCATCCGGATCGCCACAATGCTGATCCAGAAGAGGCAAAGGAGAAGTTCATTGAGGTGCGTCCTCATCCGCTCCCAGCTCTAGAATGTACAAGTTGAACATCTCGCACTATCCAGGTTAATGACGCCTACAAGGCCCTGGTAGAAGAGTGTAAAAAGCGTAACAAGCGCAGAAAACCGCGCAAAGACGACGCAAACTCATCCACACGTCGGCCATTCTGGGCGAGCTCGACACCCAGCGCGTCGTCGGCGTCGGCCAGCGAGACGCCAAGCGAATCCTCATCGCGAGCCTCCGGCGCAACAGAATCAACCGCGAAGGAGACGGAGAAGACGGAGATACCCTCCGCGAAGCCGACCGATCCCTCTCCCGTGAAACCCACGTCTGACGCACGCTGCGCGAAGTCTACCTCCACTCATTCATCAACATCCGCGAAACCGAAGCATGACGGTAACCACACCGCGAAGCATCGAGATATGAGCAAGGATGACGCGCGGTCAGACTCTGCCCGAACGTGTCGATCCGGTGACTGCGACCCGTCACACTCGTCTCCCAGGACAGGGCGTTCCCACACCAAACCGTCCAGCACGAGCACATCTTCTACTGCGCACAAATCACCACGGCCATTCGAGCCATCTAATCTCCACAGCGATACTGATTCCGACACATCATCTGAGAGGAGGTGCGTATCTCTACAAGAGTCTGACTGTGCGACGGTGTTCATATGATTTACTGTATCTGTTCACATAGCTCGCTTCACAGGCGCAAGCACCAACACCATCACAGCAGCCGCGCAAAGAGCAAGAAGCACTCGCTCGGAGAAGACGACTACGAGTTCATCGACCTCGGGTCGCCGCTCAAGCCGCTCCGTGCCCCGAAACCCCTCTCATCATCCTCCAAAGACTGGATCTTTCCCTTTTATCTGAGTCTTGAAGACCTCTATTACGGAGCGACACACCGATACCGTATCACGCGCACCCTGTGCTCATCACGCAAGTCGTCGCATTCGTCCACATCTAAGACACAGACCGTGCAAATCGATGTGAACGTCGCGCCCGGGTGGCGCAATGGCACGCGCATCCGCGTGCCTGGGGTAGGGAACCAGCGCGCGGACGGCTCGTTCCAGGACATCGTCTTTGTCGTTGAGGAGGCGCCGCACCCGCGCTTCGCGCGCGCAGGCGACGACTTGATACTCCCGGTGCGCGTTCCTTGGGTGGACGCGCATTCGCGCCCATACTCCTCGTCCGACATCTACGGGGACGATGACAGCACGCTCGAGGGGTCTGGGGGAGGCGGCGGCGGCGGCGGGAAGTACAAGTTCGGGTTCGGGCGTTTGCGGCACCATGGTCATGAACATGCGCATGCGCACGAGCGGGAGGAGGTGGATGACGAAGTGTATGTGATGGGGATGGACGGGGAGGAGTACACGCTCCCGATCCCGCGGACACTCGTCGAAGCTGCGGACGGGACGCGGATCTTCGGCGCGGGGATGCCTATTCGCAAGAACGGGGTGGTCGTCGGCAAGGGCGACTTGGTCATCCGGTGAGTGTTTGTCCCATTGTCCGATAGTCTCTGTCTTCCTCTTTCGTTCCGCTTCCTGGGTGCATCTTCACTTTTCCTGTCGCTGCTCGCTTCTGGGTTTTTCCGAACCTAGAGTGTTGCATCTCCTCGCCCCATTTTAGGGTGCCACTCCCGTTTTCCTTCCTTTGGCTTGACCTTCGAATCCAAGTCTCAGCCCGGGGTGAACGGTTGACTGACATGCGCGCGCTACAGGTGGGAGTTCGTCTTCCCCGAGTCCGACAAATTGCAGCGATCACGCTGGCAGACTCTCAAGGACGCAATGCACCTCCGCTTCCAGGTCTAACGTCAACTGCACGAACACGAACATACACACGCAGTCGCAACCCCGCATCATGGCTCGGCTGCGAACCGAGTGGCGCAGTGCATCTTGGTTCTGAAGCTTGAGGTAGTACTCAAGTTCCGGACCAGAGGACCCCAACCATCCACCCACCCCCTCCCCCCAATCAGCAAAGATCAGTCTGACCAAATACCGCCAGAATGCTCACGTTGCACAGTTCCCCGCAACGGACTCTGCGTGAGGACTTGCGACTTGCGCACATCGTCACGTTTTCGTTCTCGTTCTCGTTCCATGCCTCCCTCGGAAACGTTCAAAGACCAATGTTCAGCATGCGTATGTACCATGATCATCTGACCTGATATGGATGGCCTGTCGTTGGACGCCGCACTGTTCAGATAGATATGCTTCCTTTCGCCTCTCTGGTCTTGTTGCATCGTTCTTGACTGTTATCATTCCAGTCCATGCTTCATCATTCCTTGCCCTCTGACACATTTCCCCCTCGCTCTGATCTGACTTTGATTTCATCTTGGATATGTATTGGGACCCCGAGTTTCGGTTTCGCGCACCGGAAGGACTTCGCAACTTGTTAGTACTGTAGCATTGTCGTCATCATCTCATCATTCTCGTGTACATGTACGTATCCGTCTGCTTCTCAGTCACCCTCTTCCCGTCTTTGTACTATAGGCGCATCTTCTTCCCATCTCCAAGTTCCTCTACTCTTGATCCTCTCTCACCCGTTTCCACACACAATTTCTGGATTGTTTACCCCTCCGTCTGCCGAGCACCGAGCACAACTCTATCACTCGAGCTTACTTCTCTTTTTGGTAGCCCACTTTCATCCTCTACCCCAGAAAAAGACTACGCGACAATCGTACCCGTGGAATATGTACAATAGCAATAATGTCGTTCGTCACATGCTCGTGCAATGTTCAGCCCCGGGCGCAGGTCCTGGTCGGCGTTCCTTGCTTTACTTTTAGATATCGCGTGTGTGCTAAGCATTCATGTTGACCTCGTTAGGTCCTGGCCACATTCAAACTTTCCCAAGTTCACCACGGGCAGGAGTGGTTGAACAGCGAAGGATCCAAACAGTGCATCATGGAAATTGAACACAATCCAATTGTCTAGCCAAGATACAACAGGAGAAGCCCAGCACAGGATCGTGGACCAGGAATCATGAGATGACGGCGTTAGTGCGACGAAGGTCTCTTCTTGTGTTCAGCTTCCCTCCCACAAGTACGAGTCCTAGAGCTCAGAAGCGTCCACACGCACGCACACAAACCTTGTAAACATCACGAAGGAGATAGCGCCATTTACGCCAACAGTAGAACGCAGAGAGATGGATCCCATCGCAAGAACGAGCAGGACCAGTCCGAGTGAGATACGTCCAGCCTCGCCTCGCCTCGCCGCCAACATTCCAACGCACCCACGTGATGATCATAGCGTTCCGAGTCGGCGCGACAGATTCACAAGACGATACGCTACGGTCGCGATACAGCCCCCACATGAAGACGCCCAGATCAAGCTGCACATCAAAGTATCAAGGAGGGTGTATCAAGGTGCGCATGGCCCTGCGGACCCCTGCCGCCGGAGTCGCCGAGAGGCTTCCAATGGCACTGCTACCTGTTGCGATTCCAGAACCGGGCCTGGCTTGGAATCCAAACATGGTAGGTGTACACGGCCCCAGTGAGAGAGCAAGACGAAGACCCCGGACGGGGTGGTAGTTTAGATAGGAGGTATGGATGCGTTTGGTTTGACAGCCACCTTCAGACAGGCAACAACGATTCCCGTACGGAAGCGTGCGGGCGATACGCCTGAGAGCGCCAAGGACACCGAACCCCAGACCCAGAGACCAGAACCCAAATACCGGAAACCAAGACTTAGATACCAGTACAACGGCCGGGACCTGGCTTTCGTTGTCCACCACGACTGCAGTCATCGACGATCGCGCCACAGAAAGCCCGAAGGGCTGTACTCGACTTGTCCACGTAAACATCGTGTACAAGGTCCGCGTACGGCCCACTGCCCGTCCACCTGACGAAGACGACGCGGGAGAGGGTGTCGGAAGTCGTGGCCGAGTATAGCTAGCGCATGCCACAGGCAGGAGCCAGGTACGGAGAGATGGTGGATCTGAGAAGAGGGCCGTTGTCATCCGTGAGGCACGGGGGACTGGTGTCATTGGTGCCGCGTATGGTATACATCCTGCGGTGTCTGGCGTACGTTTAGTGACCCATGTCGGACGATGACGGCGCCACCACCAAGACCGGACAGTAGGGAGCAAGTAGGGGTGATATGCTGGCAATAGCAGTGGAAGGGAGAGAGACGTCTGGCACTGGCATGTCATCCCTGCGGCAGATGAAACTTTGTCGACCTAGAGCCCGCCGTGTGCGTCATGCACAAACCTCACATAGAGTCATAGACTTGCAAGGCACCCGTATAAAGGATGCTCAGTACTACGGGGCACTATCCATCGTGCGAACGAACCTTGCTTAGTGTCAGAAAGCGTGGTCTTGATATAAACGACAGAGATTACTCACACTCCACATGAAAAGGAGAGCACGCTCCCACCCGGGCCCAGGGCGATGATGGCAGGCACGACCGGCCAGCCACCAAGAGTAAGTCTCGTGCTCAGTCGTTTGTTGTTTGTGTGGCCTCCGCGGACAGCTGGAATGGGGAAAACATACGAGCGGTCCGGCAATAGCGCCAATCGGGATTCACGAGCAAGTCCACAATAGGTTGAGCAAAACAATCTGCCCTAGTCGTTATAATCGACATCCCAACAAGATTACATGGATCCGCGCCGTAATTCCTTTCTGTTATGGGGACGAGGGCAGTGGTGGTCGCAGACCTCATAGATCTGATGAAAATTAAAGTGATTAAACCACTTACTTAGGATGAACTGGTTGGTACTCGTGCACCAGCCAATGTCGCACGATGAGGTGAAGCTGTGTAGTTGAACCAGTGTACGTCAAAGTTTCGCCAGCACAGAGGGTTCATACGGCGCAGGACAAACAATTCGCGTACCGTGTTCTCGAAGGCAGACGCGGTGAGCCCGAGATATAGCGCGCTCTCCATGATGGGCGGCAACCATCACCGGGAGCGCTGGAGTCGCGCCGTGCATATGCTTTGGTCGGATAGAGCATGACCAAAGACCGCTGGAGATGACAGCGGCTGGAGGTTTGTAAAATGGATGTGAGAATGGGCGGTGGGATATGGCCGGGGGTGGAAGAAGTGTAGGTCGGAACGCGCGAAAAATACAAGGCGAGCGAGGGTCTCTTGACCTGTCGAGAATCCGAGCGCGGCCTCCTGCGGAAGCGGGCGCTGACAGAAGCTTGGATAGAGTTCATGGATAGATCAGGCGTGGTATGCATTGTCGTCTCAGTTGGTACAAGAATACAAGGCAGACAAGGAGACGAGGTAGTCCGTATCAGGTAACCAAGGCGTAGCGATGAATAGAGCGGGTCGCCCAGCGAGCCATGGACTGAACGAAGACCAAGAGGATTTCACACGCGGGAAGACCTCCGTCAGAGAAAGAGGATGTACGGAATTGGGCAGATGGGCGGGCAGCGCGCGAGCCCAGGGCGGCGAAGCTAAGCACATCAGGCCACTTGAGCGCGGCCTCCCAATGTCATAAAAGTGTCCTTGAGCTCACAGAATGCTCCCACTCCCAACTCTCATGCATACTTTCCTCTACCTGAGTACGGAGACAACGGCGAAGAAGGACAGACTCGGACGGGAACAAGCCACGGAGGCAATGTCGACTGTGGCTGGAGTATGCATTGACTGTCCCTCCGGCTAACGGCAATTCGAGTCAATCACCGATTGCCGTCATGACGCCCGTCTCCCATTGGCCGCTCGTTTTCCCGGCTCGTCGGTAAATAGCAACTGCCTGTACTCACCTCCTCTTGCTCCTCCCCACTTCTCACTTCTCCCTCCGGTCTTGCTCTCTCCCTCTCCCTCTCCCTCTCTCAATCCTCCTGCTCCTCCCCACAACTCTCGCTGCCTCTCGATGCACCGCATATAACAATCCCCCACGTTCTCCTCGCCTCTGGGAATGACATTTACTGTCTTGCAACCCACAAGATCCCATGCAGGAATCCCATACAACTGCGCCGCAAACTCCCTGCTGATTGCCACGTTCAACACAAGGCCACAACTCAACATACACCACGTCTGTTCTGCTTCGACGCTCCTCTATGGCCAGTTGCGTCTAAGTAAAGTCCTTCCCGCCACCTCGCTTCTCCCGCCACACCCCTGCGCCATCATCGCGTAGCCTATCTTTGATCCGCACCTCGTCCAAGCGCCGAGACTACAACAGGTGTTCACTTTGGCCTTGGTCTCAATCTTGACGATGCACATACAAGTACGGGCGACGACGACGGCGGCCAGCATCGTAAGCAGCTCCCCACGCTGACTTCTCGTGTGACAGTTGCCCTCTTCTCCACGTTCCGGCTCACTTCCCTTCCGCCGCCCGTTGACACATTGTTCCGACCGCCGGCGCCACTCTCGCTGTCTTCGTTTCGGAGACGTTTAAACTCGGGAGACGAATACAAGGCACGTTATATTCCAGAACTCATACTCGACATAGAGACACACTGAGAAGACGCTAATCAAAGTATTACATAGATCACGACCATATACGACTTCGCCGACCTCCGGGTCACATCGGGGTCTCTTTCCGCCCACGTATTCTAAGCACATAGAAGTGAACGAATCTTGAGAGGGGAAACGAGGAAGAAAGGATAAGGATTATAATGAGAGCTGTACAAGTAAGTCCATGGCTTTTCATGAAAGGCATGACGTTCGATAGGGCTACATTGTCACCCCACCATCAGCCCAGTACGTCACTGGGATGCGGGCGGGTGATGGTCATGGCGGACGAGAGAGCACGGCAGGTGATTATAAGTTACGCGAGCAGAAGGTTCGCCCAGTGCATACGCAGGCTGTGGCGCCAGTCACCGAACACGGCGTGCTCGCCCAACGGCGTCGAGCGGATGACAGTCGTGCGGCGGGTCCAGACGTCTTCCATCACCGTCTGGGCGAGCAGGATGTTGCCCATCGTCGCGTCCTGCATGAAGAAGCGGTGCTTGATCACCTCGCGCGCCATCTGGGTGTCGGTCATGCAGCCGGTGAGGAAGAGGGGGAAGGTGATATTGCGGTCGAGCGCTGACGGGGGAAGCTCGTTGAGCAATTTGAGCATCTGGTCCACGCTTGTCACAATCTCGGGGACACCTAGAAGGAAAAGAAGGGGCGTCAGCGACATGCGGAATCAGCAAACACGGTGAGTGTTACGTACCTGGTGCCGAGTCGCTAAGGACGGTGTGCAGGTACAACACAGCGGCCTCGCGGAACATATCTCCAATAATCTGCTTGCTCGTATCTACTGGCGATCTAGACCTCGGCATAGCTGACATCCCTGCCTGCGGCGACGACATCGTCCCCATGGCCATCGGCAGGCCCGCGGGCGTGACGCCCATGTCCAGCCCACCCATCGCTGTCTGGGTCGGGTTGCGGAAGTCGTCCCCGTCCGTGCGCTTTCCCGACACCCGCTCGCGCAGTTCCTTCTCGATGATGTCCCCGCGCCGGATGAGCTCGCGCACGCTGAGACTGCCCGCGTGGAGCTCTGTTGCCTTCCAGTGTGCGAGTGCGGAGATCTCGGCAATAGCAAGCAGCGCTTCGTTTGGACATCCCGTGAGCCCCTCCATGCGCAGCTCAGCGTGCTGCCCGCCCATGTTCGGGCTCATGTTGCTCGCCCAGAACCCGGCGCTTCCCCCGCCGAACAGACGCTTGTAGAGGGACAGGTAGCGGGGCGGCTGCATGAGCGTGAGGCTCGCGAAGATGTCAACATACTAGCATGCTCATCAGCCCAGTCCATGACGACAGCGTGAAAAGAGCGGACGAACTGACCATCGTCGCCTGAGCAGCGAAGGTCCCAGCAGGGGTCATCCCGAGCAGGACGAGCTTCGGGTTCTCCTCGTTGAAGAGCCCGGTCTGCCCGAGCCACTCGCACGCGATCTCGAATGGCCGTGCCCAGTCCATCGAGCCGCCCCCGAGCTGGGAGTACGCGATGAGCTGCACGGCCGCGACCGCGTCCGAGTCCGAGTACTGGCCCGTGCCGTTGGTCTGCGGGCCGTGCATGAGGCGGTAGCTCGCGCGGTTGTAGAACTGGCGCGCAGGCGACGCCTCGCTGTCGGGATCCTCGAGGATCGGCTGCGTGCTCCGTCGGTACTGTCGTCGTTATGATGATGAGGTGAATTCCAGGCACGCTGGTGACGCGCCGCGCCGCGCCGTCGCCGCAGTCACAGATAAGTGTGTGGGATGAGGGAATATTGAGAGGGGAGACATTGTGCAGGCACGGTGCGCGGAAGCATCGTGATCGAGTTGATCCCGATATCCTGCATGGATGCATGGAGTGCCGATGGACGGACGCTGCATGGCATGGAAGGAAAGTGCGCGGCGTGGCGTCTTCGTTCGCTGAGTGTGAACTCAACGGGTGCTCTCGCGCAGAAGGAAAAGGTAAACGTCACAAAGCGCAAAAGTAGTACAAAAAAAGGGTGCGAAGGTAGGGCGGACGACGACGCGGCGGCGGGGTGTTCAACACTAGGGAAGCCCCAGGACACTCACAGGAAGTAGGATGTTCGTAAGCGCATCGCCTGCAAATACATATTGCAACTCTCGGACATATTTGAAGTAGTATGAGATGTATTCCTCCCGGCGGATGGCGGGGGCTGGAGGGGCGGCTGGAATCGATACGGGCATGCTTTGCTGCCCGGGGAGGAAGTTGGTGTAAGGTATCTCCTCGTTGCCTGCCATTGAGAGTGGAGGGGAGGGGAAGTACATGGAGTCGGAGAGGGTGCTGCTGGTTGGTGTGGACACGAGGGTCGCCATGGGGGAGACTTGATGATGTCTGGAGGGCGCGGTGGGGATGTTATGGCCCCAGTCGGCATCTGAAAGAAGGCCCGGTCAGCACCAACAGTCTCCGACAAGGTTACGTCTGCACTCGGGATAGTGCTTGCGCAAAGCAGGCTGCAGAGTGCAAGAAGAGGGAAGACACGGGCACGAGGACGAGCCACGGCGTGAAGCGGCGCGGACGCATGAGAGAGCAAGGTAGGCTGGGCTTACCAGGTATGGAGTTAGCCAGCCCGGGGACGTGGTACGGGGCGGGAGGCATGTATCCGGACTCGCGTCGGTGGTAGCTCTCGCGCGCACTCATCGTTCGGCGGAGGGTCGTCTGAGGTCCGGGCCCTGCGACGCCTGGTGTTGTGGGCTGGGAGGCGGCGAGGCCGGTGGAGTGCCAGGGCTGCCGCGGCTGTCCGCGGATGAGGCCCATGCGCGAGAGCTGCTCCTTGATGCTGGCCTTGTATGCAGCGACCTTCTCCTTATCCTGTGGGCGCGTCCGTCGCGGATACGCCGCAGGACAAGGACGGGGAAGGACATATTGGCATCGCGATTTGCAGGGACGACGGACGCGGAGGGGCGATACGCGAGACGAAACGCGCAGCGGGGGAAGAGAGGAGGGCAGGGCGGAAGAGAGAGTCATCAGCAACTGGCTTCTTTGGTGGCGCGACATAGCGATGAGATAGACGCACCCGCATCCAGTCAGGCCGCTTTGGGCCCCAGCCGAGGCATTTTATGCGGAGGCGGAGACAGGTCTTGCAAGAGTCGCCCTCGCGTTCTTCGTCGCATTTCTGGAGAGGGGTGGGGAGAGAAGAGAAGGAGAAGGGAAGGAGGGCAAGTCAGCGTGTGCGCAAATGAGGTAATATAGAGGATGACGATATGTCACGTAGAGACGGACTGCGGGATGATGCTCACCTTGCGTCTTACGCGACACGTCCTGCGAGAGTCGCGAAGTGTGTGGGGGGCGAGGAGGGGGGAGGTGAGCAAGGAAGGAGAAGGGAGGAGAGAGACGCGTACCAGCAGCCGCCCTTGCCGGCAGAGGAGGAGGAGCGGGTGAGATCGGACATGGGACGCGTCGGTGTGCTGCGTGAACTTCGGTTGTTTGGAGAGTGGCCGTCATCGGATGCTTGGACGTAGAGGGGAGCGGAGGCGGAGGCAGGGGACGCGTTGGCAGAGGACGCGTCTGGAGGTAGGTCTGGAGATGGCGAATGACTTTCTGCGCTGGATGGGGAGTTGAGGGCCTGGAGAGCCATGTTGGTGAAGGGGGTAGGGTTGGGAGGAGGAGACGGGAGGAGGATGAGGATGAGGAGGAGGAGGAGGAGGAGGAGGTGGTGGTGGTGGTGGAGGAGGAGGTGGTGGTGGTGGAGAAGGAAGGGAGAAATAACAGGAGAAGACGAGGGAGGCGATGAGAGAGAGCCGGGAATTGTGGCTGAAAAGGGATGTGTATTTGGGGGATTTGGCGTCGAGGTCGGATGGGGAGCGACTGGCCAGAGACGGCATGATGGACGAGATCATATCGTCTCCGTCACTAAGGGTCCTCCTTGTCCTCCAGATCTCCCCCTCTCTTGGCCCCCTCACCTCCCAGACGCCCGCCTCCATCCCGAACACGTTACTTTTCCCACGCGACAGTTCACCCGTGACCATCAATATCAATCTCCACTTTCTTTTTCATTTATTCTTAATATTTCTCTTTTCTTTCCTCCGACCTCGGACGCTCATCGAGATCCCCCTACACCCCTCCCAGATCTCGCCATGGCCAGCTTGATCTTTCAACATATCCCCAGACGCCCGTCTCACCTCGAGCAGTGCTCTTCTTTCCTACCCTCCCCGCTCACCCATGATAAGTACTACATACATACACTACACACTCACACGCCCGTCTTGACAAAGACCGCTTCCGACAACGCAAACGTCAACAATCACCCCATCACTCTCTCCTCGATCCATGGGCGAAAGAAACCACGATAGAGCTGGCTTCTCCCAAAACTCCTTGTTGCCCGGAGCGATTCCACCGTTGACAGACTGCGTACCCGGACAGTTCGCTTACACTCTTTGAGCACTCACGATACATCAACGACGTCGTCACCCATTTGTCAGACTTGTCCTAGTCTCTCTCTATCCGACTGCTCTCATTTTCACCAGCACTCTCAATGCACTCCCTCCACGCTTTCCATACACTTGACGCTGATATAAGCCCCCGGTCTCTCGTGGGATCACCATTCACACCTCCGTATGAACCACTCATCCTCCTCTCTCTCCTCCGTTCATCATCACTCTTGCCCTCTTTGTCTTAGCTGCCCTCCCTCCCACTCCGAGCCCACTTCGTCATCATTCTCTTCATTCACTTCTCCAGTCCTTTGCCTCTAGCCTCGAGCTCACCCATCACCACACGCGACCATCTGTTTCGTAATCTCACACACTCGTGCCTAGATTTCTGCGCTCGATACAGCAGGAGGCACTCCTCCCCCTCGGGCGATCTGCGTGCGAACCGTATCTATGCCCCAATACGGCCAAAATTTGCGGACTCCATCCTCCCTCCTTCTCCAGCCCGTCCGCTCCCAGCAGTTCCGGCATGTTCACCCCTGTGACAGATTGCTGATGCTAGCATGATTCAATCTCAGCACGCAAAGCGCGCGATACTACGAGCTATTATTATTGTGTTGTTGCTGCTGCTGTTGTTGATGCTGCTGCTGTCTGTCCACCTAATCGTTGACCTCATCACTGTCCGATATGCCATCTACCTGAGATGCATGTTTCAACACGGACATGAATCCTCCGTACGGCGTAGTCCAGAAACCACGCCATCGGCAGTCAGCCTCATTTCATTTCACGTCTTTATCCTGTCCTAAACCATGTTGCTCCTCTGCCTCGAGGCTCCCACTTAGTGCCTCAAGGCGTGACGGCTTCTTCCCCAGGGCCACTGAGGACGGTCCAAGATCCGTATCCAGGCGTCTTGTATTTTAGTTCTACCTCCCCTCTCATCTGCATGAGACCCCGTTATCTGACATCCATCTCAAACCCCATCCATGTTCATGAGTTGCGAGCAGTCAGATGCCTATCGTGTTGTGGCGGTCCCGGTGCTCAGCCATTGTAGTCTCAGATTGAGTCGATGCTATCAGGAGGTGTTGCAGTGTACCCACCGTGGGATTAGCGCCCTTTCGCCTTACGTCTTTGGGATGATTCGATGGGTTGTCGCGTGGCGCACCGGTGAATATCGCCCCTGTAATCATCAAATTCGTCGGTCTTCCCGGTCTCGGTCCCATTCTCTCATCCCATCCCCCCCACCACACCTTCGTCCTCCTCGGTCGACGCAGCAGCGACAAGAGCAAAGACCTCACGCTAAATGTCTCTGAGACGCAGCCAGAGTGTTTCGGCCCCTTCCCCGACATCGCCACGTACCGCCACGGCACTTCGAGAACAAGCACAGCAAGCGCTGTGAATTCGACCTCGTCTTCGATGATGGCGAACCCAGCCCTAAAATGAAATTCACCCCTCCGGATCTCCGCCTCTGCTCATCGACGTTCCGCTTCAACTTCCCCCGCAGTGCTTCTCCCCGGCATCTGTGCCGTTCCCACCACCAAGCTCCCCGATTTGCGGCTCCG
Source organism: Lignosus rhinocerotis TM02 (assembly GCA_000743315.1). NCBI lineage: Eukaryota > Fungi > Basidiomycota > Agaricomycetes > Polyporales > Polyporaceae > Lignosus > Lignosus rhinocerus. The sequence goes on from KN050006.1 coordinate 50,671, forward strand.
CTGCAAACCATTCCTCCCAACCACTTTCGTATCGATCCCGCAAACAAGACGTACATATGTATCATATTCAACCCATGGCAGATGAGGTATGGATATTGCCGTGCCCTTCCCGATCAGCATCTCGTGCTGAACCTGGCCAGAGCCTGATGCAGTAAAGCATTCTCCCCGGAGGACGTACTCAATGACAACCGCAGGCTACCCTACTGCTCTTCACATAATACGCACCACCACTCCTCCAACGGCTCCTTGTCGAGATCGGCTCTGCATATCCCCATTGCGGATTCCATTTTCCGCGGACCGTGTCCATACATCCGCGCACAAGACCTGCTGCCCAATCTCGTCCGTCTCAGAGGATAATGCTAGTATGACCGCCGTCCGCCCTCACATCGGAGCAGGTTGCGGGGCATAAAACATGACCCGCCTCTCCTGTGCTGCCACCCAATACAATCCCGTGTGCAGCACAGGTCCCGGCGACCCTCCTGCCGCGGCATGACTATCGGTCTGTTGCGCCACACGCCCTGTCGAGCGGCCAAATCTATGTACAGTACTATTACCACCTCCCAGAGTCCCCCCCCTCCTCCTCTCCCAATCGAGAAACGCGATCGCGTGAGTCATGTCTCACCGGTCATCCGGGCGGCAACAAACGTCAATGTTTCCCAGCAGATCTCACACCCCAAGCCAGACTCGGACGTCGACCCCTCTCCGCGTCGCGACACACTATGTAATGAGGGGCAAAAAAAAATCACACACACACACACACACATACACTGACCGGCGACCAATCCGAGTCCTGTCTGACTGACACTGCTGGTTCCGCCGGCTCATGGATCGATCTCACACACACACACACCATCCCATAGATCTGAGTCCGTCAGTGACTCCAAGAGATGCCGTCCTCGACACCCGACGCACTCGACCCAATCGACACACACAGTCGACCCTCGACCCTCCGACGCTAGAGACGCGCTTCCGCGCTCGCCAAAATCGCCAAACACGCATCACAGCCCCCCCTTCCCCCCCAGCCAACCAACCAACCAATCGGACACGTACGAAAGATTGTCGGAGCTCGCGAAACTGCACCCTATTGTCTCCCAGCACGCCTTTCCTCCTTTGGGCCGGCCTGTTGCAGCACCAGCCGCCCGCAGACGAAGCGCACTACCATATGTATACTGTTACATATAGACTATACAGCCAGCCCTCTTCGGATTGGGCGGATGGGGAAAGATGAAACGGCTCGACGCCAGAAGCGGAAGGTTCTTGCGCCCCTGTCTGGTCAGACCCTGAGCGGTGGAAGCCGCCCGGAGCGTCAGAGACTGTGTCTGTGTGTCTGTCCCCTTCGCCCGGCGCTCATCGTCATCGCTCCTCTGGACCGGCACCGCGAGTGCGGGACTGGGGAATGCGGACTGTAACAGCATATCCATATCGTACTCTGTGGTTGCTCATAGAGTCATACGTATGTAGGTGCCATCTTTAGCGGCGGAAAAAAAGAGGGAGAGGGGGGGGGGAAAGAGGGCAAGAGCCGTAGGTAGGGATTGCAGCGACGAGAACGAAATGGACGCGGCCGCTTCCCGTTCCAATACGCGCAAGGACTCCAGCTGAGCTGGAGTGCAGCTGTTTTTTTTTTGGCGGGACCCTGGGACCTGCCGGGATGCTCCCAAAGCACGGCCAACGTAAGGTGCGTCTTCTGTTATCTATTCTCAATGCAGCGGCGGAGGAGGAACGGCGCGTCACGCGTCATCTCCGATGAATCGAGCTCTCTCGCCCTGGAGGGCATGTATCGTATCCATCTAGCATGAAACGCTAGGACGACGACGGCCGCGGACGCGGCTGTGCGGCTGTGGGGAAGGCGACGAGAGCTGCTGGCAGCTGAGCATATGCATCAGCAACGTCGTCGCGCGGGTTTGCGTACGCACCCGCACCCGCACATGGCACACATTCAAACGCAGGCCCACCGGCACACGCGCGGATTTCGAACCCGATTCCAATTCCGAATGCGCGTGCCAGCCCAGCTCTGGCTCTCCGTTGCGTGTTCCATCGACCCTCTACGGTTCGAGTTCGCATACAGGCTCGTATCAGAGATCACCTGTGCTCCCCACTCTGCACCTGCGCGATGCTGGAGCCATCTTGCAGCACGATGTTGATGCTGACAGTGCGACACTTGTTGCGCTCGTGCAGTCCTGCAGCGTCCGCGGACGGGCGTCACTCGAGTCGGGGGGTTATTAGCCACCCTGCCTTCCGCTTCCATGCACCTGCCCCTGCACCTGGCTGGCTGACGGTGTGCCATCTCACGCCAACAGGGCACTACCGTGTCCTTACCTAATAGTAATAGAGCCCCGATGACAACTGTCAGTCTCGAAGCCTTGACGCGGACGTCCGACAGACCCAGGGCCCAGGACCCTGACGTCGGCAGGGACAACAGACGACGTACTGGTGACTTACTTACAGTGGGTGCTCCCGCCACAACTTGAAACCATGCATCGAACTTGCCCGAGAGCCGAATCTCCTCGAGCCCTCGAGTCCGGGGATGACCCGGACATGCACATGCGCGCCCACAAAGTCAATCCAGCTCGCCTCCTTGCGCTCGGAGAACGCTCCGCCCCCCCTTCCCCCCATCATGCGTCAGTCGGGTCTGGACGAGGGCGGCGCGCGGAGGGCTGGATCTCGCATTCCTTTTACTACATCTCGAACAGCCGCACGAGCGTGCTAGATAGTACATTGCCCAAAGCATAACAAAAAAGACAAACCAACACGAGGTAGGACGGGAACCCGAGCCCTCTGCAGTCTAGAGTCTGGCTCCTGGATCTCTTGTCATATTTCCGATCCTGAAAACGAAGCCTGAAAACGAAGCCCAGCTCGCGCTCTGTCCACGATCCACCACCCGGGTGCGATGCAGCA
>KN050006.1:55450-67483 GCA_000743315.1 Lignosus rhinocerotis TM02
GGGGTGAGGAAGGTGGTGGTGGGGGCGTGATCATTGATGGCCCTTCCCTCCGATTAGACTGCATGGACGGGGATCCATCCCAGCATGTGGCTGCGAACCTGCGATAATCGTATTCAGTCCGCGCGGCCTATCCTCCCACACATCGGCCACAGGCACGACACACGGCACACGGCACACGGCGGAGGTGCGACGATGGCGATGCCCGAGGCGATGGTACGGCCGCAGTCGTTGCGCTGCGCTGCGTCTTTGCGATCGTCGTTCTCCCCGATATGTCCCTCTCTTCCTTTCTCTTTGCCTCTTGTGGTCTTCCAACGGGATGCGTGGATACAGGTTGACGGAACGGATACGGACAAGCGAACTTGACCTTGTTGAGGTAATGATCATATTGCGGCGATATGATGATGTAACAGCCCATCGTTCCTCTCGCGTGCCTCCCAGCCCCGAGCCAGAGCCAGCCTGAGGGCGTTTGAGGTTCGAGTCCAGGCCAATAGGGTGGTGGTGTCGTATAGCCGTGGTGAGGTCGAAGCGCGCGCCGGTATCTCTCGCTCGACCTTCTCACAATCACACAGACCTGATCGTGAGCCCTCGTCATGTGGGCTGGTCTGATGCAACGGAACAATTACCATGACATAACCCAGGCTCATCCAGGCAGCGGTTCCCAGCATTTTGTCGAGATCTGCGCCGTGTGGTTGTTCCAACTTCTCGCCGTGCACCATGCATGTCACGCAGATACGCGATTGAGCATAGGTGTCCTCCCCTCTCACAGTGTACGGCATACACCGTTATCTTCACCTTCCTCTTCGTTTTCGTTTCCGTCTTCGTCTTCTTCTTTGAGCGGACCAGCACTTCGCTGACACAAGGTACATAGTTCATTCGCACTTGCGCCTACAATACCACCATCACGGGGCACTGAGGGAGGAACACGGTACAGTCGACACCCTTATAACTCATACTTACCTCTGGTAACCCATAACCTCCCATAAGTAACCCATACCTTTTTGGTGTTCCCATTTGGGCGCTTATGGGCCAAATGCCCCTCTGGTAACCCATAACCTGCGATAACCTATATACTTTTAGACCCATCCCGATCCCGACAGGTATGGGTTACCAGGGTGTCGACTGTATCCGAGATACCCCGCACTCGGCATCCCGATTCCCGAGCGACGCAAAGCCACCGTCAATTTTCCTGTTTACATACCCCATTCAGCGATCCACGCGTACGCGTACGTGAACACACCAACTGACTGTCTCACGTCCCCTCCGCCCTTCCAACTCTCGTCATCACACACCTCCAACGCCAGCTATGCTCTAGCAACACTACCGTTCTGTGGCGTTCGGGTGGCTGCAAGCCATGATCACCATCAGCATGGTGAATATTGCAGCCAGCCGTTGTGCTACTCCCATCTCAATTGCAAGTCCGATGTTGACCGGAGGCTGCTATAGGCTGCTCGCCGCGGCGTGCGTTGCTAGCACTTGATCGAGCTAACAGCAGTAGCCTGCAGGCAATTAATATTGCGTCCGTTGTCGCAGTCTTCACTTCGTTTCTCTAGCCGTCATTCATTCCCACCCGCCTTTCCAGTGTATCATGCCGACGGGGATCATCGAGATCGTCAGGACTATCCGACACTGCAGACACGGTTTAGCCTATCAGCCTGGCACCGAATGCCAAATGGGCGACAATCCGCTATTCAGCGTTCACAGCTTTTCGCACCCGAACCCGGTCCACGCTGAACGCGTACGAGCCATCAGGTTCTCGCCCAGATGCCGGGTGCGCAGGCGCTCGCGCGGTCCCCCAGGAAAGTATGTAGCGTAGTCCCCGTCCATCCTTTTCGCCGCCCTTTCGCCCGTTCACCCATGCATCCACAATTCTGCAGCGCACGTATCCTAGCCCGAAGAAGCTGGGGAAGCCCATCGATGAAAGGAAGTGCATGCACTCATGATTCAGATGAATATATGATACATGCTGATGTCCCCTCTTTCGCCTCGGACAATATAACCCCTTCCCCCGGCACCTCTCCACGTCCCTGAATCCAACCATCATGACGATGAAGCTGGAGGCTCTTCGTTTCCGTCGGCTGCAATTTCCCCGCGCACCAGCTCGCTCACGAACACGGTGTCACGAACAGACCACATCCTTGTTTCTCCCCTTCGCCACCGAATTCTGCCCTTAATGATGATGACCTTCTTCTACGGACCGAACTTTCCACACACATGACCCCCGCCGATATCTGCCTGGTATTGCGAGATCATGCAGCCCCCATTTTTCTTCTCTCCTCGCACCTCACTGCTCGCACGATGCTAGCAGCCACCATCACCATCATCATGTTCAGGACATATTCGTCCTAGCCGCGCATGGTACGCGCGCCTTCCCTCCGATGGCTGTCGGAACAATCACAGTGGATAGACGCTCAATTACCCTGCTGTGCGCTTAGCTCTATTCATCGTTCTCCAGAAACAAGCACTCCCTGCGGCTTCGCTCCTTCTCGTTGTAGGCGTTTGGGAAACCCAACCACCATACCGTGCGGTACGTGGACGATCACGTCTCTCAGGCTGCGGCCTTCTCGGTCGGTGTATTTGTTGTTTTTTTTTTCGCTCGACAAGTCTCAGGAGAGGGATGTGTGTGTCGGTCGATAAGATGAACGGCACAATAAGAGTGAGTACCCGGTACAGTATTAGCTCCCTCGTGAGTCGTCACTGGTCACGTTCGGCCCATCGGTGTCTTTCCGCTGAACATTTGTTCTTCCAGCCTCCTGTTTCTGTTTCATCAAAACGCCGGCCCCTCCCGAGGGGCCTTTCTGAGGATCCAGTAGGTTACCGCTTCGCGGGTTCCTCCTCCCTACTATCCGTTGAACCGTGTTCCGGCGATGATCGATGATCGATTGACCACCGGGGGGAGGGGGGGGGAGAGGCGAAGAGGAAGGGGGCGAAAATGCAAACATGATGGCGGCAGTGGACACATGGCAAGCACGCGAGCGATCGAGACCGGCGGAAGATCACCACCAACCACCACCATCATCGCTCCTAGATCACAAGACGGCTCGACGCAGTGGGTGATGCGCCAAATGTCCCACTTTTTGAAGCCTCGAGCGCCCCTGCAAAGGAAGGGCGGATCTGGAATCCCGAAGTGTTGTTCCCCGAGCCCCGAGGGTATTGCACTAAAGCGTGTGTACCTATGGCCATTAGTGACCGGCGATGCATTGATATCGCTGCCAAGTTCGCGATCGAGACGCCGACATGTGGGGGACCTGAGGAAGACGAGGCTGTGTGCGGCCCGAGATGCCAAGGGAGGCGGTACAGCTTGACCTTGTTCCGCATATGGTGTGTGTTGTACTCGGTTGCGCAAGGGCTCGGGGCCAGTGGCCAATCCGAGCCTCGTGCGGCGGCGCAAGGCGCATTCGTGTTCGCACCGTTCTGGTCGTCATCCGCTCGCGTAAGTAGGTGTGGTGCAATCCGACATCAACGACCCTGCTCTTTTTTCTAACTTGCGTTTTGCGCTGTCTTTTGCTTTTCAGGGCCCGCTTGGACTGTGCACTGAGGGGCGTCAATTTTCCGAGTGCGACTCGCCCTCCAGTACAGTCTTCTGCGATTGACGCTACGTGAGTGGATTCGGAGTGAGCTTGCAAAGAGAATGGAGCAACGTTGAAGAATGCAGTTTCCAGGTCAACGCGAGCGGACAGGATCAATGAATCAGACCACATCCCGCACGTCTGCCGACATTGGCCCCGTCCAGGCTTTCTGTCATGGCTTCGACGAGTCGCAATCCGGATTGACGAATGAGCGTTGGCGTCAGATGCCTCAAACTATAGCACGAACAAGACCCTCTGCAACGACCATCCGTCCTCGTCGTAGCTCCCACTCCGAGTCCATCTCAGGCTCGGGGCCACCCAACCACACGCTCTTCGAAGCAACGACAGCCCCAGACAATGGACAATGTCGCGGTTGTCGTCATGGGTCTCACCGGGCTGATCAACAAAAAGAAAGCCCGGGTGCTCCGGCTACCATCCCGGATCCAACCCCCTATGCATGTACACAGCATTCGACGAAGCAATGAACCCCGGCGCCACTTGTTTTACCTCCCACCCCCCGTCTCCGAGTCCTCCGTTGTCATCTTGTTCACTATACACTATGTGTATGTCTCGGCATCGCTCTCTGCCCTGCTCCCCTCGTCCGGTCCGTTTCTCCGCATCTGGCAGCGTGACCCTCTATCTGAACGTTAACGTTAACGTTAAAACTCCTCTCTCTGCCCCTCTCTCGTGAAGCCCTTAGCCAGGTGGACGGACGCCCCTCGATCGTCGCATGTTTCGAAATTCACCGCGTGCCACAGCCCGCCCGCGGTGCCACGGGACTCGTCGTGTGGATCGTGGACTCCGATTTAACGTGATCGAAAAAATTGACCGTCCAGTAGCGGCGAGCACGTTGTCCGTCCCCGGCCACGATGGCCTTGCACAATATTGGCGAGGGTTTGCTGGCACATCCACTGCCCCGCGTTACCCGTCACTCGCCAACGTCGCTCGTCTGTACCCCATGTTTTTCCTTTCTTTTCTTTTTCTCTCTCTTTTTCTCTCCGTGCCGTGCCGTGATATCGCTGTGCTCCTCTTCTCGCTCGCTCGCACGTGTCGGTATGGCAGTATCAGGGGCTGGACGGCTGGGACTCGGAATGTGTTTTGATCGTACGGTACCCAGGCCTGTGGGGGTCTATCATGTCCATGTCTATGCATCGCCTACATATGCTTTTCTGTCCTGCCACGCCGCGAGATCTGCGCACCTACCTGAACAGCTGTAGTACGTCTTCAGACGTGCGTGCCGCCGCCCCCGTCGTCGTCGTCACGGGGCTCACGAAACGCGGAGGCCATGGCTCTCAGATCTCACCCCTTGCTATCACTAACTGACACTCACCTCATCCCCGCACTGAACGTTGAACCCTGGACCCCATCCCATGTCCAGTAACGTTTTAGAGTTCGGTCCGAGGGCGCACGCCGCACGCCGCACGCGTTGGTACGCATCCCTCATCGCGACGGTACGTCCAGTCCGTGTGAGAGGGCAAGAAGATAGCATTGATCGCAAAGATAACTAACAGGCTGTTGACGACGACTACGGTATACGAACGCGAGAGAGACCCCAGCATGTGACGGGACACGTTGCCCGTGTCCCTTCCTACAGAACACGGCCTCAAGTCGCTTCGATCGAGCTTCAAGAACAAGAAACACGGCGAGTCACCACGCCTCGTTGACGCATAGACTCGGCGGGCCGAGCCGCCGATAGACTCGGCGGTCCGAGCCGCTGTGTCAACCACACACAGACGGCGGGAGCACGGGCACGGGCTCTGTCTTCTCCTGCCTGATCTCTCATATCCGATATCCAATATCCAAAACCACAACGAGCCACGGCGCCATGCGCGGGACCCGGGGACGCAACACAACGCTCCCCCAACTTCCGCACAGGATCCTCGATCCTATTGGCATTGCGCGGTTCCGCCCGTACGCGCCTGCCACCATACATACCACTTACTGCACGGCCCCGCGCGCGCGTCAGTATAGCCCCGCCTAGGTTCCTGTATCCATGACAGACACAGAACTTGACTGGCGATATGTGTCGCTGCGTTCTCTCGTCTTTGCAGACATCCTCCCAGAGATCTGATGTGGTGTGGGGGGAGAGGGGGGGCACGTCTCGTCCCTATCCATGCTTCACGGATCCCACCGTGTTGCAGCGGAGTAGCATGTCTGTCTGGTCACCGACACGACCACGACCACGAGCGAGAAGCAGGAGCGTCGACCGAGTGTCGAGTGTCGAGTGTCCAGTGTCGAGGGCGGCGCACCCCCATGCCCGATCCTCGATCCTCGAGTCCAACAGGAAGAATTCCCCCACAACTCACCGTTTGACTGTTGCGCGCGAGTGAGCCGTCCTAAGCCTCATGCCGGGTCTCGCTCTCGCTCTCGCACTCGGCGGCGCACCCCCATGCCCGATCCTCGATCCTCGAGTCCAACAGGAAGAATTCCCCCCAAGCCTCATGCCGGCTCTCGCTCTCGCTCTCGCACTCGTTCTCCTCGTTCTCGCCTGGCGACCACAACCGACACAGCCTCGGCGCACAGCTGAGCCAGATTTGCAGACACGCACCTTCTTCGCGCCGCGCGCCGTGTAAACAGCGAGGAGCGAGGAGCGAGGGGCGAGGGGCGAGTATCCCCCCGGTAGGCTCCCGCTTACCGTGCTTCGCTTTCGTCTTGTTTACCTCATATCAGCAGCATCCCATCCGTGTCCGCGTCCGCGTCCAGAGCTAGGATCGCGCTTCCCGCTTCCCGCTTCCTGGGTCTCGACATGCTCCGAGTCGTGCCCGTCTCCCCGTCTCTCCCAGGCCGAAAGGCAAGCGCACTGCAGCTGCAGGATACTAGTGCGATCTAGTGCTCACGCATCGTGCATCATGCCTCCAAGATGGCCGGCCGGAAGCTGCAGGATACTTGCGATCTATGTAGTGCTCACGCATCGTGCATCATGCCTCCAAGATGGCCGTCCGGCCCTCTGCAGGCATCTGGGCAGACACAATTTACAGCTAGGTAGGAGGACGGTTCGGAGCATCTGAGCATCTGAAGGTTGACGCACCTTGTTCCGACATACCACGTCGTCGGCCTCAGCTCGACAAGGAAGAAAACCTTACGCGAGGCGAGGTTCAGAGAGCGTCATGACTCGCTCCCAAGTTTTCAAAGTGTTCTCTTCCCCTTCCTCTTCCGCCAACTGCCACCCCCTTCCCCCACTGTGGCCTGGCGGACGAGAGCGTGCGCGTGAGGGATGGAACGAGCTGTTCGACGACGCGGACGGCCGGTCCGGGTCCGTGTGCCGTGTTCGCGTGTCCGACCGCTCTTTCATCTTTGGTTTGTCCGATTCCCCGTCTCCTCTTCTTCTTCGTTTTCGTTGTCAGTCGCCAGTCGTCTTTCGCCTAGCCTTCCCATCGTCATCGTAGATAATATTGTCCTCCAGCACGCGACCTCTGAATCCGTCGTCGTGAGTCTGCGGAGGCTGGATATCGAGCAGCAGGACGCGAGATCCGGGGGAGAAGCGGGGTTACAGCCTGTCCCTGCTCGGGCCCATGGCACGTGCTGCTGCGATCCTCGGTCTTCGATCTTCGTACGGTCCGTGGCGTGCGAGGTGCGTTCGCGTGTCTTCATGTCCAGATATTCCAGACTACATAGACCATCGCACATACCATCGTCACCGTGCAGGCAGCCGTGCCCTTCCCCCTCGCGAGCTCCCCAAAAGATCCTCCACATCGAATGGTGCACCGAGCACGAATGGAATGCCGACTCGCAGCTGCCCCGGGTCGGTTCGATTCGATGCAGCCCTGGATCCGATCTCCATGCCCTCCTCCAGCCAAGTCCAGTCAGTCAACGCGCGAGCCCCGGATGGACGACCCAGCTGTCTGTGCATGTGCGTGTGCATGTGCGTGTGAACGTCAACTGTCGCGCGCCATGCATCATGGCGAACCGCACCAACCCAATTGCACGCATAATACGTCATCCTCTGGCGGCCCAGGTCGGATCCTCGTCGTCGTCGTGGTCGTCGTCGCATCACAACGGCAGGCAGGACGTACGATGGGTTTTCCATTTCCCAGTTCCGCTCGTGGTCGTCGGAGCATCACGATGGCAGGCAGGACGTACGATGGGTTTTCCATTTCCCAGTTCCGCCCATCTGCATCCATCCTCAGAATGGCCATGGACAATGGACACCTGGGCGACCGCCTTCCGAGGCTGCAAACATCCCTTGTGTGTTCATTATCTGCGCTCTTCCTCCGCAACCCCGCGATGCCGATGCCGATGCCGATGCCGATGCCGAACCTGCTTCCGCTCTCTGGGTGTATATGACTGTCGGTCTAGCTGACGCAGCGTGCGTGCCGCCAGCGAGGACTTGCGCACCGACGGCATGTCTCTGCGTCCCGAACCCAGGCCCGTGTGCGCGTGTCCCTGTGAGGCAGAGGCTGGAGCGTACGGTCCAGCGTGAACGCGGAGAGCATCCGGGTCCTGCGCAGGGACGGAGGGAGGATGTATGTAAACACTGAGATCAATGCCGGGCGAAGGCGAAGGCGAAGTTGGAGAAGAAGGAGGGGGCGCGAACACGGAAGCGCGATCATCGGGCACCTTGAGATCGATATCGGATTAGATCACGGTTCGAAGGCTGAAGCAGAGCGCGAGAATGTCGACGATGACAGGGCCCGAAGAGCGACTTACTAGCTGCGGTCGCTCTCTGCTCCTCAATCTCACCCGCTGCCGTATTCCGACATCGCATCCCCAGCCGCAGCCACTTGTTCCTTCGTCCCTCCCTCCATCCGTCTATCTCTCTCTGTCTGTCTGTCTGCCTGTCTCTGTCTGTCCGCCAACGCACTAGCGACCCTGCACCGTCGCACTAGCCCATATCCATGTCCACATCCACATCCACATCCACATCCACATCCACATCCACATCCACATCCACATCCACATCCACATCCACATCCACATCCACATCCACATCCACATCCACATCCACATCCACATCCACATCCACATCCACATCCACATCCACATCCACATCCACATCCACATCCACATCCACATCCACATCCACATCCACATCCACATCCACATCCACATCCACATCCACATCCACATCCACATCCCGCTACCCACCTACCGCTTCACCACGCCACCCCCCCGCGCACTCCCAACCGACATCCCTCGCGCTCCGACCCCCATCTGTCCTTTCTGTCTGGTCGTCAGAGACACCTTCCGTATCCCCCTCCAGCCGTCTCATTCTCCCAGAAGGGTTCGCGCGTCCGAACGTCCGAGCGTTCGTGCGTCCGTCCGTCTGTCCGACTCCGTGCATCGCTTTGCATTTGTCCGTCCTCCGTCCTCCGTGCGTCATGCGTCAAGGGCCGCCTTGGACGGGACGCTAGGTGGGGGGAGGGGGAGGGGGCCGTGAATCGCGGACCGGGCATCGGGCACGGGGATCGGAAACCGCAGAGACGACGACCATCGCGAGGTGGTCTTCGTCCGTCCGTCCGTGCGTTTATTGCACCGATGCACCGATGCATTGATGCGTCCGTCCTTGCTTGCGTGCCTGCACGACCATCTCTGCAGCACTTTGCACTCTTGAAGCTTGAAGCCTGAGGCCTGAAGCTCGACCCAGGCGACGCATCTCGCCAGAGAGACGCGAGCGCGCGCGGTGGTACATATATAATCCCGCCAACCCAGCCCGTCCCATCGCGCTCCTCCCCCCCCCCTCCCCCTCCTTCCTATCCGTCCGTCCTATCATGCTTCCAGCGCCCAGCAGCCGCAACCGCAGTAGGGTACTACGGATTGGACGGACGGAAGCGGATGAAGCGCCGACGAAGAAGCAAGAAGAAAGGACTCAAAAGTGCACCCCCAGCCAACCACGGAGAGAGACGTCTCGACGGTGCGTTCGGCGATATGCCTCGCAGGAAGCGAAGGGGGCATAAGCCCGGTGCCACGCGCCCGGCCCCGGACGGCCGTGGGAGCCGGGGCTGAGGGAAGCAGCTGAGTGTACCTTTGGAAGTGGTGCTGCCCATGGGAGAGTTGGGAGAGTCGGGAGCTCATTGGTGCCAGGGTTGACCGGGACCGTTGACCGTTGGCCGTTGGCCGATCATTGGCATTAATCACGGTGGGAGGGCACGGAGGGTGGATCCCCTGCCAGTGGCTCCCCATGAATGTTGGACGTCGGACGTCGGACGGTCGGGAGCGGGTGTGCAGATCGCAGACTCGCGCGGGAGTGCGGATAGGGAGAGTGAGAGAGAGTGAGAGAGACGGGGATGATGCGAGACGCAAGACGTCAGCTGCCAGAAGCCAGCCTCGGGCCTCGGGGCTTCGGGCTTCGGCCTCTTGGCTCGTGGGGAGGGGTTCGCAGCTTCGATGCTCGGTGCTCGGTGCTCGGACCTCGGGGGTTCGAAGCCACACGTCGGACGTCGGTTGAGGCCCGGCCGTTGCGGGGCAGGGGGGAGCCTTGAATGGGAGGGGCGGAGCGCGTGCAATACCATTACCAGAGTACCAGTACCGGTACGAGTAGCACTCGTTCCCGTTAGTCTAGTCACTCGCAACCCGCGATAGACCCAGCCCGATTCCGTCCTCCAATCCCATCACGGCGCGCCAACCACAGCTCGCCAGTCCCTAGTCATTCCCCGAGTTCCTGCGTGCGTTCCCGGGCGGGCTAACGTTCCCGCGTTCCCCAGTTCCTGCGTTCACGTCAAGTGTGACGCGTCTCCGAGCTCGCATGCACGGCGTCCCCGACAGGTGCACGGCGCGGAGCGCGGGAGGGAGCGACGAGTTCGAAAGAGCCCGACGATCGCGGATTCGAGAACGAGAAAGACAAACAAGACGACGTCCGACAAGCGGCGCGGACGCGAGACGCGAGACGCCGGGGGCGGGGGGGGGGCGAGAGAAGGGACTGCGCGACATGTGGAGCGATAATGGCCACGGGGGTTCGCCGGAGGGAGGAAGGTGGTTCGCCATGGGACCGGGACGGGGAGAAGAGATGTGAGATGGAGGGAGGTGGTTCGCCATGTGACCGGGACGGGGAGAAGAGATGTGAGATGAGCCTGCGGTGGTAAAACACGAGGTCACGGTGGAGGAGAGACAGAGAGAGAGAGAGAGAGAGCAAGCGCGTGAGATCAAGCGAGGCAGAAAAATACATACACGATATGGACGACAGACGGGACTCGGGACAAACGACGACAGGACGACAGGACGCAGGCAAAGGCAAAGACAGGAACAAGACATCACATATAACACAGGAAGAAGAGAGCATGAGCATGAGCGTGAGCGTTAAGGAAGGGAAGGGAAGGGAAGAAAGGGAAGAAGGGAAGGGGGTAAGACTGGGACCTAGCGAGTGCGAACCTTTTGGCTACTTTGGTATACGTGCGTGGAGGAGGGAATAGGTGGGGGGATATATGGGAATCGAAGATTGGGAGAGTGAGATTGGAAATTGGAGATTGAAGATTGGACACTGGGGTTTATGATGATGGTACAACTGCCGTTGAGAGAAACTGCGAAGCCTTTCGGTGAGCATAGGACGAGCAGAGCAGGGTGCATGAAGAGAGAGAGAAAGAGGGGGGGATGGGAAGAAAGAACTAACGAAAAAAACAAAGCGATGGGCAAACCAGCTGTGGCGGAAGGTGGTTGGGTGGGGGAGTGTTGGATATTACGCGTTAAGATTGAGGAGGTGGGAGACAATGAAAATATTGTGCACTGGATGGAGCCTGGGGCGTCCGGCACGCTGTCCTTGAAGCGATCGGGACTTGGGGGAGGGCGTCGCGTGCGCACAATGCGACATGGCTCGTGGAAGAGGACGACGACGATTGTCGGGGACCGGGCCATGACGTTGAAGTTGAAGTGAAAGAGCTGCGTACCGAAGCAAGCAGCACTCTCAAGCTCGACTGACCGACCCAAGAAGGAGGAGTAACCGGGAGCAGCCGCCCCCGCCAGCAAGCCCTCCCACACTCAAACGAGCAGCAGGAGGTCGGGATGGCTCTCGCGCATGACCTCGCGCCAGTCGACAGGCGTGCCATGCCCGCGCTCCCGCTCGCGGTCCCTGCGTGCCCACACCTGCTGCATGAGGCGCATGACCTCCGCGACGTTCCCGACGGACTCGCGCTGCTGCCGCTCGAGCATGTGGAGGAGGAACGCGCGCTGGCGCTGGTCGTCCGTCAGACATCCCGAGATGCAGATCCCGAACACCACGCTCCGCACCACGCTCCGGTGCACGCTCGTCGGCGCCTCGGGCACCTCCCGCAGCGCCTCGATCGTCTCCGTCACCGCGTTCATGATCTCCGGGCACGCGGGGTAGTCCCCGGAGAGCACCGTGTGCAGGTACACCTTCGCCGACGCGCGGAAGATGTTGTTCGTCAGTCGTCGTCGTTGCGCCACCTCCGCGTCCGCAGCCCCTCCCCCGCCTGTTCCTCCTCCTCCTCCTCCTCCTGCACCTCCTCCGCCGCCGCCTCCACCACCCCCGCCTCCATGCATGCCCCCGGCACGACCGCCGTTGATGCGGTGGCTCTGC
>KN050006.1:67623-78227 GCA_000743315.1 Lignosus rhinocerotis TM02
ACGCGCCCACGCCTCCGGCCCCGGCCCCGCCCGCAGAGAGCGGGTCGACGGCGCTGATGTACGCCCCGGTGAAGAGCAGGCGGTACGTCTCGAGGAAGCGCGGCACCCGCTGCGTCGTCACGCTCGCGAGGACGTCAAACCACATCGTCGTCTTGATGATGAAGCGCGTGCTCTCCGAGCAGCGCCGCAGCGCCTCCTCGGGGCCGTAGAAGCGCGGGTCGTTGAGCATGTTCTGCACGTACTGGCTCCCGGTGTCGAGCCACACCTCCCAGCTCCCGCGCCCGCCGGAGAAGAGGAAGGAGGAGACGATGTGCAGGCCCGCCATCGCGTCCCCCTCGTTGTACGTCCGCCGCCGCCGGTCCCCGGCGAGGAGCGTGTTCTGGATCCGCCGGAAGATGTGGTTCACGGCCGTCGAGTCCGTCTGCGACGGGTACCGCATGCAGTGCATGTGCAGCGCCGACAGCAGACACGCCGCGTCCCGCGCCGACGGGCTGTTTTGGATCAGGTTGAACATGAACTCCTTGATGGACGGGTCCGCGAGCAGGTACTGTATCGGGAGGACGTTGAGCAGATAATGTTGGATCAGATGGTTCTGCTCGGTCGGCACGACGAGGCCGTAGCCGTTCAACGCGACCGGCATACGAGGACCCTCGGGGCTAGGCATACCATGCTCAAATTCATCATCCGAAAAGCTGTTGGGGTCAATGTTGTATGACGGGGCAAGAGAGGAGTGAGGGTGATTGTAGTAGGCCGTGGGGGTCGAGGGAAGGTAAGATGCGGCTGATATTGAAGTCAGTGCTGTTGACATGTTGGAGGCTGATGTCGATGCCGAAGGGTAAAACGATGATGGACCAGTAACATGTGAGGGCCCTGCCAACAGAGGAGGGCATTAATCATGATACATTCATAATACACTAATAACGGTACGGCGCCTTACAGGAGGAGGAAGCAGAAACTATGGAGGTAGGAGACTGTAACATAGTAGAGGGAGGCTGGGGCGGGGGCGGGGCTGGGGGAGCAGGATGGTACAACATGTCGGTCACGTTTGGCAGCATGGGACCCCGATTCATGGCAGGGTCATGCGGACCCAGCTCCGGGATGGAAGGCTGCCAGTCTGCGGAAGTTTACTACCAAGAAACGGGAATGAAGGTAGGAGGGTACATACTCTGACTGTAATGTTCCGGAGGCATAGGAGCATAGTGAGTAGGAGCACGTTCAAAGGAAGTGTTCATGCCGTTGTGAGGGGGCCTCTGGCCCTCGCTCGAGGTGGCTGATAAAGTGGGAGTGGGGGGGCTGGATGGGGAGGTGTGGAGATGGTCGACGAGGACGAGAACAGGAGGATGTTCTTCGGTGGTACGGGGCCCCGAGCCCGAGTGGCCCTTGATCATGCCCTGAGAAGCAAGGAAGGTCTTGATCTTCTCGCGCAGCTCAGTGACGCTATTATTCTCCTGGGAGAGAGATTCGATGAGCTCCATCTTATCGCCGGGAGAGAGAGGGAAGAACATACCCTCATCCAATCTGGCCGCTTGGCGCCAAAACCAAGACATTGCAACCTGAGACGAACGCAGGTTTGGCAAGCACCCTCTTCATTGGGCTGCTCGTCGCATTTCTGGGGTAGGAAAGTGCCGACGGAGAGGACGATGGGGTGGGAAGACGACGACGAGGACAATGACGATGACGAGGATTAAGGGCAGGGAGGGTGAGGTCGAAAGGGCGAGGGGGACAAAGAGACGCGGAAAAAGAGAGATCGGGGTTAGCGTTTTTTGCTGGGAGGATGGATGGTGATGAGCGCCTCAAGGACGAACCTTCCGTCGAATCCTGCAGGTGTAGCAGCCCGACTTAGCACGAACGGCGCCTTTTGGCTTGGGCGCTCCGGGCTTCTTTTGGGATCTGGCCTGTTGAGAGACAGAGGAGATGGCTTTGCGTGGGCTGGAAGGAGCGTCGGGCATGTGTGTAGACTGTCGAGGACGTGAAGTGAAAAAATAATGGGGCAGGGGGGGAGAGGGACAGTGACCGACGAACGGGGAGTGGTGGGCGGTTGTTGGGAGAAGCGAGAGGGAGAGCACTTATGTACTCCAGGGCGCTGGGCAAGCAGCGTGTGAGTTTCTCCTTGTTGAGATTGCTTTATTTTCGTTTATTTACTCGCACCTTATCGAGAGGACCCCGAAGAGCGCGAGGTTGTCGGTGCACGCGTCTATTTTGATTCGTTGCGAGACACAGCCATTCCCGGCATCACGTAACCGACAGTCCTCCCAGTCAGCAGGGATTACTGTGGTAGAAGGAGGATTGCTGGGGATACACACTCACACTCACAGTTGGCCTTGGGTGGGATATAGGACAATGAGACTGTCTATAGGTGGTAGTTGGTAGAGAATGGAAGAGGAGGAGGATAGGAAAAGGCAGGGGAGACCCCTCTGAGAGAGAGACCTCGTGTGTGGCCGGTGGAGTGGTCACAAGGGACTTGCCGATATGAGGGAGAGCCGCTGAGATCGGATCCCTGTCATTTTGTTTCTCAGGCACCCGATTTGCCGCCCAAGGCCGTGAGTTCTAGGCTGACAGCGCTCGCGTCTCTCTGCAAGAAACAGACGCCTGTGCACAGTCCTCGTATAGTCCATCGACGTCCATCGACGTCCATCCTCCGCCGTCCTTCTCCGGTCTTATGCCGCCCTCCACATCCTGTCCTTCCTTGCCCGACCGTCCAGCCGCCCGCACTCCCGCCAGCAGACAAACGAAGCCAGGAGTCCAATTTCACTTCAAGCTCAAATGGCTGACGGCACGCTGCACAAGCCTTTCGTGCTTCGCCATGAGCTATCTCGTTCTTGGCAATCCTAAACTCACTCCATCGCCGCACTACATCTCCCAGGCGCTTACCTAATTCTACGACCGACCTCGGATCCATCGACATTCTCTCCCAGCCCATCCCGGGACGACGCTACTTTGACAGATCCCCCACCCATCCTCGCGCTGGACCTCTCCTCATCGCCCTCCATGTACACTCTCGTCTCCCGAATTCGATTGTATACCACACATGTATCCCTCCGCGTAGCAACTATGTAATATTCGTACATCTCCCCTGCCCGCCGCGCGCCCCCCAACACAACACTCAGCCACCTCGCGCGCCCATCCGCGAGTCGTCCGCACATACACACATACATATACACAACAGCCGACGTGGTTGCTATCGACATCTATCCAGCACAGGCGCGCCCGTAAACGGTAACCAACAACAGCAACAGCTCAGATCCTCCCCACCGCCGGCGCCCCCGATCGAGTACGTAGACTGTTTGCTGTGTGTTTTCTCCTGCACCCAAACGCGAAGCCCTCCCGATACGATCATCTTCCCCGTGAGTGAGTGCGCCATGGCGCTCCCCCCGACACAAAATCCGACAGGCCGACCGCCCGAACACTATCCCGCTCTCCCTCTTTGTCCATGCCCATTGCAATGGTGTGCGCGCACCGACATTACCGCGTCACCGTTCCGACGACGCCTCCTGCTGACCGCCCCCCGTTCCATTCCCTCCCGAAGCCCCGCCGCCGCCGCCTGCAGCGAACGGACTGCTCCCGCTCCCACTCCCACTCAAGCTCAGCCTCCGCGCGATCGAGTCCCTCCGCCGCTGCACGACAGGCCCCGTCCCCACGCTCGCGCCGCCCGTCCCCGCCAGTCCTGCGTTCCCCCCCACAGCGCCTCCTCCTCCTCCTCCTCCTGGCGGGCTCACGCTCACACTCGCGGGGGACTGAGCAACAGCAACAGCAGGCGCAGCCCCGGGAACGACGCCCTGCCCGGACCGGCGCACGATGAGCGCGCGGATCGCGCTGAGCCACCTAATCTCCTCCTCCTCGCTCGGCGCGCACAGCAGCAGCGTCCGCTTCGTCGTCACGATCTTGAACGTGTGCGCGCCCGGTCCCGCGCCCTCCCCGACGTCTGGCGCGGTGGGGCGGCAGCTCGTACTCGAGCGCGTCGATGATCACAGATAGCGGCATCTGTCGGTGCGCCTTCGTATCCTGTTGGGAGACGCCGTCAGGTTGGTGCGCATACGACACACCAAAAGCAAAAGAGCAAAAAGATAAAAAAAAGAAGAGAGCATCATGCTCCGTCAGTGCCCCACCCCCCACGCTCATTCACTTCGCGAACTCAAAAGAAGAAAAAAAACTCGCGACCAAAGACCGGGCACGCACCATGTGGCTTCGCGAATAGACGAGCTTCTCGCCGCTGAGTACGAACCATCGTTTGTGCCAGTTGTGGCGCCGGGAGCCGCACTTCATCAGGTATCCCGACAGGACCGGCTTCGACTGCGACGCCGACCCTCCTTCCCCGCTGACGCCTGTCCCCGACGACGGCGACACCACCGCCGGTTTCGTGTTCGGCGACGCCTCGTCCGACTCGGACGAAGTGAGCTGGTGCAGGTTCGGAGACTGGGACGGCGACGATGACAGCTGAGAAGCGCGGGGTGCCTGCGTGCCTGGGGTGGTCGGGATCGGGATGGGCGAGCTGACAGAGTTCCGAGTGGACGTCGAGAGCAGCGCATGGCGCGCGTCGTTGATGGCAGCGACCCAGTCGCGGACCTCGTCCGCAGAGTCCGCCTGCAGGTAGAACGTGCGCGTCGGGGAGACGATCCCAAACGTGTTCTGGTGCTTCTTGAGCACGATCGGGGTGCACGAGTGCACGTCCGTCAGGTCGAGCAGCCGGAGCAGCTTGTACTCTGCCGACGTCTTGTAGAACGCGAGATGAGCCGGGCGCAGAACGAACCAACGCTTCTTCCACGTCTACAACATGCCCTCCGCGGGATTTGCGCAGACGGATCGAGATACGCGTCGGACACGAGCGGACGCCAGAGAGTAGTGGGGAAGGGGAGACAGCGCGAGCGCGAGATCAAGGCCACGAAAACGCGCAAAAAAGCAAGAGACACCGACACACCTTTCTCCGCTCGCCCTTCTTCCACAGGTAGCCCACCTTGATGACCGTCTCCTCGAGCGACCCACGCTGGGCGCCGGTGATGTCCTGTACCCTCCACCCTCCCTCCTCGTCATCCTCGTCTTCCTCCGACTCCTCGCCGCCGCTCTGGGACCGGCGTTCCGCGATGGACGTCAGCGGCGGCTGCGATGACGCGGCGGGGGGCGAGCCCATGTTCCCGGCGGACAACGGGGACGGCGGGATGGCATCGGGCGAGAACACCGAGTCCGAGTCAGACTCCGTGCCGGAGACCGCCACGGCGGCGAGTGTCGGTTTCTGCGCGATGGATGCATGCATGCATGCACGGCGAGCGTCAGCGGACATGGCACTGTTATAGGAGAGAGCGCACTGGGAGCGGAGCGTGGAAAGCAGGATGGCGCGCGGGGAGGGTGGGGGTGGGGGGTACGGTACCTTTACTGCTGGCTTGACAGAATGCACCGAAAGCTTGCGAGTCACTTCTTGCAGGGATGGGGGTGGGACCGAGCGCGGCGACGACATGCTGGGGTCCGTCTGGGGCTCTGTTGACGAGACGAGACGAGGCGAACGCGTGTAGTAGCAGACAAAGGTCGGATGGCGGGACAGCGGGGTTCGTCGTCGCCCAGATCAGCTTCGAGAATGATCAGCTTGGGCGGAGCTGGGCGGAGCTCAGTAAGGAATAGGCAGTGGGTAGGAGAGAAATTGGACTCCGTCTGACTCCGCTGAACCTGCCCCACATGTGGCGGCGCCAATCTGGGACACATCGGGTGGATGGCGCTCGCCATGGAAGGAAGAGTTGACCCATACTTGACGCCACGAGTCACAGCGTGCTCTGGTGGTCCACTCTGCATACCTGTCGAACCACGGGCGTCGCGCGATGATGTCTCGTCCATATCTTACACGTATCACCACCATTCATGACACGGTAACGAGGATATTCACAAGCGATCTATGGTCTGGGGATAGACCCTTCCTTCGTTGTCAATAAATATTCACAAGCGATCTGGGGATGGACCCTTCCTTCGTTGTCAATAAAATAATGTCAAGACCAATACCAACCCTGGGATGTCAGCGGTGGCATGGAGCGGACAGTGAGCGTTCGCCGCCGCCGACTATTTGACACACACACTCGCTCACGAGGGTCGGCAATACGGTGTTACATAGGTGAGAGCAGGCTGGTCATCCGACGTTGTGCCCGCACCGGCGCGGAGAGTGAGAATGTGGATCTGCGACTGAGGAAGTGCGACGACCTTTTCTTCCATACGAGACGTCATGCAACGCACTCGCACCTAGTTGGCAACAGTCACTCGCTCGCTGAGCTTCCAATCGCGCCCTGGCAGGCACTCTCCACGCCCTGGGCAGATATCTCTACAACGTTCTGCTTCCATGGTTAAGAAGGGCGGACGGATGTATTCACCGCTCCGGACCCGTACAACCACGACCTCCTTCCATCCTCTCGCCATCTTGGCGGCTCCGAATGGCGTCCAGCCTGCCTCGTTGCAGCGGCCGTCGGACCGCAAGCCCAAGGCCAGCACAGGAATATCGCATGCTTTTGGCAGCGCCTTTCTCTCTTCCTCCTTTGTGGCCTCCTGGAACTTCGTCGCTTACAGCATCCAATCTAGCGCGAAAACGATAACGTTCGAGTTTCCAACCGTTCCTAATACCCATCCAAGTCTGTCTGCTTTGTGCTCGCGTGCGGGTGCGTCGTGCTGCGACCTGCCAGCTGCTCGCAATCTCCCCCCGATGCGCGCGATCGGTGATTTTTTTTGCAGCTCGCTCGACCGGCCGGGAGTCTTCTGGTCTGTGTTCTGACCGACGGCTGACAGCACTGATGGTCTCTGTTCTTTTCCTACTGCGGCACATCCCCTCGCAGTCGCCACCCTTCTCTCGTCGCGTCCACCCCGGGCCCAGCCGATCCTTGCCAACTGACACCTTCCGATCCCAGACGACCACCCTCTTCGCGAGCCGCCGCAGTACGCTCCGTTCTATGGTCTCTGTCGCACTTGGTAACGCACAAGATCAATGTAGAACGTCCCGAGAGGGAACTGCATGGGCTGCTGCGAACAGCGCCGCCCGGCGGTCCAGCGATGCCGACAAACACGCACGCAAAGGACGAGAGGCAGGATATATAGCACGATAAGAACGTTCGCGATAGCTGCATACATCCAGCCAGAGCGCAGCGGCGAGAATCCACCCACTTCCGCCGCCCGTGCGCCGATCTTGCCCAGCATGGGAACTCGAGCCTATAACTTTGAACATGATTGAACCTTCTCCCCCGCGCCCGCGCACGCGAAGGACTGCCTCCCTCCCTCCCTCCCTCCCTTCTTAGCTCCAGCTCCAGGATCCAGAGCCCCAAGGGGCGGAGTATGACCGTCCATCGCGAGCCTGTTCCTGTAACTTACTCTGGACAAACCAGGGTCCTTCGTCCCCAGCTGCCCCCCGCCGCGTGTCTCGTGTCTCGTGTCTTGTGTCCCGTGTCCCATGTCTCGTGTCTCGTGTCTTCATCTGCCACCGCCATCCTGAATCCTGAAACGGACTGCATACACCTCGCGACGTGGACGTGCTGCAACGTGCACCCACCTCCAGTCCAGGTGCCCCCAAGCTGCCAGTGCACGGGGGCTCGCGCGAGCCGCAGCTCGAAAGTTTCGGTCTCAGGACGCCCATACCCGCACCCGCACCCGTGCCGGTGCTCGTGCTCGTGCTCGTGCTCGTGCCCATGCCAGTCCCGGTCGACGCTGCACTTGCCGGTACCAAAGACACAGAACAGACACAGCGCCGCGATCCCGTCCCGTATCGTATCCTCGTGCGCGCGGGCGGGTCAGGCTGCACAACGTTCTGTCAGGCCACGAATCGACGAACATGCCTCGCCTCCTTCCGCCTGCCATCGTGTCTCCCAGGATCGTCTCCATCACACTGACTATAACTGGACTTGAACTGTATATACATACATACATACATACGTGCCGACCACGCCAAGAAACGTACCTACCTCGTTGCAGCCTCTGAGCGCCCTGGATCCGTCACAGACACACAGTCATGCAACGAGCCTCTGAGTCAGCGAGTCAGCGAGTCGGCGAGGAAGGGAAGAGGGTAGCCAGAAGATGGCGTCCCTCTGTCGTACCTTCCGTGCGGCCACGCCGAGTGGGAACTTGGCCTTCTGCCCTCGACGACAGCCGCTGGGCGCGGCGCAATGGGGACAGGGACGCGCGACGCGCGACGATCTCTCGGGAGAACCACCTGTCCACTGTCCACACCGTCCACCGTCTCTGCCGTCATCCTGCGTCCGACGGGCACGGTCCTGCACATCTATCGATTCTATCCTTTACCCGCCCACTGCATGCATTACCACCTATTTGGACCGTCTGCCTGTCCGCGACGGTGGACAGGGGCGGTAGGATGAACGAAAAGGTTGGAGATGCGATCCTGAGTACGTCCCCTCCGTCGCACCTTCGCTCAATGGGAGTGTTTGCCGAACCCTTGATAGCAAGTGAGTGGTCGTGGCGGTATGTCTACACACTAACCGCCCATCACCGCCATAAGTATATCACACATAGTATCCGCCGGCAGATATGCGTTCGCGCATCGACAATGTGACTGCCACGGCTGCACGGCTGCGCCGCCACCGCAACCATATTGCCGTGCCCATTATAGCCCACACCCCACTCATACGCGTCCATACTTCGCGACGCACGTCGTGATCATTCGCACGCGTGTGGCATGCAGCGGTTACGTGTCAACCCCGTCTCAGCCCCATCCCGTGCTAATTCCAATCATCCTCTCGTCAGCTGCTGCAGGGTCCAGGGTCCCATGTTCGACGTTCCCAACGACGGGATGCACTGTTCACTCGACATTAATGCTGACCCTTTCCATCTCGGGCACCGAGTCCCAAGCCACCCAGCGCTCAGCGGAGTCGGACCAGGGAGCAGAACGTCCGTGCGCAGAGAAAACCCCGTTCCGGATCCCACCCTTCTGGCTGCGCATCGACATCCATGGCCGTGACAAATCAAGACATCCGAACGGTAAAGGCCTTCCGACCGAGAAGCAGCACCTGCGAGAACCGTGCTGCGATAGCACTCCAACAATACATAGCATGCATACATACATAGTCCGAGTCAGCAGTCAGTCAGCGCTAGCTCAGCCTCGGGGGAGCTGAGCGTCTGCTGGTACTAAGTTCGGGGTCCCGGGTCTCATGCGGCGTGCGGTGTGCCCTCCCCGAGTCTATCGAGTGCATGCGGTGTTCGCCATTCATATGATGACCCCCCTGCGCGGTGCTTCTTCCTCGAGCGCTGGCCGACTCCTTCTCCCCGAGACGAAGGGCCAGGCTGCCAGGCGTCCATCGGCGCTAGCAGCGCTTCCAACAACACCAACGTTGAAAAGAACAGCAGCACTTTAGCGTTCAATTGCGCAATGCATGTTACCCGCGCCGGATCTGCAATAGCATCATGATGATGAGCATAATAAGTACACATAGCGCCCTGCACGTGCATCCGACTCTGGCAGGGCTCCGATCTCAGACTAGATACATATATCAATGTAAAAAAAATTCACAGTAGTACTCAGTAACGTGACCAACAGAAGGAAGTGAATTGCGAGAAGCAAGAACTCGCCGTCGGATGAACGACCCTCCCGTACCAAATATCAGTCTGTCAGTCTGTCAGTCAGTGATTCATGTACACATAACGGTATGCAGTCACACCCCCACGGTCGGCAACCACTCGCGAAGCGAAACAAAAGTCGACAAGCTCAGGGTTCCCCGCACCCAATCCGTGATCTCTCTTCACTCAGACCCTAAAAGCCGCCGAGCTCTCTTTTTAGTCTCCCTCGAAGCCGACGTCAGACGATTAGATAGACATGACCAGGCGCGTGGGTGACGGACAGACGCGCTGGTAACGTCCGAGCTCGCAGAACGAACTGATGTGTACACATGCTTGTCAGTGACTAAGAAGAAGAAGATGATGGCACAAGAAGGGGGAAGAAGTAACAAAGTCGTCAGGATCCTGGATGAGGAGGGGGATCGGAGGCCTACTACTACTAGGGGAGGAAGGGGGTGGGGGTTATTGTGCCTAAACTGCCTCCCGGGTTCACTCCAGGTTCCCATCTGTCCATTGTCATTGTCGTTCGCGTTCGCTGGGGCTAGAAGTTCGACATTCACCGTTCAATCGTGTCCGATGTCCGCTGGCGCCCTCTCCGCTGAGTCGTCTCCTGGCGCTCGCGAAGCACCGACCACCGAGCACCATTTACGGCTGAAGAATAAAACGCCCAAAGCGGGAACGGCGATCTTGAAGAGAGCAACCACCAGGGCAGCGAGTACCGAGTCGCAGATCCGTGAACCTGACCGAGCACTGAAGTCGGACCGCACATTGTCAATGAATTCCTAGACGGTGCTCTCTATACCCAGAGAAAGGAGGAAGGGGAGGAGGGGGGTACTATCGTCTGAGGGGACAAGGACCGCGCCTCCCACGTGCCAGTGGGTCTCCTGGAAGGTGGAACACATTTCGGCCTGTCGCCCTGTCGCCTTCGAAATCGCTTCTATCTCCTGTTCTCCTGTCGCCCATCCGCTCCCTGCGGCCCGCGGGGCGCTAGAAGACGAGAAGACGAGAAGGCAAAAAGATGCACACGAGTACAGTACGCACGCACTGAGGGTTGGCTCACCCACCCACCCCCCCACCCCTGAGGG
>KN050006.1:78244-148995 GCA_000743315.1 Lignosus rhinocerotis TM02
AACAGGCAACAGGCTTCTAACCCCCCGTGTTCCGCCACATATCAGGCATGACCCAGCACGCCCTGGGCGCGCGGCGACGCATATTGCGGTGGGTGGTGAGCGATGAACACTGTGCACCGGGAGCGCTCTGAGTGTGAGTGTAGAGGGTGGAGGGCGGCTACGGCTAGGGCTACGACGACGCCCGCACAGCCGCCCCCGTCCCTCTCCCACGGGAAAACGGAAGAGGGGAAATTAACGGGGGAAGCGCGCCAGTCCGAGCATGCGAGTGTGCGCGAGCACAGGCACTTGGCATATGCATATCCAGCGTCCCGACATTCGCACCGAGAAACCCTACCGCGAGATTCGTGATGAACGCCACACGGCAGGGGCGAGGTGTGAGCTAACTAACGCAAGTGAAGCCCCCAGGCAGGGACTTGCGCCACAGAGAGGCAGAGAAAGAGAAAGAGAACGAGAACGAGAGGGAGACATAGCAGTGACGGAATGCTGGGGGCTAGAACGCATCGCGCCCGGACCTGACAGATGTCATCCCCGGACACAGTAAATATGTTGAACACCTTGCGACCTGAGACCTGGGACAAGAGAGACTTGCGACCTGGGACCTGATGATACTTGGGACCTGGAGACGTGGATTTTAGGGGGGTAGAGGAAGGGATGGGGTGAGGGAGAGGGTGCCTGTGGTGCTCCATGTCGACGCCCAAACGCCCAAACGCCCTGACGCCTTTGTCTCGGGCTGAGCAGCAGGAAAATGGCAAGCGACAGCAGTGGCGAGTGTTCCTTCCTTCCAAGCGTATCGGCGTGATGCTACGGTGAGGACTGGTAAGTGAGTGGGAGAGAGGGTTATAGTCCCGCCTAACGTCCATGCCCTGCGTCTGCGTCAGCGTCCGTATCTACGTCTGTGCCATACATGCCAAAAAATGCAAACCTACGCAGCGCGAATGAATCCGACCGACCCGGACAAGAACGGCGAGTGCACGTGCACCACCCAACACACAACACGATTCCGTCGCGCGCTTAGCGGCAGGATCGCGATGATGCATTGCAGCACCCCGGGACAGATGCACTCGATATTGGATATCTGGGTTCGAGTCTGACTTCGGGGCCAGCGACACACCGGCTGGCCCCCTCGTCATGGAGACCTCCCAGGGGTCGCCCCGCGCCAGGGGGAGGGTCATCATGTCACACCCAAACCCGTACAACACTGGCACGCACAATCACAATCACTATCACAGCAGCCATAGCCACCCACCACACGCCCACAGCCATTCTCACCATCAAGCCTCAACCGATACTGATATCGATACCGAGACCGAGAGAGATACAGTATACGGTTACCAGCCTGCCCGGGAGGACCTCGGCCGAGTGTGCTGACAAGCTGACATGCCACTCACTATGTAGTGACTGTACCTAGCGGCGGCACGCTTCACCAGCACCATCACCATCACCGCCACCTGCCTTGCGTTCACATTGCTGTTTTATTTGGGGGGGAGAGGAGAGCCAGGCTCGGGCGGGGTCAGTCAGGACACCGACTCGACTCCAAGTCCAGAGTCGAGCCTGTGTGCTGAAGGTGCGCCGACTGTCGGGATGTTATGGTGCTGAGGCTGATGTTTTAGTCGAGCCTGTGTGCTGACCGTGCGCCGATTGTCGGGATGTCATGGTGCTGAGGCTGATGTTTTGACGAGCGTTAGCGTTACATAGTGTCACCGTTCACACGTACAGTACTGACCGTATCTCGCACCCGCACCCGCACTCGTCCCCGCATCCATGCTCGTACCCGTAGAGTATCGCGCATCATTGATTTCCTCATCGCTTCCACATACGCATATTCGCAAAGTTAGTCCGCTCAGAGATTCGCTCCCCACCGTCAACTCGGGAGAAGGATGGGGATGGGGCTCACGGACAGTGGGACGGCGCTGCCGTACGGCGTACGTACGCGCCTGGATGGCACCAACACACCGATAGGAATTTTCAGCATCATCGCATCGGTGTTCGTCCCTGTCGTGGTCACAAACTCGGGCTCCTGAGTCCGACTTCCTGCGACTTGCAAAGGCGAGTCAGTACAGTACATGCACAGTGCACGAATACGTACTCAGTGCCGAGCACTGGCATGCCGAATGAATGAATGAATGGATGGATGGATGGACATACGGAGCGGAGCGCACACACGCGCCAGAGACGCCTCCGAGTCCGGGCAGCAGCAGGCTTCCAAGGCTCGGCAGTGCGACCGACCATTCACATGTCCGCAAATTCCCACCACGACTAGTACTGTTCGACCGTTCCGCCCGTGCTTACGGGCACTCACGTAAGTATCTAAGCAGTCGCTCCACCGATGCGCGATCTTGGCGCCGACCGCCGCGGGGTTGGTGATGGATGGTGCAGAGCGCTGGATCGGCGACGTTCGACGCCCGATGGGTAAGGGAGAGAGCAAGGCAAGGCGCCCCCCCCCCTCCGGCAAGCGAGATCCTTGCTCGTCGCACATGTGACTCCAGTTAGTATAAGGCGGTAAGTAAGTGGTGGTGGTGATGGATCGCGAATTAAGACCCAGACCCCACGCTCGCCGACCGTCAGTTTGATGTGGATGTCGGAACGCTGAGCGGCATGGCGAAGCAGCAAATTCGAGAAAACAAAAGAACCAGTACATAGAGCAGCAAAACACGGCGGCACGGTGCGGTCGGTCGGTTTCTAGGTTGTAGGGTTGGTTTGGAAACTCTGGGTGGTATACAATTACGATGCGGATGCGCAGAAACATTCCGCGGACTTGGTACATTGTCTTGGGCCTTTTACCAATCACCCATCAAGCCCTGGGCTCTGTCACTGTGGCCACCAGGGAGTTGGGGCGGAGCTGCGCCCCAGCGCCGCCGAGCAACAGCAGGAGGAAGGGTTAGAATTGGGAACTCCGGGGGAGGGGAGGGGGGCGGGGCCCGGGCCAACAAATCGCCTGGACCGAGTGCCGTAAGTTGAACAGTAAACGTCAGGCATCGGTATCCGCGCGCACTGCGCAGGCGGCTAGAAACGGGAGAACAGGAGACTGTACAGGAGACAGCTGGAGACAGGGGGCCGGATCTGTCCATGGAGACTGGGACGAGTTTGAAAACGGGCTCGAGAAGAAGCGGGTGTTGTGAGTCTGGTGAGTGCGTGTGGGGCAGCTGCCAGCCGTACCTGGGGATGATGGACCTCGAAAACCCGCTCGCGATCGCGAGGTGTTCCACGTTACGTACCCGCCGACGGTCCCACACATCGTCAGTCCTAGTCAGCTGTGATAGGATGCACCGAGCCTGGAATTTCCAAAACGTGGATTGGCAACCTCCGAGCGGACGGACATTGCACGTATTGCATGCGTCAGATTTGCGAGCCCGAGCCTGAGGGTGCTAAGCGCCCCCCTCGATGGTTCTCTCGAAAAGCGTCCGACGTGCGGGAGGCTGCAGATGCGTCTCCGTTGCCATTTCCGTCCTCTGCCTTTGTTGAATTTGTTTACTTTGACGACCGTGAGGGGCGCAGGAGGAAGGTTTCCGAGCGGAGTGGGAGTGATAGGGTAGGCAATCTAATCAGAGGACACAGCCCAGAGGACGAGGGCGCACCGCTGGGCGAATTAGAGTGTGCGCGCGCCAGGATGAGTTGTGGGTTGTCAGTAGGTGGTGAGTGTGTACATAGTGGAGGAGCGCTGCAGAGATCGGGCTCGGGCGTCGCTGAAGATGAAATCGTTAGCTGCGATCGAAGTGGGATCGGGATCCGCCCGTTTTGGGGAGAGGAAAGTCGATGCGCGGGCGATGGGCGATGGGGTCGATTCGATGACGGATGGACGCAGCCACTGCAGCCAGAGCCAGCCAGGTTGAGAGCCAGCCAGGAGCCAGCTGATTGTTATCTCTCTCCTACTACTAACTCACTCCTCCCCACAACTCATCCCCACTCTCCTCTTTCACCACAGACCGCCATGTCCAAGGCCAAGTTCGACAAAGCCGTCG
The DNA here is from genome assembly GCA_000743315.1 of Lignosus rhinocerotis TM02. Taxonomy (NCBI): domain Eukaryota; kingdom Fungi; phylum Basidiomycota; class Agaricomycetes; order Polyporales; family Polyporaceae; genus Lignosus; species Lignosus rhinocerus. The sequence continues at coordinate 82,204 of KN050006.1, forward strand.
CCATCGTCCAGAGCCTCCCCAAGGAGGGCCCCATCCAGCCCACCCAAGACGAGCAGCTCTTCGTCCGTGACACTCGCTCTCCCTCATTTCTCATCCTCGCCGATGTTGACTAACCCAATATGACCCACCCCCCCTCCCTTCCTCACACCATACCATACACACTCTCCATCCCCTGACAAAACATCCGCTCTGTCCACGCTTGCCGTGCGCAGTTCTACAAGTACTACAAGCAGGGTTAGTCGTACAAATTGCGATTGCGCCGTCGCGGCCGCGACGCGTGATACGTGATACGTGCCCATCAGGCTTCAGCTGATGTTGGCTTTATTCTTTCGTGCTGCGCAGCAACCGTTGGCGACGTCAACACGGCCCGCCCAGGCATGCTCGACTTTGTAGGCAAGGCCAAGTGGTGAGTTCGCGCCCATCGACGGGAATGATGGCGTTCGCGCGGCGTGTGAGCGCCGATTGACATCGGTGTATGCTGACTACATACATACTTGATCTGGCATGTGTGTATGTACAGGGATGCGTGGAAGAGCATCGAGGGCACGTCTGCAGAGGACGCTTACGCCAAGTACGTCGAGAAGCTCCTGGAGGTAAGCTCGCTTCCGGTTCTTGGCCCCCCGACGCGACATTGTCTGACTGTTGTGTTCTATGCCCCCTGCTGCTGCTGCTGCGGGATCGACTGACGCTCTTCGCGAATGCACAAAAAATAGATCCTCAAGCGTGCAGACACGGAGGAATCCAAGAAGTACATCGCCGAGATCGAAGCCGCGTAGAAGGGGACCACGTGGTGCTGGGTGTACTGTGTTGCAGAAGTTTGTGCCATATTGTGAACGAATGGATGAAAGAATGTACGTCTATTGCCCATGTCGTCCGTGTCCCCCCTCTCTGCACGGGCAGAGCGCTGCGATTGTCGGTAGCTGCGGGAGAAGAGGCACGGGCACGAGGCTATCACGCAGCGTTCGGAACTGGGTGGGTTCTTGCCTTCTATGTGTCTCTTGGGCGCCGAGGCTGGGTGGGAGGGAGAGCGGTGAGAAGGGGGGAGAGATTTCCAGATAGACTGGCTTCTTTCATTCAGCGAACTGGCAGACCTGACCATCCCATACCCGTCGCGCGTTTCAGGGATCGCAGATGGCGGAAGCAAATGGTGCTGAGCGCTCGGTGGCTGGGGATACATACGTGAATATGTCATGGCGTTGATCCTGCCGTTCTGGACGATGATGCTCTATGTAACCAGTATCTGTACCAAGCGTGTACATCTCCAGGTCCCGATAGACTGGAATAGTCGCCCAGGATGAACCTGCCGGTCGACGGTGGCACTGATCCATCATGGGCGGCTCCTCTTGTCTGGCGTTTCCAACACTGCCCAGCGCGCTCCGGTTCGTGTGGATCGCTCGTGAGGGCAGCGTCTCTCCCTCCTGCCTCTTTCGGTATGCCCGTACATGGACGCGCTCGAGTACATACCACATACCAAGGACGCGAGCAGAACAGCAAAGTGCCAACCACACACACACACACGTACGCCTCTCCTCATCCATGAATCGCTGACGTTGCTCCACTGTCAAGAAGAGCAAACAGCATGCAGCATCCACAGAAGCGCGTCCACCTGCGGATGCACGAGGACTATAAAGGCCGGGAAAGCAGCAGCAGCAGCAGCAGTGCGATCCTAATACCGAAGAAGAGCCCACATCGCACGTCGCACCGGGAGGGAATGCCATCCACCACGCCCCGCGCTTCTCGCCGGCTGACTCGACGCGTGTTCCTTGTCCTGCGTGTCCTTGTCCTCCCTAGCCCGTTTGATCCATTCCTTCATTTACAGAACGAATCCCCACCCGTGGTGCACCGGTGGCAGAGCTAACTTCCCCACGGGCCACGGCTGCCACAGGCCATTAACGTGTGTGTTTTGTTTTTAGGTTACCAAACACATATTCCAAAACTTTCTTTCCCCCTCCCAGCCCCATTCTTTGTTCCCCGGGACCCCGAGGACTGCCAAATTTTCTCCTGATGGTGAGCGCCGGGAAGCTGGGTCCTCCCATACTATAATATTAATTCCTCCGAGCCTCGATCGGGCGGCTGCGCTGCCTGCCATGATGGCATTCAAACTGAAATCTTAACGCCGGTGGTGGGGTCTGGTGAGGACCAACGGAGGCTGTGTGTGACTCTGGGAGAGAAGCGCAACACTGTATGGGTTGACATGTATCTCTGGGCGGCTGGCCACGACATGGATCCGGTGTACAGTCAATAGCACTACTTGGACCATGTCAACTGATGTCCATGGGCCCCAGCCCGACTGGAGAACCTCGAGTCATGAGGCGCCGTTGCTGGGAAGAAAAAAGTCTATGTGTAGCTAATCTCTGCTCTGCGATCCCTCGTGCGCAGAGCCTGGAGGGGCGTATAGGGAGAGAGTTCAAACTTGTTGTAGAATGCAGCACGCGTTCGCGTATACTATATAGAACACTATGACGACGACGACGACGACATCGGTCGCCGCGCGAGTACAATGGGTAACTTTGAAGCTTGAAGGGTTGAACCGTAACGTTGTCGAACGGCGAACGCACAATGCACGGACGGGCGAAGCTCGAGCGAACCCTTCCATTGAACGGGCGGCGACAATAGCGGATGCAGACACGGCGTCCGACTCGGACTCGGATGCGGATGCGGACTCGGATGGCCGCGAACAATGGAGTCGACTTTGTCGAACGAGTGGAACAAGAAACACGCTAGCTACTGATTGTCTTCGCTACTCGTTCCCAAACCCACTGATTCCCCAGCACTCAGCGCTCAGTAGTGGCCAGCAGTGCGCGCATCCGAGTCTGCAAGCTCCCAGCCCGAGTCGTCGCGCGTGGCTTCGCGCGATCGACACCGGGCCCGTCTGACAACAGGCGCTGCCCACACATCGTCTGTATATCCATGCATGAGATCATGAGAGACCAAGTACGTGAGCACCGCGCCCAAACCTCGTCGGAGCATCCCGAGTCCTCAGCCGCGGACGTCCTCGCGCTTGTGCTTGGATCCTGAGATGTCATGTGAACAATTGCCATAACACAGCTCAGAAGCTCCTTGCCGTTGATACCATAATACCCGCTCACGCAGCAGCTATAGCGAGTACTAGCTGCAAATGCATGCACCTCGGAGAGAGGGAGGGAGGCAGAGGGGGCGCACTAGCGCGATCATGACGCCCACGCCACTCGACGTCGAAGCTGAGGGTGTTGTCATTCATCAACAACACCGAGCTAAGCCAGGAGTAGCACTACATACTCAGTGCTTGCTGTCCTCGCCGTCGCAGAAGGCCGAATCCCGAGTATGTATTTGAATCCCAAATAGTTCAAGCTGAGCTTCCAGGATTAGTCTCTGGATCTCACCTTCAAGAAGTTGAAAAAACCAAACAGGTCGACCGTGACCAGTACCGACCGCGCGCGCGCTGATCGGACATCTGGCCAACCGCATCCGCAGCCAAGGCTCACACTCACCTATTCCTGGGCATGTCCGAGTCAGTACTTATGGATCCTGCTCCGAGATACATCGCACATTGCACAACCACGAACTTCAACTTGGAGGGTCGAAGGTTCGAACTCTGAACATTCTGGATACTCAAGTGCTCAGTATCCAGGTACGACCCCCGATCCCCATGCGGAACACGTCATACGGTGGCGTCGCGAGTCTGCGCGGAATGAATGGACGACGAAGGAAGGAGGCACTGCTACATTGGCACGACAAAGGGAGATATACAGATCAGCGTTCGTACATCAGCAAAGCCTGCATGGAAGACTGGAGAGAAGCAAGGGTCGTAACAGGTCATGTACGTGAATGGAAACCGAATACAAACGCGCGGTGGCGAGTGGCAAGATGCGCAGGGGGGGACAAAGGGACGCCTTGGGCACCACCGCAACAACGTCGCCACCCGCCGGGAACGAGGAAACCAGGACAACAAAGAGAAGCAGAAGCAGAAGGGGTCGTCATGAGAGGTCGTGAATGCTAGAAATACGAGTACGTGTACGTGTAGGAAGGGCTGGCGGCACATCGTCAACACAAGGGTGAGAAAAATGGCCTGGCAGGGAATTAAACATAGGCGAGCGAACGCATCGTCCATAGCATAACGTGGTTCCAGTATCATCAGAGCAGCAGTAAGTGAGGTTCTACGAGCAGTGAAGGAGTATGTAAGAACGCCATCTGAGTCAGTTCCCGTCCCTCATCGGACGAGACGGGCTCGTTTACGGCAACGGACGATCTCTGAGGAGGGGATGGTAAGAGTCCAAGTCGGGGGTGGTGGGGTGGGGTGTCGCAAGGTAGGATTCTGGCAAGGGGATTGTGGGTTGGATAAGGACACACAGGATGCGGGGGATACGGGCAGGACGGCATGAGGAATCGAAACACCTATGACACTCGGTCTTCGACCAGGCTTTGACTTCTAGCGAACGAACGGATAAGCAGAAGAGATGGCACATGCGCATGCCCAACCCCATCATGAGTCCCCACTCGACGTCCGCCGATCTGGATTCGCAACGAATAGCGACGGCTTCGGCGCGAGCCCGTACACGCTATGCTTCTTCGGTCGGCTCGGGGGCGGGGGCGGTGGGGACCTCGCATGCTGCTCAAACGCCTCCACGCGAGCCGCAACGCTCCCTCCCGCCGTTGTCCGGCGCGCCGGCGCTGGTCTCTGTACGTTTGCGCTCGGGGAGACTGGGGTCATGGCCGTGGGCGACTGAACGAGACTCTGCGCAGTCACACTTCCGTCGGCATGCGCGTGCGTGTCTGCAGGGATGAACACCGAGAGCGGCCCAGGTGACCCAGGCTTGGCGTGACCATGCACATCCTCCTCGAAGCTCGACCCGCTGTCGGTGCTCGCCCTGCTTGCGTGGGAGCCGTGCGAGGACATGGTGCCCTTCTGGACAATGTCCATCGTGCGTCCCATTTGCTCTATCCCCGCGGAGTCGGCCGTCTTCGAGGTCTGCAATGACGTCGCTGACCGCCCGTGATGCACGCTCGCGTACATGGGATCGTCTCTACTTCGCTTCGATGGCGCGTCCTGTGGGGACAGCGAGTTCGACGACTCCTTGATAGGGACAAGTCGCGGTGGAGGGTTCGGGTCCCGGAAGTCCAGAGGTCTAGCCATGCGTGCACCATCGGTGATTCGGGCGCGGTCGAGGAGCGGGGTCTTTGCGAACCGGGTCCACCAGCTGTCTGACCTCCGCATGTTGGACATGATCGGCGGATTCGCGTCAATGATAGAAGTGGTGAGCCGTGGCGACCGAGGCATGTCGTTTGAGCTGCGAGAAGCCTCTGACGATGATGGTGGATAAAACGGTGGCGCATGCGACGAGTCTGAACCCGAACTTGAGGTTGGGTCGGACATCGTTTGAAACGAAGGCTTCTCAGATAGCGGTGATAGACGTGTAATGTCGACGGACGCGGGGGCAACACGACTGTACATGTACGGCTTCGGAGGAGGGTCGTCAAGCGAAGGCGCACCCTTGATTTCCACAGCGTCGGGGTCGTACTGGTCCTCGCCAGGCATCTTGAACGACTCGACCTCGTAATCAGCGAACGGATCCTCGTAATACGACCATTGCGAGGCATACGAGGTCTCCCTCCCGCCCTTCAGTCGCGCAGCCGGGCGGTCAAGGCCGGGCAGCGCCACGAACGCGGTCTTGTCCGAGTACTGGTGTGTCGAGGCCTTATCCCAATACGTGGCAGAAGACGCGCCACTAGCCTCTCTATTCCAGCGATTGCCAGCAGCGTACGCAAGCATTGCTCCACCGACATTCTTGAGGGAAGTCAGAGACCCCTGCACCATGTCCCCCAGCGTGGGGCGACGACCTGCGGAGCTCCAAGACCCGATGCTTCCCTCTCGGCGGACGTCATACCACGATGGCTCAAATACCCTGATGTCTTCGTCTGCGAGCATGTCGCGACGCATCGGCTGCTGGCGCGCCGTCCCGCCGGGAACGAGACTCGCGAGCTTCTGCTTTACGTTCTGCACGACAGGCAGCGCTTTCTCCCTCGCGCCCGCCGCTCCCGCGACGGGGATAACGGGTCCGAGATGCGGGCTGTCATCGTCGTCCGAGCGGCCAAGGAGGTGGAAGCGGTCCTGAGACGCGCGCCGTTTCGTGCTCATATAGTAAGCCGCCGCACCTCCCGCGACGAGGCCCAAAACGCCAAACACGACGCCAAGCGCGACTGCAGTAGCATTGGACTTGCCGGACTTTTGCTGAGGGGCACCATCGCCAGGTACTCCACTACCCGTAGGCGATGATCCATTCGTGTCCGAAGTTCCTCCCCCTGTACCTGATGGCAAGTGCGACGTCTCTATAGGCCCTGGAAGGGTCGTCGTTGTCGGATGAGACACCACTGATGGAGGCATGTATGAACTTAGGAAAGAGTCCTTCGATGCATCGAACAGAAGCAGGCTGGCGTTGACAGGCGCGGATTGAGCGAACCCTGGCAGAGTTCAAAGCGTACCATGAGGCAATGGAGGCATCAGACCGATACCTGTGTAATGGAAGTCATACACTATACGCACCGAAGCCGAACATTACTTCCGAACCAAGTGCCACGGCAAAATGGTCACGCCGTGGACCGACCTGCGAAAGCGCATCCACCGTAGACCAGACCATGGGACTTTGGGTCGTATCGAGGACCCAGCCATCGCTGAAGACGTTCTGCATGTCCGCATCTGCGCCGCCCTGAATCATAACTTTGCCGTTGTTGAGGGCCGCAGCGACAAATCCACGACGAGGAGATGGTACCGCCGTGTCCGAAACCTGAGGTGCGACCCAGGTATAGTTGGAGTCTCTGGTATCCAACGACCAGATCGTTGAGAACGGCATGAGGGCGTTATTGGAAGGCGAGTAGCCGCCGAAGACAATCATTCTACCGTCCGAAAGTACGGCACACGCGTGCCCGAACAAGTCTGGTGGACCGTTGGTCGTTGGCAATTGAGTGAAAGAAGGACCCTGGGGATCATACACATAGTGGTCTGTGAACGCGTTCCGAGACCCGTCCGACTTCTCCCCACCAACCAGAAACACTTTTCCGTCGCTCTGGCACGCAGAGTGATATATACGTCGGAGCGGTTGGTCTGCCCACAATCTCGGTGGTAAATTCCATGTGGGCTTCAAACGGTCGGAGGCGTCCAATTGTGCTGCAGAATCAGCCTCTTCAGGTGCTGCTATGGGCCCATTAGGCCCAGCATCACCACCGAAGAGGAGGAGGTTGGAGGTGTTGAAGGGGGTAAGAGTGTGCCAAGCCACCGCAGGGCCCTGAGAGGAGGCACAATCTGAGCAGCCGGCGACGTATTGCCAAGGCGGGGATGAGAGGTCAAAGGAGGAGTTCAGGGAAAGGTAGAGAATGTCGTTGTTGACTGGTGCAGAACTGTACCCGTATGAGTTATATTGGTCCGTACGACCCCCGTGCACAAGGAGCACGTCGTTGACCAACGCTGAGGCTTGTCCCCATCTATGTCGTAGTGGTGAGTAGCGTGCCAACATGGGGCAGTGGGAGGAAAGCAAATCAATGAATTGCAGGTCAGCTCTTCGCAATATAGCTGACACTCAAACTCGAGTAGGCGGGAAAAGGAGGGCGGCAAGCGACATGTACGTCATGGACATGCCCACTGATGACTTCAGGATGTTCAGCAACATATTACGAACGGCACTGACGCTGATCGGTACCAGAGCCCGATCTTGCTGCAGTCCAAGCTGCTCTGCTCTGCCAATCTGTAGCAAAAGAGGGCAAACGGGAACCACAGCAATCGCGGACGTACATCATACGAGTCAAGTAATGTCCATAGCCTCTTTCTACTCTTGGGGAGACATATTGCCTGTAATGAGGCTGTTTTGGCTACGGCAGAGCACTTGGTCTTGGAAAGTGGATTCCATCCGCGACGTGATATTCCATCCGCCAAATTCGTACTTCGGGGGCCTCGGAACAATTGTCAAACGCGACAAGCACAACCCAAGGCCCCATAAAATGGTTTCGAACTGATCCGGATGTATACTCACCTAGGTACCGCCGTGTACTGCTGAGCCCAGACGTAGTCCTCAACCAACGAGAGAACCAGGAACGAGAAAATGGTGGCCTCGAAGAGCGCATACATAGTTATCGTTTGTTCAGATAAGCATACAGAGTATATCAGGCAGGATACATAGACGAGTGGTGGTCGTGATGGTCGTGAAATGGCTGTTGGAGCTTGAAGTTCGTGGCTCTGAGCGGCGGAGGCCCCAACTCCTTATTTGTCCTTGTTAGGATCCCAAGCTATTGGCCCCAACCCAGAACGCTGCGCCACTTAATCTCTATCCGGTGCATCTCTCTAGGCAGGCACCTCATCTATCCTCTCGAAATCGTATCGCACTGATTAGCTGTTAACTTGAACCTATATCTCACAGTAAGCTATAATTATCCCGTGTTGAACATTTTGTCTACACAGTCAGGGACGGATTGCCTGCTCTACATCTTTTGTCGCCATGCATTGGCTAAGATTATTCGCGGCGACAAGGGTCAACGGCTTCACGTCACATGTTCTACCAGATTACGATGCAACAGATGGTTTCGACTGACCTCATTTGCTAGTTCATCGCCCAAGATAGCCCCGACGGAGGTATAAGTTCGAAGAGTCTATGTTACAATTATATGGTGTAGCGATGTTGGTACATATATCGTGCTATGCAATCAGAAGTACGCCAGTCCATCTATCCCAACACTTGCCTAATGCCCGCCTTCTGCTGTGTTGTCAGTCGTTCAGGGAATACAACCTCCCACTTGACGATCATGTCTCCTTTATTCCTCGTCGCACCCGACTTCCGCACCGGCATACCCTCATCTGGGATTATTGTGGTCTGTCCGGGCTTGACTATACCAGTCGGAGGAGTGACCTTAATTTTGCGTCCGTCGAGGTGCGATACCAGCCGGAGGAGTGACCTGAATTTTGCGTCCGTCGAGGTGCTCGACGACTTGTTCCGAACCAGAGCCGGTGAGCGCGTCGACGAGAGGAATCCGAACGGTAGTGTTGAGATTGTTGTTATCGCGGATGAACCGGTCGTGCGGCTTCTCCTCGACAACGAAGACAAGGTCCTGCGCTTCCCCGTTCTGCTGCTCGTTTCCGGCACGAGGGAAACGAATCTTCGTGCCGCTCTTCCATCCAGGGATAATTTGGATTTCGAGGACCTTGTCCTCCGTCTCACCGTTTAATAATCGCCGGCCGACCTTCAAGTGCTTGACACAGCCGTTATACAAGTCCTCGAGCGAGACCTTGAGCGGCTTAGTGATTTCGCTTGGTTGTGATTGTGCTGGCGAGGATGTGCGGGCCGACTCTTGAGAACGCGGCATACCGCCAGGCATATTCCCAGAGAAGAACGAGCCGGACATGTCGTCGTCGTCATCAGCGAATATGCTCCCTCGGCCACTACCTCCAAACGAACGGAACTGGCCCATCCCTCCCATGCCTCCCAACCCTCCCATCCCGAATATCTGCCTAGATACGAAGTCAGCGAGCGTCATGACAGAGTGAAGTGCAAAATTACTTACTCGAAGATCTTGTTGGGGTCCGTTGGTGAAAAACCACCCCGACCGCCACTGCTGAAAGTTCCACCTGGGCCTGTTGTGAAGGTGAACGGTTGGCCTCCGGGGAACCCGCTGAAGCTAGAGAATCCGCTAGAGCCGCCGGCACCCTGTGGGGGTACTCCGCCGCCCTTCAAGCCCTCCTCGCCAAACTGGTCGTAGATGGTACGCTTTTGCTTGTCGCTGAGGACTTCAAATGCCTCGGAAATCTATGGGAGACGCGTAAGTAAGGATGACATACCTTGACATGACGAGCGACGAACTACACGAGGAAGTCAAACCGTAGCTGTCTATTAGCAGCGAGAGAAGGGGTGATTGTTGCTCTGTTGTACGACATATCACAATGTTACGACTGAACTAGTCCCTGCGGATGCGAAAGGTGGCTAGTTCCTTCTCTTTCCCCTTCCCGACATGGTGGTGTTCTATCCCAACATCGCCTCCCAGTCCCTGACGCACCCCTAGCGTGAAACATGGAAATAAGTATGACTCACCTCTTTAAACCTTTTCGCTGCGTCCTCCGAACCGGCGTTGCGATCTGGATGCCATTTCAACGCCTACATGCAGACGACTCAGTATCTCCTGTCAGGGCTCGAGATATGCTCGTTGACGTACCATCTTCTTATACGCCTTCTTAATGTCGTCCTCACTCGCATCGCGTGAGACACCAAGAAGCTTGTAATAGTCTTTGCCTGGCATGGTGATTTGGAGGTAGAGGAATTAGGAATAAAGCAAAGAGGTTAACGCAAGGATACCAACAAGAAGTGGGGGCCTCTTCCACTCAGACTGGTTTCTTATTTGCGGCTAGGCTTTCTCGAATAGCCCCCGAGCATGGTGGTAATACGCGCACTCACCAGAATGTCCTAGAACATCTGGCCTTCAGCCACAATGACGTAATTCCCCCTACTCCGATTTGACTCCCGACACAGCTCCGCCCAGTGCCTAGACGCCTGTGCACGTGCGGGTCAGTGACGCCAACTCCGCGTGCGGGCCGGACGTCGACCTCACCATCTACTGCGCTCTCTTGGGTCGCAACTCCGTCCTCTACCCCGACCACCATGGCGAACACGACGAGCCCCACACCGAGGTCAAGATCAGTTTACGAGAGCACCGATGGCGGCGATGAAGGCAGGCGCGACTCTATCATCCGGAGGTCGTGGTACGCCATGTCCGAGATACTTTCCCCATTCTCCCCTTCAGCGTTAGCTTCCCTGCCCAAGAAGACCTTCCAGCGTCGGCCGCGCTACACTCGCGCAGACCATGTTCCGGATGCCCAGGAAGACGAACACGGCCAGATGCCTACCGTACGCGACTATCACGCTATCAACCATGTCCCGCCCCAGGTTCGTGTTCCGAAAAAGATTGCGACCCCCATAAAGGTGGAGGGCAAGGTCTGGTTTGCAAATGAGAGAAGTACGTCTGGCGACGCCACCTGAGATATCTGAGAGAGTGATCATCCACTTTTGACCCTCCAGCATGGATCTCGTACTTGCAAACCGCAGTGCTCATCGGAACACTTGCCCTTGCGCTATTCAATGCATCCAAGGACGAAGTTGCCAGAAACTTTGCTTATGCGTATGCAGCTCTAAGTGTCGCTGTATTGGTACGTTTGTATGGTCTTTGCGCGCTTGTATGTCGTTCATCAGTTACGCTAGGTCTACGGTTATGCAGTTTATCAACATCGTATTACCATGATTCGGAGGAGAGACCCTGGTCATTTTGGTGCGTGTCGCAACCAGGTTGCACCCCAGAACTCTAAGTTCTATCTTCCATTCAGACCAGATTCTCGGTCCCATCCTGATCAGCGCTTTCCTATTCTTTGCTGTCATTGCAAATTTCGTCATACGCGGTGAGGCATTATACTGAACGACATTAAGATTCATTTCCGCTCATCCTACTTTCCCTTCATTAGTTCGTGAATTGTGAGTAGTACGATCTGCTATGTTGTTGAGCGAACATTCACAACGCACAGGCAGAGGAAGAACATTCCAACTGGTATCCCGTTCCTCTGAATCCCATGCGCTTTCTCGGACATCGCGGAACTACTCCGTCCAGGTACTGTTAAAGCTGAAAGGTCATTTTGCTCGTCTGCTACTTTCATCTAGTGTCTCCCTTTGTATTGTCCGCGTTCATTTGCAAATCTGACTCAGTAATGCTTTCCGATATCCCGCGGTCTATCGCAATTGCGGCCTCGTTCGTTCCTGGTGGAGTAATCACCACCTCAAGATGATCTTAGTAAAGTCTTCCTGTCTGATCTTCTCCGCGCCGCTTTTGGAGTTGACATAGGCAGTGAATGCGCGAACCAGGTTTGGAATGACGGTGAGAGGTCATCATCGCAAGTGACTAGTTGCCTACATCTGCTGATCAAAATTCAGGGGTCTTTGTTCATGGGTCATTGTCCCTCGGAATGTAACCGTCTTTTGTGCGCAGTTCAGGGTTCAAGAACTCAATGCGTCTGCATGATCAGTTTTGATCATCCCACAGAAGTGTCATCTGTATTCCTGACCCTGAAAGCCTTTCGAGAGGATGCTCTGATAGTGCGCAGCGAGGTGCTTTCGAATGCCAACGGTAGGACCCTCAGTCATGCTAGAACCTCCCTGAGGCGGGTGGAGCACAAGCAGGAACAGCTTCGAGAAGACTGGTTGCAATCACGAGCGTATCGCGCCGCTGTCGTGACATTGTCCACCCACCCTTTGGTGCCTCTGTCGGATGATCTTCCGGCGGTCAAAGTCCGAGGCTGCAAGGTCAGAGGAACATAGTTTCAAGCGTCCTAGGCTCTATCGGTGAGTGTCCTTGTTGCCTAGATTCCTCCGCTTGTTCGCCCGCTGTAACTGCCTCTAGACATATTGAATCATCCCTCGTCCTCTTCTCCAGGCGGCCGTTTTATTCACCTCTTTTTGAGCGGCACAGCGGCGGTATATGCGGGAATCTCGGGACGTGCGGTTGCCTCATGGCTACGGGCGTCCTGCTGCGGGGCATCGGCCGCCCATGGTTCGAAACCGCGCTATCATTCAGAACGAGGGAAGACGACGGGAGAAATTGGTGTGCACGTACCGCCAACAGTCATTGTCGAGTACTAATGCTCTGGCCGTCCCCGGGTGGCAGACATGTGGGCACGGGGGGCCCTGTTTCACGCTCGAAGCTGTCTCGCTGAGAGTGAGGCGTGGATGCGCCATGCATTCCCTTTGACACCGCTTGTTGCAAGTTCCAGACCGCTTCTTCCATCACCCTGCTTAACTGGGTGCGGAAGGCAGTTCTGCCACAGGTGGGTAGAGCGTCCTTAAGCGTGAAAGGGGACTCTATTTGGGTCCGCTACCGCGATCCCTTTCGTGGCTCGGCGTTTTGGTGTACGTCCAGATCCTTGCGCACGTCTCCGCAATCCGCCGGTCGGTACATTGGGGGTTGAAGGTGTCGGCATGGATGAGTAAGTGTGCAGGTAAGAGAGGATGACATGAGGGGAAAAGAGGAGAGCTAACTTGTGGCTCAGACCACCGACACCACCGATCCCTTCCCCCTCTCGCTCGCTCGCTCTCCCACTCATCAGCTTGTCGCCCTCGTGACCGGTATCGAACGTTGCTTTCAAACGGCGACATGGGACCGATTTAGCGGACTTTCAGGAGGACCTTCGACTTGCGTACACAGGACCTCTCCTTCAACAGCCGTCAGAGCCGAACTGTAGGGTGGAGATCAGCTCCAAGGCAATGGCGGCAGCATGTATAGAGGAGCGGTGGTCCTCGACTTCTGACAAGCGATCCGACTCCAGCACGGAGCTGCACTGGGTTGCAGATCGTGGTCTCAGGACGTAGTCGACCGAGCTACAGATCGCAGTCTAGGTTGCTAGTCAGTGCAAATGCATGACCACCTATGTGAAACAGGGTCAACACTACACTTCGAATTAGGTGCCGTCTTGTCCGCTAGCCTGCGGGCTGACTTTGGTCTAGACATTGGTCGACTAAGTAGAACACTCACCTTTCTGATTGACAAGGATTCCTATCGGTTTGCCGATTTGAAAGTCAGTGGCGCGCCCCCGTTCTCCTACTATAGCAGTGACGGCGTTTCACGGACGAAGACCATGGCGGCTCAACATTGATCCCTAATCTGGGTCGAGTGCATCGCGTGCATGAGACCCTGCCGTCTCCTTGTTCTTCTGAACATCGCCTACACAAGAACGAAGACTCGGAACCTTTCATATGAGCAGCTTCTCTCGCACACAACGAGGTCAGACATCCGCTGGGTGGATCTCTTCCGAGAGGGTCTTCTAAAAGCTAACTTCGGTGGACCAATACACTACTCACACCGACAGAAGTCAACTCGAACGTGCTACAGACTCGCATACGTACACTGGCTTGTATGCTGTTCCTCCTTGGGCTTCCCGCGCAGGTCAGTCTGACAGTTCATGTCCGCTGACACCTCTCTTGGACTGGAACCAGCTCTAGCATGATGTGTCCCTGGTAGCCGTCACTATTATGACGTGCCGAGGGTGTTTCCGTGCGTCGGAATAGGGTGCCCACTCGAGGGTCCCCGAACCCTGCAGCCCGAAACTCCAGAACGAAACAACCGGCTGCTCTGCCTGCTCGAGCTTCCATCTCACCCCTAGCGCGATCTGCACCTGCTCGGCTGGCACCGTTCTTACATCAATCTTCCTGACGATGGAATGCTGGTCCTCGTCCGGAGCTAGGAGATCTTCGCTGCGGCGTGTTGAAGCGGTGCGTATCATGACTTCGACCTAGAGCCATCCTGTCATAGACGTGGGTTACTCTACGCAGACCCGACCGTCTTCACTTTCCATGTGATCTCTGTCCTCAGTACGTACCGCTCCCGAAAGTGCCAACATCCGACCTAGGCCTATTGGGGGCGTCTCTGAATCCACTGGCGGATTCTTTCGCTTGCTTTCACACTCAACGAATCCGAGCTCCCGATGTCGCTCAATTACAGCACCAGCACGCCTTTCAAACTGCCTCCCGGAATTTCCTGCATATTGACTTACGTGTTATGCACGCAGGCCGCATAGAACGAACGAGATCAAGAACTAGTCGGAGAACTCTTGGCTGTCGACATTCTTGGGCATGTCCCGAAGCCCGAAGATCTTGATGTGACGTATCGGTACAATGCTGCTTGTCCGAAGAGCATGCTCGCATGGCTCAAGCTCGGCGCAGATCAGCGTGTTCTCGGAATAACGCCCCGTAGATGCAACTTGACAGAGAAATCTTATTGCCGGCTCAATGAGGTGCACTGTACGCGAACGGCACAAAGTATGCTCTCGGACCAACGCAGCGAGCGAATATCCTCCGGCAGCCTTGCGAATATATCACTCAACTGGTATGGGAGATGCGCATGTCCGAATGCCGGGAAAGGACCGTATGCACGGCGTATGCTATGCCACTTTGGATGATTCCACTCATATGCATACCAGTTTTGTGTCCATTCTTGAGAAATTCTTGACCGTGAGATCAGAGAACTGACCGGGCTTCGAGCGCGCCGAGCGAAGCTCATAGGGTCACATAAACGCGGGAACGGTCGGTCTCAAGTCTGCTACACACGCACGTTCCGGGAGAAGGGAACGACCACCATACATCCATGACCAAATCTGTATATTCCGTCTTGCGGTTCGCTCAAGTGGACGCAGTTCACTCAAGTTTGACAAGATCGATCACGAACCACAAGAAGGAATGAACAGAGCGAGACATTCCAGCTTGGATCACAAGGCGAGTTATGAGAAAGTGACACAACACCGCCCGAGAACGCTTGCTCGGACGTGCCGTAACAGGGCCTCAGGCTGGGTGTAAACGGTGCATGGTCGCGGGACGAATGTTTGGCAGGAGCATATTTGACCCATGCGGGTGGGTGGTTCGCGAAAAGGATTGACGAGTCCATGACGGCCAGTCCTGCGAGAGAAGCGAAGCGGGTAAAACTCCGGCGTGCAGGGAGGCCCCTTAGCTGTGAATAAAGCTAGTGGTCTAGTGCATAACTTCCCAAGGGTCGAAGAGTCAAAATCATACGTCTCGTAATCCACGGCTTCTGATACTCAACTGCGAACCGCGGTTGCAGCTAAAACCTCCGTAGGCATCGTGGCGTGTGATGGGAGAATCCCCGAGCATGGGCACCATCTCGTCACCCGCCCCTCCGTTCCGATACGCGCAAGCGACGCCACCGAGGTGCGTGCTAATACGAGCATCTTGTATGTCGGGTGAGCGTGCCGGTCAAGGGAGAACACCCGACAGCCTCATGAAACTGTCAGTGAGGAGAGGGCCCGTCGTGATCGCAGCAAAAGGCGAAGTCCGCGGAGCAAATGACTCGCACAAAATTGCGTACCATGACAATCCTGCGAGACTTGGACGGAGCTGTACGGTATGTTAAAAATTGTCGAGCCCGACCTCGTTCAATACGAGACCTACTGAGACCGACGGTGAGCCCCTACCTTCCGTTCGGTGCGGCTAAGTATAAACCGTAATGAAAGCCAGCGAGTCTATCAGACTCTACTGGGAAGTTCTCCGAGCGAATCTGGTCAAAAAAACTGTGTGCTCCCTGTAGCAGCTCGCCTTTATGGCCTTTCACGGTCCGCCAAACTGGGCAATGTGGCCCCGCGAACCGAACAAGGTATCGTAAGAGCCATCGTTCTCTTATATCTGGCGAGCTCACCAATTGCATTGTCGTGTCCGGGCGCACCCGGGGTATGAGAGGCGTGAGAGACTGTACGCCACGTCTAGGACATGTCACCGAATGGGAGAAGAGAGAAAGCACTGGAAACAAGGAGATGATGTTGCATCAGCACATCGACTGTTGAACAGAACCCGAACCTGAAAGCGAACAAAACAGAATACCAGAAGGCCGCGGGCCCTTTCCCCTGCGGCAAGCCGCTGCTCTGCGTTTGAGGGTGCCAGCACTGTTTGACAGAACCATCGGTCGACGGTCGTGCGCAAGAACATAGCAAGCGAGAGTGGAACCCAGAACACCGAGTAGACAAGACGACATACGGCGCCCGCAGTTTCTCCGCGTTGTGCACGAAGCGAGGAGAGCTTTGCTACGAGGGCTCGTGAGCTAGACGAGCTCGAGGACCTCCCAATGTCCATCGATTTACCTGCGCCCGTCAACCAAGCTCGCAATCCTCCGTGGTAAGTGGGACCACAAACCTTCGTGTCATGTTTGATGAGCACCACGGTTCGTATCTCAGCTATATTACGTGGGCACATGTCGCTAAGAGGAGGACGTCTCACATTTCAGCATGGCATGTGCGTAGGAATAGTACGTATCAGAACACACGTTGGGCCTGTTACCTGCGTGTCACCATCTGCACTGCGACAACTCCGATTTCGTCATGTCGTTGCGAACAGGCCGGGCTCAAAATGCCATGTACGAGCGATAGTCGCAACATCGATTGACTCGGAGCTGTTGGACGTTCCCGAAGGCATGATGAATTTACGTTACATTGAGTAGCGCTATGACAGTCCCAACGCTAGCTCTTGAAATATTGGAACCTCAGGCTGTTCGATGTACACGAAGCTTGCACCCTGGGATCAAGGATGATCAGAGTCAACGATCAGATTAATAGCACAGTGGCAGCAAGGATAGCGTTCACAGGTAAGTCTAAGGTGATGTCGAACTTCGGTATGCGGTATGATACAGTGTCTATTGTACTTAGTTTGGGTATGATGATAAATATGGCCAGCCGACCAGGCGCCTCAGAGGAACATCGATGGAACGGAGGGGGCGCTGGGTGGGTTGGAGCGTGAGGAATGGCGGGGAAGTAGATGGAAAGACGACGGTCAAATCGAGAAGTGGCTACTAGGCGGTACTGGTACGTCCGTGGCAACAATCGCGAGTTTCACGATGCGCCGGCTGTCGACTGTAGGGTCTGGCGACTCGGACTCGATCCTACGAGATAGGGTCAGTACTGAAGTTTGAAGATAATCATGATCACGATGCATGTGGCCAATTGGGCGGTGACACTCACTCGACGTTAACAGATTTGTGCCGTTCGAACAGCGCGAGTGTAGACGAGCCCGGAAGCGGCTTCTTGACGTTTCTGATAACGTAGTAGCCTCCGAGCATACCGTTCTGCGGGGAAGGGGGGAAGAAGATGCAAGGTGAGACCTGGGCTCTGACTGATATAAGGTCACACGGTTTAGAACGCACTCGGTTAGAGCCGTCCCGTGGGACTTCGACTGCATTCAGCCAGTCCACGTTCAGGCAGAAGCCTGACGTCTGGAGCATCGCGAGGACTATCTTCTGCAGTCCCATGCGAGGGAGCGGAGAGCCGTTGAAAGTGAACTCAAGTCGCTGAGAGAACGTATCGTCCAGCGCTTGAAGGCAGTCTCTCTCGGATTTGGCTTCGAACACCCTCTTGATGTGTTCGATCGACCATGAGTAGAAGGTGGGAAGCATCTTCGGCGAGAGGTGGTGTAATGCAAGCGAGACGTTGTGAGGAGCTTTGGGGTGAAATGTGTCGAGGGGGTGAGGAGTGCTGCAAACCGCCATGCGTGAACGAATTTATAGGCTGGAGAAGGGTTCATCATCCGAGTGCGAACACTCGTTCTGGATCAAGGAACGTGATAACATAACCACGGCTCGCCGCCCGCGTTGCCCTAAAGTGCGAACTCGTACCGAACAATTCAGACGACGCCGCGGGGTGGAACGTTTTCGAAGCATGAGCTTCGCTATCACGGAAGCGGGCCCATGCCTGACTGCTATTCGGGATGACATGGCCCATCCCGGAGGGGACCCT
Organism: Lignosus rhinocerotis TM02; assembly: GCA_000743315.1. Lineage (NCBI taxonomy): Eukaryota > Fungi > Basidiomycota > Agaricomycetes > Polyporales > Polyporaceae > Lignosus > Lignosus rhinocerus. Next base: position 100,478 of record KN050006.1, read on the forward strand.
GATGAATCTCGGAAGCTGCGCTTCCTGCGACGTCTCCACCGTAATCGTCTGGGCCGTCCCACATCGAACGCGCGCTGCTTCTGATCGTCGGCGAACCATCATCACGGAAAGCTTCGTGCACAGACAGACACATGCGCACGCGCATATTGAAACACGCCTGGGGCGCCGCCTGAACAGGAACGGCAAAAGCCACCAATCCATACCCACCGTACTGGCAGCTCCGCTGTATGTCCCCAAGTGAGGTCAACGCCGCGCGACTTCGAGGGCATGAGACACGGCGGACGACGTACATGTACATGCATGGTAGCCCAGAAACCTTTCACGGAAGGGGCTCTGCCTGAAAGATTGGCTCGCCGCCCACCGATCTCACTTCGCCGATTGTTCCCGTGCTGCGCCCCGGGAATGCATCAAGCAGGGGCCAGAACAACGAGCGAGGATGGTTTACCTTAACCTAGGGCGATGGCTACACATGCCCACATCGCCAAACAGCAGATATCCCTTCCCGCGTGTTCTCTAGATCGCTCCGCGCGAGCACCACGCCACGCCGCGCACTGGTCAAGAGAGGGAGTGCATGGAGCTTTCCGCATGTGGTCTGACGGTACTCCAAGTGCGAGATCGCCGCGACCTGTCGAATCTGTACGCTTCATTTCCGTCAGCAACGTCCAATGTGAGGTAATCGCCCACCTCTGCGTCTGCTCGATCTGCCAACCCACACTCTAACGCCACGACGGCCATGTTTGACGTCTGAATATGGACGCGGGTACGAGGTCTTGTTGCTGCGGCCATGGTACGTTGTGAAAGAGCCCGTCCCAGATCCAGGGGCCCCCTCCACGTGTATCGGAATGAGTGTGGGATCCGCATCAGGAGCCGTACAATGAGAAACCACGTCCCGTGTCAACCTTAATGCCATTCGAGAGCACATACCAAATAGCGTGTGAGATCTACACGAGGGGTGGCGGGTATGCTTATCACCTACCGGCACAGGAATTTCGAGGGACAGTCGCCCTCCGCGTCAGCACTCGAGGGAGAAGCACTCGCGACAGCGCGCGCACGCGATGACCGGTTAACGGCGTCAGGCGGAAGAAGAGCGCAGCGGAGGAGACAGCCGAGATGATGAAGCTAATGAACGTCGTAGCATTGGCGTTTCCCGCCCATGACAGAACGACACTATGGTCTATCAAGCTTCGACTTTATTGCATGCCGATGAAATCATACCTTGGACCCAGTGCACGAGCACTGTCCGGCAGGAGCGACGTAGACAGACGTCTATGTAGGCAAGTCAGCAGCACAAATTCACACTAGCTCGTCGTGAGGCGTGTTAGTGAGAACGGGAGCGTGGTTGAAAGCTTGACGGAATGCACTTAGCTCTATGTCAGCCAGCCCCTGCGGATCTTGAACCAAGCCCGCCTCGTGGGCCGAAATGGACGGACGGAGACGGAGAAGGGAGGCGGTCATAGACGTATAGCATACTTTCAAGTGGCGGCGTAGATCGTGTTGGTGCCCCATGGTGGGCGCATTGGGGCTACAAGATACAAAAGAGGAATACATCTCCGACTGCGTGTTCAGAACCAAGTACAATCATAATGCGTCTACTTCAGTGCCTTCTTCATTTGCTGCGTGTTCGGCAACAATCTGTCAGCAGCGGGGAACACGATGCAAGCGACAGATCTCGTGATCGAGATGCTCCCGCGAAACGACACACGTACCTCCTCCATGGCGTCGAGGTCGTTTGTCTCGATACGGATAATCTGCTTCCCAGTCGCTTTCTCAATCTGTTCCATCTGCTGCCAGGTCGCTTTGTCGTGCACGAAGTTGATTGAGATACCCTTTCGTCCAAATCGGCCCGTGCGACCTGGACAGGGAGTGAGGGAGAACGCCGTCGTTAGTTCCGCCCGATGTATCATTTCAGGCAAGGAGATGGGGCTCACCGATACGATGGATATACGTTTCGATGTCGGGCCGGGAGTCGCCTTTGTTCCCCAAGTTATCACGCTCGTTCATGAGCGGAAGGTCATAATTGACCACCATGTTCACTTGTAGAATGTCGATTCCACGAGCGATGACGTTAGTGGTGATCAAGACCTTTTCCTTGCCCTCCCGGAACCCATCAATGATCGCATCACGCTCCTGTGCGTCTTTTGCACCGTGCAGCGACGCGACCTTGTGGCCTTCGGCCGTCATACGCATCGAGATGCGGTCTGCCGTGTGTCGATGCTAGAGGGGCATGGCCAGGAACACGAGAGCGACCGGGAAGCGAATTCGTTAGTCAGATCGACGTCGAGAGAGAAGGCAAATCATTCGTACTTGACAGAAGATGATACTCTGACCGATTGTCAACAGCTGGTAGAGCGACACGAGCACCTCGTACTTGTGTTCCTCGTTCCTGCAGTCCATGTAGAACTGGCGAATGTTGTCAACGGACAGTTCGTTCCGTTGCAGCTCAATCTTGTTCGCATTAGGTGCGAATTTGTTCGCGAAGCTTCGCACATGGTCTGGGAACGTCGCGGAGAAGAGGATGATTTGAACAGGGCGATTCTTCGGCAGCATACTATACTCACGCAAAGGTATGAATCAAGTCAGTTTGAGGCGCACCAGGAACCAGGGCAAGACAAGCCTACTTTTTCACACGAAGAGTCTGTTCGCCCAAGCCATCCTTGTCGAGCATGTTGTCTGCCTCATCCAGCACGAAGACCTTCACTTCCGAGACGTCGATCACTTTCCGCCTAATAAGGTCGGTCATTGTACCGGGCGTTCCAACGATAATATGAGCGGTGACGTTCGTGGCGCCTTTGGGTAGGCTCTCCTTGATCGCATACTCGGTCTGAACAGACGTAAACTTGCCCATCGCAACAACCACCGACATAATCTGTCTTGCTAGCTCTCGCGAAGGGGCAAGGCAGAGTGCCTGAACGAGATCATGGAGGTAAATTTGACCCGTTCTCACCAGTCACGCAGAGTCTCACCCACCTGGGGTTTATTGATCGAGTAATCAACGCGGCTGAGCATGGTAAGCACGAAGGCGGCAGTCTTCCCCGTGCCTGACTGCGACTGTCCAATCATGTTTTGGGGCCTGTAGCACAGATGAATGGATGGCGTGAGATAGGGTAAAGAAGCGGAAAGAGAATGCAGTTGTGAAAATTAGCGTGTAGGACAGATAGCATGCCCTAGAGAAGAACAGTCCCGAGACGTGCGACAATATCCATGTCCGTGCAAACCCTACATTGAGTAGGGGGAGCAAAGGAAGGGAGCATTGATCCTGGGATGAATCCACTTCGTTGGGAGTATGTAGGCTCGTGTTATGGATGACGGCGAGTAGACAGGCAATACAGCGCAATAGGACAGGGAAGGACACGGGCCAATATACACTGCCATATGTAGGTCACAAACAGAAGCATACTGCTGCAGTACAGGGGAGGAATGCCTCTAATGGCGGGGATTGTGCAGGCGTGCCTTCATTCAATCGGGGCTCGAACGAGCACTTGCGCCCCAACCCATCCCCAGGCAGCAGAACCAAGATGTGGTATGAAGATGGTTGACATCCCCTCCCCGCTGCCCAAGAGCTCCAGTAGTGAATGCTGGTACTCACGGATTAGCGAGCAGAAGCGGCAGAGCACGCTCCTGGATCTTGGAGGGTTTCGAAAAGCCCATGTCATAGATACCCTTGAGGAGATCTGGATGCCTAGTTCATAACGGCACGTAAGGACGCGTCCTGACTGTAAGTCGAGCAATCCACTGACAATCCTAGCTCCTCGAAGGTCTTCGCGCTATAGAGCGGCGAGTTTGGATCGGCCTGCTGATCGGCAAGCGTAACCTGCAAAATCCGCGATCACGACGCGTTCAAGGATTGATAGGTACGCGCATAGACTGACCGAAACCTCGAAGGTTGACTTGATGAGGTCCGTGACTGTGTCTCCTTACGATAGGTGAGATGCTGGATCGTGAGTTGGGTATTGGGGAGGAGACTAACCGGCATCATTCTTGGGCGAAGGCGCGCCCTCGGCTGTGGGCTCTGCAGGGGCAGCTGGATCTGACATGAGAGAGGAGGTCTCACGGACGATGAGGGCGGAAAGGCTCACAGGAGGCAGCCGTGTAAAATCCGTCGGCGTCTTTCTCCATCGCTGCTCGTCGAGTGCTCCGAGTCTCACTCAGTCGGTCCAAGTCCAAATCTAGCACAACTCCCCTCTCCCTCTGCGATAAGCGCCCTCTTATCTTATCTCCTTCCCTGCTAACCTTCACCATCTCAGCCTAGCAGCTTTTCCCTTCCTTCCCCGACGACCTGAGCACAACCGACCGTCGCATACTCACCGAAGAGTCATTAGCTTGGGCTGTGTACGCTTGTGCTTACATTCATCAGGTTACAATCTCTATCATACGAGCTACGCTGTCTCTAGCATACCCAACGTACTGCATGAACTTCAGTGCTCTTTTGCAGCGTGTCCAGCGGGGCCTATCGACCGTAGAGCTGGTGCACACCTCGCACCCTCGATGGCCTCTACCATCAGCTACTACCCATCTCCCCACGGCCCTCCAGATATCCGTACTCGACTCGTCCTTCAATCCTCCCACTCTTGCTCACCTCGCGCTCGCGAACCTACGTCCTCCAGTCGCCGATTCAGCTGCTCCCATCCACGATTTCGACGCCCGACTGCTCTTACTCTCCGCCCGGAACGTCGACAAGCAGCTGAAGCCGGGCGACGCGACATACGAGCAGCGCATAGAGATGATGGTTCTTCTCGCCCAGGATCTCGCGCGCGCGTGTGTAACCAACGTACCTCCTCCGCAAGCTTCTACCCCTCCCCCAGAGTCGACCGTACACGAGCCAAACGTAGCAGTGGCGATCATCAACGAGCCTACTTTTGTCGGCAAGTCCGCCATTCTCCTGGACTTTCTCCGTATGCGTATATCGGAGCTTTGCCAGCCCACAGGCGTGGTGCTGTCTGCTGCACCTGCAGACCCACCCGCCCCGAAGCTCACTTTTCTTATGGGCACCGACACGATCGTACGGCTGTTCTCCTCACGGTACTATGCGGATGAACAAGCTATGACCCGCGCCCTTCATCGTTTTCTTTCGCCTGCTGAGAACGATTCGCGCATCATTTGCGCTCGGCGTATCAGCCAAGGGTTTACGGGACAGAGTGAAGAGCAGGTGGAGGTCCGGTTGCCCGATCTCATTCTAGAGATTGCGCCAACTACTAGGATAGTTTTCATGGATATCGGTGAAACTGAATGTTCATTCAGCAGCAGCGAAGTACGTGCCAAGATCTCGAAGCATGACGAAGGGTGGAAAACAATGGTTACGCCGCGAGTTGCACACTACATCGATCAGTTCAGTTTGTACTTACTTTGCTGATGTTCGACGGATCTCACTTGGCATTCAAAGAGAGAAATGGAATATATTGTCGTGTTGAATTACATGAGAGGATAACAGACGTGAGGTGCGTGCAAATGATACAGATATGCGGATGATCTACGAAAAGTACGACGACGCCTGGAGCAGCCGATAGTCCATGATGAGGAGCGAGATGATACGAGAGGAATATACGATGATGACGTTCATGACGAGGTTGCCTGAGCAAAGGCGATAGCAGTGGTCTATACCGTATTCTCGTGAGCCAATGAGCGAGATCAGCAGCAGGACTCGCTTACCTCGGAGTGGCTGAGGGAGATGAGAACCTTTGTGATACCCTTGGCGTCGGCAGCGGCCTTGGCTTGACCGTGCAAAGTAACCGTCGGGACCCCGGACTCGTCGGGCAGAATCTCGATGTCCTTCATTGCCGCGGCTGCACCCTTCGATGCGACACCCAGGGACTTGAAGACGGCTTCTTTGCCTACCCAACGCGCTGCAAAAGACGCAGACGGCGAAGGTTGTGCCTGGCAGTACGCCACCTCTCCGTCAGTGAAGTTACGGTCGACAAAAGTCGGGTTCCAAGATGGCACGGCAGAGATGAGCTCTGGAAGAACTTCATGGTCAGGGGTAAGTATACTGTATTACAGCGAATGTACGCACCCTGATCGACGCCGACACCAGAAGTAGATCCACTACTAGTGAGCGCTTGGGCAACTTCTTTAGCATTAGGGACGAGCTCCAGCTCCGTGGCGAGCGCAGCGGTATACTCATAGCTCCCAGTCTTAGGGTTGTACGTCGCGCGCGCCAACGGGTTAAGCAGAACAGGTCCCTCAAGCTCCTTACTGTACGGTGGAGCATCCTTGACGCGAACGAGGTTGTTCAACGTCATCATCTCGCTCATCGCCTTGTAGCACAGACGTTGCCGGTGTTGGTGCTTCAACGAGTAAGCGGCGTACACAACTGGGTCAAGAGCAGCGAGGAGGTAGCGTGGGTGGATGACCATACATGTCCCGCCAACTTGTCCGAAGCCGAAGGAGGACTGTGAGGACTCCCAGTCAGCTTAGCCGATGCATATGGTAGAGAGAAACATACCATGACACCAGCCCGAATGCCGTTGGTATGGATCGTCTTCGACGGGAAGATCAAGTACGTGTGCTGCTTGAAGTTGGCATCGATGTTGCTACAGAAAAGTCAATAACGATGTCCATTGTCTTCGGGTCAATACTTACTCAGCGTTACGGTTTCCAGGTACAAGGCCAGACTCCACACTCTGGAGCAAACCGGATAGTTGCCACGCAGCTGAACCACCCTTAGAGTGTCCGCACAGGCTCTTCTGTGCCATGATAGGGACAGCGTTACCGTTCGTACGTCCTAAGTTAACGAAGATATCGTTCCAGATGTGGGTCTCATTCTTCTCCTGTAGAAGACCTCCTTGTAAGCTCGCTATAACATCAATATAAATTTTGGCACTCACGTTCGCGCCGGTGCTAGTACCATGGATGGACAAGACACCAATGTCATCGGCAGTGAGGCCCCAGACAGCGAGAGCGCGACGCAAAGGCGCGACGCGAGGATCGACTCCTTCGAGCATGCCGTACGTGGCGATAGCGTCCTTCTCCTGGCGCGCTGCCTCATTCTCGATGTCAGTGATACGAGCCGCCAAGTACTCGGCATCGACGGGAGCGCCACGGCTCTTGCGGTACTCGACTTCTTCCTGGAGTTGCTGGCGTTCATTGTCCAACCACTGGGTGATTTGCTTGCGACGGAAGGCGAGTTGCCGCGTCCGGTACGGCAGGTCGAGAATGGGAAGGGGATGTTTGGTGTGGATCTCACGAGCGATGGACAATGCACCACGGCCGGGTGCTGGAACAGACCGGCCAGCCTTGTCGCTAGATGGGTGTCAGCTATGGTTACGGCTGGGTTATATCTAGCTAGACTTACGTGGACGTCGAAGTGTATCCGACAATCCCGCGGATTGGAGCACCGATTTCCAGAGCCGTCTTAGCAGTCATGAGAACGTGAACGCCACTGCCTTGTGACTCCATGAACTAAATAGAAGATGGTGAGCGGATCACGAGAGAACCTGGAACGAAGATAAGCGTCATACCCCTGAGCGAGTCGTCGTCGTTGGACGAGACATCTCTGTCGGTTCACGACCCATAGCGAACTCAGTTACCGCGTCACTAGTAGCCTTCATGTTCGCGAACTCGTACGAGCCTTCTTCGCACATGTCGTCGAAGCCACCGGCAAGCATCACCTTCGCCTTGCCAGACAAGAGCGTGTCACAGGCGATTTCGACAGACTGGAGCGCGGTAGCACTAGAACAAGACATTCAGCATGCTAGGGTCAACGATACAGAGGGTACTTACCAGGCACCGACAGGGATCTTGATAGGACCACTAGAAGACAAAAGCAATAGATTAATCCACCCAGCGGTCGTGTTTATGAATCTGTTCATATGGTCAGCGGACGGAAGGACTGCGAACTGACCAATGCTTACGTCTCCTGGAGGATGTCGTTCTGTACCTCCTTCTCATCCCGTCGGTCCTTGAACATGCGTGACAAGCTCTCCATACCGCCCATTCCACTGCCAAGACTTGAGCCAACCTCCGATGGGTGTATGTACTTGTAAAGCTCGTAGGGGTCGGTGATGCCTGACATATTGAGAGCCTCTGCAGAGCAGACAAGAGCCCAAAGGGTCGCGCGGTCGGTCTGAGCGACGATATCCGGGGGAATGCCGTAACGACCTGCGTCCCAACCGGTAGGGATCTGCCCAGCAACAAGACGGTTGAACGTGAACGCTTTCGGGACGAAGACACGCGCGCCCTTCTTGAACTTGACGAACCACTGACCACCCTCACCAGCCCAGACGTCGCACTTGTCGCCGTGTTCGTACTTGAACTTCTCAGCGTCGACTGCGGAGGCTTCGAATGGCTCAAGATCGTGCAGGAGCTCAATCTCTTGGTTGAAGACCTTCTTCTTGGGGTCGTAGCCGTGGAAGAGCTCAGGTTCTGTTCGTCAATCAGTCAAGCATTGCAAGCTGAGAGAGATTGTAGAAGGTGCTCACCAACTAGACGCACACCGGCGTGCTCGAGGATGTCCTTCTCATAGCGACCTCGCACATCCTTGTCATCGACAGGTTCGCCTGACTTGGCGTCGACCCAGCCAACGTAGAGATTGCCGTTCTTCAGACGACCGTCGAAGTGCTTGATGTATCCCATCATCCATGCCATCTCGATGCATCCCTCGATGGTGAACTCGCCGCGAGCTTCCATCTCCCAACGTGTACGTGGACTGCCCCATGGACTGACCTCTCCAAAGCTGGTGATGACGATGACCTTATCGAGATCCAACATGCCGCGAAGTTGAGTGAGGTTGCCGAACGACTCCACGGGTTCCAGAACGGGGAAACTGAACTGGAAATTGGCCCTAGGGGTGACGTTCACGGTCTGCAGTACGCGCTCCGCCTCCACACCGTTGATGACCTTGAAGTCAGCAGCGTTGTCGCGCGCGATCGCTCGACGAAGGTCGCTCTTCTTGGCCAGATCAACACGAATGCGAGTCGTGATATCGGCGAGGTCGGGGAGGCGGTCCATACCACCATTCAGGTCGGCCCAGATAGGCTCCACTTGAGTGATGCTGAAGAGAAGCGGGTGCATGAGGCCCAAAATGTTGAACGCCATCTCCTTGGCAGAGAAGGTGCGCACGCCGTGGCCTTCGAGCTCGTGAGCGACCGTGTTGGTGGCAGACATAAGTCCAGTACCACGAGTCCATCTAGGTAGCAATGAGTAGATGCTAGTAATGAGAACTTCAACGGCTTACCCAATGACGGCACCAGCAAGACAGAGGTATTCGCCCCAACTCTCGCTATTCCACCGGTTGAACAACGTCTCGAGGGAGATCTTCGACTCGGAATACAAGCCGTCGTTCCCGAACAAGCCGTGGTTAGGAGAAAGAGGGAGGATGACCTGGGTGGGGCGGGTAACAAATTGACAGCTGGCCTTCTTATTCTTGACGGCGCCAAGGAAACGGAGGAGGTTGACGAGCATGATGCGGTGAGCGAGCTCGGACTTGTCGTCAAGGCCATCTATCTCTCGCCCGTTCTCCGGAACGGCGGCGAAGGGCAGGATGTAGTCGAGGTCAAGACTGAGAGTGGAATAGATGTAGTCGACGAGGGCCTCAACGTCTTGCTTCGAACCTTGATTGAAGGGGACAACGGTGAGAGCGGAGCCCTTGCTACCGAAACGCTGGAAGATGCCCTGGTAGTACTCGACCGACGCACGACTGTATCTTGAAGTCGTGATGACAACGTGGGCACCCCCGGAAAGAAGACCCTTGAGGATCTCCACTCCAATCGAGCCCTTGCCGACACCAGTGAGTAAAGCGTTCTTGTCCTTGAAGGTAGTCCCGGAAGTCGCGATCTCGTGTAGGATGTCAAGGTATACACCCGTCAGGTTGCTGCTATACTCCCAGTTCGTGCCGACCTTACGCTTCAGGTGCAGAAGCGGCACCTTGTCTGCAGTGACCGACGCGACGTTCGAGATTTGAGGGCGAAGGAACTGAGAAGACGAACGGCGAGCACGAGGTCCGCTGTGGCGCGTGCGAGACTCAGGACGCTTGCGGAGCGAACGGACGACACCTTCGTACAAGGCTTTGATCCTGTTCTTCTGCTCCTCGCTGATCTCCGGTTGGGACTTTACGACGTTCCAAAGCTTGAGTACGTCCTCCTGGATCTTCTGGATGTTCGTGGGAGCGACAATTGTGTCACCGCTGGCCATCTCCTCGACGTAAGCCTCGAGCTTCCTTACGTTCTCCCGCACGACCTCCTTGTAGACAATGTCACCCTTCTCGGTGACTTCGGTGTACGGTGCGGTCGGGAAGGTGACTAATGGGACCGTCAGTATGGTGAGTAATCGACGAAAATGAACGCAGCTCACCATCGCGATAGAGAGGAGGGTTTCCGACGACCTCTTTGCAGTTGTCTATGAGCTGCTGCCCGAACTGCTTGGCGAGCTTGTACGTCTCGCCGCGCTCAGGGTCACACTGGTCAATGTAATACTGCATGTAGGTGATGAGATCTGGGTCGGCGCGGTTCATGATCGCTATGCAGCGTGCGGTGATCTCACGGTCGACCGTGGTGAGACGTCCGAAGATGATGTCGTAAAACATGAGTAGGGCATCCTGCCGCACCCAGTTCCAAGAGGAGTCGAAGTGGCGGGCTTTTAGAGCATCGAAGGTGGGTTGAATGCCATCGACGTAGAGGTCGCCGTGCTCGCGAGCGATGGCATCGAGGCGTGCTTGCAGTCGCTCCGTGTTCGCCTTCTCAGCGTCGTACTTGATCTCGCCTGCGCGGGAATCCCGTCCGAGGTAACGCATCCAGACCTCGACTTGCTGCGAAGCAAAGCGGTCTTGCTCGGTTTGGAACTTGAGGAACTCTTCGCTATTGATGACGGCACCTCCACTTCCACCAGCGCCACCTGCAGCAGTGCCCGAAGCGAGCGAGATACCAGAGCGTTGTGCGTAGACAGCGACAACGCCATCCAACCATGTCTTCGCCTCAGCCTCGGAACCTAATCGCTTCGCCGGTTCCATCGTCGCAGCGAGCAAAAGCACGCCGTCAGCGCGAGCAGAGCCGATCCCCCAGCTCTTGGAGAGGTAAGATTTGATGGCAGAGAGGTTGAAACCGCCAGGCATTTTGCCACCGATGAGACGAGAAACGAGACCGGAGGTGTACTTCCCAAGGGTGCCAGGAAAGCCTACGCCGAGGGCCGCACCGAGATCTTCGAGAGAAAGTTCTTCACCCTTCTCAGGAGCAGACGCGAATTCGAGCTGAAGATCGCCGAGGATCTCGTTCTGCATTGTCGACTTGCCACCGACGAGGTCCTTGATACTCTTTCCGAGCGGGACTTCTTCTACCTTCTTCTTCAGCTTCTGAGCGATGATTGTCACGAGAACGTCCAGTGCCTTGAGTGGCACATCTTCTATGCTGGCGGCGGCGGCAGCGGGAGCGGCGGGAGCAACCGCAGCAGCAACAGGCGCGGGGGTAGCAGCTGGCGAAGGAGCAGCAGTCTCGCCGGGAGCATCCGCAGCGGGAGCCTCAGACTCGTCCTCGAACTGGTAGTAGACCTCCTTGGTGTGCTTGGCGTGACAGTAGATAACACGACGGTTACCAACGGAGTCGTCCTGCGCCTCGTACTTGGCTTTGAGTGTACGCGTCGCCATGCCTGTGAGAGTCGGCGAGGGTCCAATCTCGATGAATCGCTCGCACTTGTAGTGCGTGAAAAGGAGGTCCTGGATCTCTATCCAACGCACCGGGGACGCAAATTGGTACGCCAAGAGCTCGACGAGGATGATGTACGCGAGCTTCTGACGCTGGTCAGGGGAACCCCAGTTTTCTTGGTCCCACTTGCGGATTACCTTGTCGAGGCGGGGCGACAGTGTCTGATCGTATACGATCTGAGCATACTCCTTGGAAACCTCGAACGGCTTGGCGATAAGGTTGGGCACGTACTTCCCGACAAGAGTGTCGGGGTTAAGGTGCGCGGGGTTGATCTTCTTCGAGAGATCTAGGAACAGGTTATGAGTTCAGGATATAAAAACAACGGTCGCATCACTCACAGCTACGGAACGGCATTACACCGACCCATAGGTACCGGGAGTGGAAGGGTACGTCGATACCGGGCAGAGGGATAGTCGCGAACCCGCGCTCAAGAGTAATATAGCCGTCTTTCGCCTGCTGCTCTTTCGCCCTACCGAAGCACGAGTCAACGATCTCACCAAGCATTTCCTTTACTTGGTCAACGGTGAACTTCTCGGTCAACTACAGGGTTCATCAGTATGCTGGGATCCTTGTATTGGACCCGGACGAACCTTGGCGATGTCGATCTTCTCGATCTTCAAGTAGTTCAAGACGTTCGTAAGGGTTTGGAGCGCAACGAGCTCTCCGGCGCAGACGTATTGTTGGCCCTGCGCATGTTCTACATTAACACAGACGCAATTATGACAACACATCGGTACTCACCTCGACGTTGAAGTTAACGATTTCAAGCAAGCAACTTGTGCGAGTGGCAATACCGTCGACGACCTCGCGAAGCGCGGCGTCGTTGAAGGTCTTCGAGATGCGGCTGGGGTTGACTGCACACATCGCATAGTTGGAGCGGTTCTGAGCGTCACGCTCGACGGCACGCTGCATGGTGATACCACGGTAGAAAACGACATCGGCCAAATCAGAGAGGGTCTGAACGTCGGCGATGGATGCGAGAGCAGAGTACTCTCCAAGAGAGTGACCGGCGAAAGCGGAATCCTTCTGCACGAGACCCTTGGAGCGCATGTCATCGAAGGCAGCGCGCTCGGCGACGACAAGGGCAATTTGCGCGAACTGTGTCGCAAACAGCAGGCCGTTCGGGTGGCTGAATGTATAACGCTGAGTGTGCAGGTTGATGTCGCGGAAGAGAGGGAGCGTCTTGACGTTGCCGTCCTTGTCCATGGTGTCGTATGTCATGTCCATGTATCGCTGGCGAATCGCCTGACCCTTGATACCTCCGAAGTGGATCGTCTTCTCCTTCGGGTTGTCCTTGACGATCTCAAGGATTGAGAAGCCATAAACCGCGGTGAGGTGAGCGTCAGCAGACTCCCAAACAGCGCGGGCAGCAGGCGAGGTGTTGTAGAGTTCCATACCCATCCCAGGCTCCTGAGAACCCTGGCCGGTGAAAACGTAGACTGTCGGAGGCTGAACGACTTCAGCGGTACCCGCCAAGACCTTCTCGCCGCGGCTGTTGATGGTCTCGACGCTGACGACCAGATTGCCTTCGCGCATACCGACATGCTTTATCTTGACTTCGAGCTCATCGCCAGGGAGAACCATGCCGACAAAAGAGACGTCGTAGCTATCATGATATAGAATTAGTGAACATCCCCATTAGACCGGAAACCATGACTTACGCAACGACGCGGTCGGGCTTGCCTTGGCCGACAGCATTCTCGACATACTTGCGAGTGGCCGCGCTAGACCACATGCCGTGCGTAATCGTTCCGGGGAGAGATGCGTAGTCCGCGAAATACGGGTTGATGTGGATTGGGTTGAAATCTCCGGAAATCTTAGAGTATGGCTCATTGCTGGCGGGAGCGGTGAAGGTGGTGCTCGAACCGCTGGCGATGGTATAGCCTTCGTTCGAAAGCGGGCACACCAACCCCTGTGGCTTGCCGTGACGTTGGAGGTAGGAGACAACGGGGTTGCCCCGGGAGTCGTCCCGAAGGTAATCGACGGAGCCAACCTTGATGAGGCGTTTGGCTTGGTTGCGGACGAAAACTTCGCCAGACACGCTGACACTCTTGAAGCATGTCTTATTGCGGTACGTCACTTCTGAACGAACACGGAAGAAAAGGAGCGTGCCGGCCTGGAGGGGTTTCGTCTCGTCGTCCCACTGGAACCACTCCTTGGACTGGAGGACGCCGACGTCTGCGTCGGTGGGAACCTCGACGACGTAGTCGGGCTCCTCGAAGATCTCGAATGTGTTTTCGTAGTCGTCGAACCGACCACGGTAAAGGAAGGCAGAGACGACCTCGATGACGCGTTCGTTATCCCGCATTATGTAGCCCTTGACTTTGACCGTCTTCCCCGCGTCGCTGTTAGTGACCGCAACAATCTGAGCTTCGGCTCTGCAGACGTCGCCAGCCTTGAGGGGCTTGGCACCATCAAGCAGGCGGAATCCGTTGGAGAGATGGACGAGCTTGAGAAGATCACCGCCTACGGGAGCTGGGAAGATCGACTTCATGATGGCCTACAAGATCATGTCAGTAATCTGTAGAATCTTTGAGTATCTAGATTTACAAACCTGCCATCCGGTGACAATGGCGAAGTCCATCGGGGCAAGAGGAGTCTCATTGCGAGCGGACTTAAACGCCTCACCCTGGTTGCCAACAACAGCACAGAAATTCTCGATGTCGTCCTCGTCGACGGTGACCTCGGGACCAGTGAGCGAATCGCGGAGACCGATCTCGGGAAGGGCCTCGTTGTCGCCAAACCACAGCTTCCAGTAGAACTCCTTGATGCGCGTGTTGCGGTCATCGGCGACTTCGTGAATCGGTGCAAAGCCCATCGAAGGCTTGTACTGAAAGTAGAAGCGGAGGGGAACGGAAACCTCGCGGCGTTCCTCGAAGAGAGTGACGTTGATTGTGGACGTCGATGGGTTGAACGATACCTCTACAACCTTGAACGTAGGGTCGTGCACACCGTGCGAGCGCGCTGCACCGTACATGGAGATCTTGACGGGTCGTGACCCATCGCTTTCGACGATGACCTTCTGCCCACGACGAGGAGCAAAGAGGCGACGAAGAGGGTTGTCGACATACGCGGTACCCTGAATGATTGTCGGGGATGTAAGGAGCGCACGAAGCCAATTGAGCTCTGAGCCAGCGAGGGTCTCAAGCCAAGCGGCAGTGTCGGGCAGCGAATCGCCAAGCGTGTAAGTCGTCAGGTTATCGGAGACGACAGGCGTAATGGTACGACGAATCAGGCTGGGACTCGCACTGAGGTATTCGACCGCGGGGATCTTGGACTTGTCGCCACCGTAGAGTCGGTCGACGAGCTTCTCGACGAGCATCGAGGTGATGTTGCCCAAAAGGTCCTTGATGGGCTCGTCCTTGACCTTTGAATGCTTGACGGCGACGGGACCCTGGAGGATACACACGCGCTGAGGGTCTTGGTCGAAAACTGCGTCAATATCTTCAGCAGCCCATAAAGAATCCTACAGCAATACGTTAAGAATGATCATTTAAGATGCGGCTGAAATGCGTACCTTCTTGAACCAGACCTCGAAGTCGGAATCGAGCACAGGGATGAAGGGGGCGGGCTTCTGACTCGGGCGCTGAGAGATGGCTAGGAAGTACGCCTTGTCCTCGGATGCCAGAAGCTGCTCGGTAGCGGCGGGATAAGCCTTGAAGAACTGTGCGATGAAATCGGTCGGCTTGTCAAGAGAAGAGAATGACTGAAGGAGGGACGCCTTGTCGCCCGCCTTGTGTCCCGCAAAACGCTCCTCGACGCGGCGTAGCCAGTCTCCGGTCAAGTTGCGGAGAGACACGTCGATCCAGCGATCCTGGTGAGAGACGTACATCAAGCGGACCATACGAAGGACGACTTCCTCGTAGGTCATGTCTGCAATGTCCTCAACCACCGAACCATCCTTCTTCCATCCGAACCAAGGCTTGGCGAAGTCCTTGTTGAGCTTCGCGATGATCTCAGCGCGACGTTCTGCGAGCCACGTCGCGCGCTTGTCCTTGGGCAACTTGAAGACGGTGTCGTCAAATTCCTTCCAGAGCTTGACAGCCCGAGTGGCAATCTTATGGATAGGCTCGCCGAGCTCGGAGCGGACGGTGAGAATCCCGCCGGTCTCTTTGTTGTAGGTACCCTCCCATTGCGCATCATCGACACCGGGCGCGGAGACAATGAGGTCCTTGACGGACGAACTAGTATGAGCCTCCTTCGCGACCATGACGCGACTCGCGAACAGGAAGCCGTCGAACGGCATGGGCTGTACGTCATACATGTCCACAGACCAGTCGCCAGTGAGATACGGCCACAAGTCGTCTGCGCCACCGAAGCCTGAGCCGCCAACGAGGATGAGATTCGCATGCTGGCGGATCGCGCCGTAGGTGGAGAGGATAGGTTGGTGGAAGTCTTCGCACGAGTGGTGACCTCCTGCACGACCGCCCGTCCACTGCATGATGATGGGGAAATCGGGATTGGCAGCGGCGATGTTGATGACCTGGCGGATGCCGTCGATGGACCCAGGCTTGAAGGAGACGTGCTTGATGCCCGCACTGCGCAGTGCATCGATAATCTCAGCAGCTTTCTCGGTGCTGGGGATACCAGCGGCGACACAGAAGCCCTCGACAGGAAGGCCCTCGCGACGCATTTCCTGCCACAGCGGGAATTGGAAGCCGAATTGGCGGGGATTGATGTAGAGCGCATTGAGGGTTATACCAACGCCCGCAGGAATGTTGCTCTGAATCTCGGCCACCTTGGAACGAAGCGCAGCAGCGTTATAGTGACCTCCTCCAGCGAGCTCGACGTGATAGCCGGCGTCGAGCACAGCACTGACGAAACCCGCCTTCACGGTCGTCGGCGTCATACCAGCAACCATGATCGGCGGCTTGCCCAACAAGCGAGAGAAGGGGGTGTCAATGTGGATAGTGCCGTCACTGAAAGATGTGATTCAATACACGCATCGTGATAAGGCGAGCGCAGCAGCTTACCTCGTCTTGACCAGATTCGGGGAGAACTTCTTCACCCACCACTGCTCTGTCTTAACATTCTGAGCATCGAAGAGCTCGGCGGCGCCCTTCGCCTTGTCGCCTACCACGACGATACGCACGCCGCGTCCCTCAAGGTTGCGGGCGGTCAAGGGGCCGATACCGCTCAATCCACCGGGGCCGAAGTCAATGGCGTGTGTGGCGGTGTCGGGGAACTTGGTCGCATCGGACCAGTGGATGGCGAGGGTGAAGATCTGATCGCATAGCGCGCGCGTGAGCGATCCGGAGACTGAACGAAGATCTGAACCTGACGTAGATTGTATTGGTGTAAGCTACATTACTGACATCAAAATGGTACAATATGACGCACCGTTCTCTGTGTGGTATACGGGGATCCCAAGGTCCGCCTTCGTCCACAGCTCCTCGTTCTCTAAGTCGTCCATGACTTCATCTGTCACATCTTTGAGGTACTTGCTGTGATATGGTACGCCTACCACAAGGAACCGAACCGAGAACACCGGCTTGCGCTGAGAGAACGGAGTCTTGCTCTGGTCAAGGCCACTCGGCGCGCGCACTTTACGGAGGTGGGTAACGAGACCGTAGAGAGCGCGGGGCGGGCCGGTGACGACAAACGCCCTAGGACCATTGTAGAGCGACACGCCGATCTTCGAGTTGTCGGGCAAGTGCTTGTTGGTTTTCGCAATATGGCCCTCTAAGTCCTTGAGGGAGAGACCGGTGACAGACAGCATAGGACTCGGGGTACCCTCACCCCCATCGATCGAGTCCTTCACGATGCTGGGCTCGAGCGCGAGAACAGGGAACGCCTGCTGACCCCGGAGGCCTGAGTAGAAAGTCCACTTGACGGACTTGGCCGCGTTCTCGTAGAACGACTCAAACGTAGTTGATGCTGCGATGGTCAAGGCCGACACGAGACCTTGAGAGTGGCCGGTAGCGCCGTGCATACGCGAGCGAAGCTCGCCCGGTGTGAGTTGGGCAACGCGACATACAACCAAGTACTGCGTGAGCTGAGTGAGGGCGATGAGGGGGAACGAAACGGGAATAGAAGCGAGGTATGCGACAGGAGGACGAGGCAACGCGCCCGACAGCCATGAAATGACGTCCAAGCCGTGAGTGTAGAGGGTATCCTCCCCGGACTCTGCGACGAGGGGAGTGAGCACATCGCGGGTGATCGTGGTGACGAAGGAGGAAACGTAAGGCTTGTAGATGTCGTACAGCGTCTGGAGCTCGTCGAAATAAACCTCATTCGTGCCCTGGCCGCCAAACAATGCGTAGATAGACGCGTCACCACGCGTTGCGGCAGAGAGCAGAGCACTTGAGGGTGCGCGCGGGATGCCGGAGACGTTCTTGGCCTCGAGCGCGGCGAGCGCTAGGAAGTAGGAAGCGAGGACCGTCTTGCGGACCTCCGTGTCGAACGCGGCGACGATTACATGAATATCTTGTCTAGTGAGGTAGGAGGTGGTAAAGTACTGAAGGGACTTGAGAAGGATGGAGGTGCGCGCGGCCTCCGACTGCGCGTCCTCATCTAGTTTTCCAGCTACGAAGCTCAAGAAACGGGAGAGGAGTTCTACGCCCGCTTCAGTGACGTTTTCGAGTTCGGCAGTAGTGTCTATGGCATCGTCAGTCTTCTGAACGTGGGTGAACTCATCTCTGAGAACTTCTGCGGCAGTCCACTCGTCCGCCTGAGTGGAAACCGGGATGGAAATCTGGGGAAATCTGTCAGTATCGAATCTTGTTACTCGGGAGCGCATGGAGAGATACGTGTCATTGGGAAGCGATATACGCGCATACAGCGCACAGTGCGAGCATACACACGGACCTCCGGCGAGGACATTGATGCGCCAGCTCGCGACGCGTGGCACAACGGCTCGCAGCAGCCGTACAACCTTCCACGCGCACGCGTCGAACACGTGCATCCCGCCCTCTGTGCCATCCTCGCCTCCAACACAGACCACGCGCCAACTATTCGAACACGTCGAACATCAAGAGGCGCAGCACTCACTCTAATAGACCCGGACTGGATTTGCATGGGGCGAGTGGTGATGCCCTGGCCGGAAGTAGAGGGGGCAGACATGGTGGATTTTCGTCGTCGTCGTCGGGGAAGAAAGAGACGAGAAGGAGGTGCGTACAACCCAGGGGGAGATGGGAGGTGCAGAAAAGCGCGTCGGCTACGTCGACCTGTTTTTTATACGAGCTTCCCCAAACGCCCCCTCGTTAGAGCACCCCAACGGATACCGGGCGCCAGCGGGTGGAAAGTGCGATCTCAAAAATCCGGAAATGGCAGGTGCGCCCTGACAGGCGGGGCGAGCGAGATTGGCGCACACCCGATGGCTTACTTTCCGCCCCTCCGGCTCCCCAGCGACATTCCGTCGCCCCTCCACGTCCTCCGAAAACAACGTCCACCTCGTCTTTTGGCCTGGACACTCAGCAGTTCAAGCATTTTGCAGTCGCATACTCACCCCCACATGCGGCTGCGGCGTGCTTCCAACTGTCTTCGCTTCCAGGCCAGGCTGTTTCCTCATGCTTGGTACACGATCATCTTTCTATGATTGCCAGCTTCTTTTGCGAGCCTCCTGTCAGTAACTACTCCCGGGGGACCCCCTCTCTTCCCCCAACGTATCTCGCCCTCGTATGGGTTAGCCCGAAGCGATCGGTGCTGTGTCCGAGCCAGCTCATCCATATCATCCAGCCGGGCTGCGTCGGAAGTTACTCGCGTAGTCGTAGTGTAAAATGCTGGGATCACCAATGACCATCCGGAGGACGTAAAGATGGCCTACACGACCACGCTCGACACCGCGCCACGAGGATTATCCTTCTATCGATCCCCCGTGTCAGTCATGCACTACAGGGCTCTGTACAGCAACCAAGGTCAAGTACAAGTTTGGTGGTGTGCAAAGCTGTGAATTGTCCGGCCAGTTTCATCCATGTGTAATGCATCGCATACGTAGCGTCCCAGTTGCTGAAGCTTCGTGCAGCCGCCACATCCTCGGCGAAACAAAATAGGGTGGAACACATTGGATATACGTCACACTGAAACGGCGCAGACCTCAGCGAGAGAATGAGACTGGAGAGGCCCCGTGGATGTCGACCAAGTGAGAAAAACAAGCTATGGCAGATTGACGTCCGGACCTAGTTCAGACTGGAGCGCGAGCTTTGCAACCCACAGCCTTGCAAGACTGAAATTAGAAAGGTGTCATCTTGACAAGTGCTGTTCACCCACGTACGCCGGGACGGGCTCTGACTACCATGAAAGGGGTTATCGTCAATTCTATCATAGACATGTGAGCTACAATACGAGAGATGGGTGTGATTAGGTCCAACATGAGGTCTAGGAGCTATCGTCTAGTATGCGTATAGATGCAAATGGAGATCGGGGGTAGTGTCTGTATACGATGCAATGAGAGCCATGTCAGTGTGAGAGTGAGATGAGTGAGGCTCAGTTTCGAAGCGGGTGGATTGGATACAGCCTGTACAACGGTAAGTGTCGCAGGTCCGGTTCACGTTGTCCATGTAACCCGATGACCATGATCCGCAAAACACAACTCGTCCGTCCTCCACCCGCGCTCGTCCAGAGCCTGCTTGAACGAAAGATAGTCGTCCTGCACCAACCGGTGTGTATCCGCCAGGACGGCCCGCAGGGATGGGCGCGCAGACTCCACAGGTTCAGAACACTCCTCCGGCCGCGACGAGCGTTCCGACCATGGCTTGCTACTCGACAGCGTGCTGCGAACTAATGCCGCATGTAGTATTGAACGCAGCATGTCATCGTTCGTCGCACCCGGGTGGAAAAACACTGAAACCAAAGGACCTCGAGGCGAATCACAAGGGAGGAGAAGGTAGCGTTCGCGCTGGACAGATGACCTCTGTCAGCAACGTATAAGGACACGTACCTGCCAGCAGCGGCTTACCTGGAACACTTGAGAGCACACTTCCCACCTGAATCGATCGATGTCTGAGCCTGGGCTCAAAACTTCGCTGATTCTCGGGGCGAGCGTCAACCAGCGATCGCTCTTGTTCTTGTAGAACTCGCCAAAGAGCCCCGTAGCCGCACTCTTATCAAGATCTTCCACGGCGCCTACCTCCCTGTCTTCGACGTACGCCTGCGCCAGGAAGCTGAGCCGGGGAAGCGTGAGCAGTTCAAAGTTCGCGCCCCGCATCATGAGCGTTGTCATAACCAGATGCAGGGGAACAGACAGGAAGAAAATGGAGTAGAGATACGCAGGTGCATGCGAGAACGTCAACAGAGTAATGCCCGCCGCGTATCCGGTGAGCTGCGCGACCGACGCCTGCGACTCGTCCTTTGCTGCGACGTCCCCATCGTTCCCTTGCATCGAAAAGTATCGCACAAACTTGATGTGGGTGGTGTACCAGATCTGTCAGACCAACTACCATGAGCGCAAGTTTCATGACAACACAATTTGAGACCCACCGCGCTCCCCACAAGTTTGAAGATGTTCCCCCCAGCTGATAGACGACGGCGTCAGCACGCTGCGACCTTTGACAAACATACCCACGGAGACAGGCACGCACCGGCACACAGCAGGAAGTTGCCCGGGGACGGGGCAATCAGCACCGTAGCAATCTGCAGCCCACTCCCCAAGCATCCTAGCACCTCGCCCAACAACGTGAACGTTTTGGGGTGGCTGTCAAAGTATGGCGAGTACCGCCGGATGAAAAACAGCTTTGCGACCTCGCCCGCGCCGTCTTTGATGATCCACTGCACCGCGACCGCGCCAAAGAAGCTGCCCTCGGCAGAAACGCCCACTGACGTGAGCAGCGCCTGGTTGCAGAGCACGGACGTGACCGTGGCAAGGACGGTCTCGAAGAATTGCAGTACATGGAAAGACAGATATCTTGCCCAGATATGAATCTCGACGCAAGCCTCCCACAGAGAAAGCGGACCACTCACTGCAGGACATGGAAGGACAGATACCTTGCCCAGGAATGAATCTCGACGCAAGCCTCTCACAGAGAAAGCGGACCACTCACGAACGATGCACGGACTGAGGGTAGCTCGTCGGGAGGAACATCTGTCCCAGCCACGACGATATGCGGCCCGTGAGCGAGTTGGTCGGGGCAGCAGCCTTCCCTTCCGTCGCGTCCGCGGGGGCTGCGTCCCTCCACTTCTTCTCAATACCCGCTCCTTCCTCCGAGGACCACGAGATATGGCACTCTCGCCCGCCCACGCGTTCTATCGCGAACGGGCGTGCTTCTGATGTGTCTTCTGTAGGTAGTGCATAGGGGGCGGCAGTTATGGTAGATTCATGCCGTCTGGGATTCTTGTTGCCGTTGTTGGAGAGTGGGCGGACGAAGAGCGTGACTCTCAAGGATAAAGGCCGCGGTGTGCAACCTTGCGTGCGAAGGCGAGGCAGCAATTGTTTACACAATCGTCGCTGCATTGTCCGTGTTCTCTCCTTTACCCGTTGATATGTCTAACTAGA
The DNA here is from genome assembly GCA_000743315.1 of Lignosus rhinocerotis TM02. NCBI lineage: Eukaryota > Fungi > Basidiomycota > Agaricomycetes > Polyporales > Polyporaceae > Lignosus > Lignosus rhinocerus. The sequence continues at coordinate 122,534 of KN050006.1, forward strand.
CGGCCAGGGTGACCATGAGCGAACTCTGTTGTACGCATCCCCATATACAATATCCGGATGCCTGAACAACACTCACATGTGACTTGACTCGGCCAATACTCCTGCGATGATGACAATAACCGAACCAAATCCGCCGACCGTGATGCAGCAATGGCTTAAACCATGTTCTCTATGCTTAGGGCCGCAGCGAGCCTGGATAAGTTGCAAGCGAGTGGTAGGAGGAGAGACGATCCGGAGCGCCCAAGTCCAGACTTCCGTCCGACTGCTCTCAGGCTCTTCTCGTGCCACACTCATCTTCCTGCATGCGCTCATCAATGTCGACCACAGCACAGCCTATGCTCTGAAATCCTTCCAACGGTTCACGTACGTGCCTGACCACAGCACAGGTTGGCAACTCTAGAACATGATGAAGCGACGCCTCATATCCAATTCCTTGCTCAGATTCCAGAATCACATACCCAAGTGGTAGGTCAGACTCGCAAGAGGGCTTATTACCACTGATCACTCCTCATTTAATATTCAGTGCTCTACCCATGTTGGTGTAGTATGTCCTACAGTAGCTGATACACAGACTATCCACACTTCTCGGACTTCGTCAGGATGCAGACGCTTGATAACCGATACTATCACCATTGAACTCCCAGCTGTACCGACCTTCACAAACAGGTCCAAGTCGGAGACCCCGAACTCATCGTCATGCACCAGCTCAAACCACGAGCTCCCCCCGCATGCGCAGATGCAGAGACCCTCCCGCATGAGCCCAACACACACGTACTCTCGCCCAGGCTGTCAATCGGAACAACCTAGCCCCCTTCCACCTCGGAGAGCCGCATCCCGGTACCTACCCGCCCTGGATGTGCGAACCGCCTCGGGACCCGTTCTTCCTCACCCGAAGGCTCCCGCGTCTCTCGTTCTAATAGCTCGTGCCGCCCGTAACCTCAACGTTCTGCAGAGAAAGGCAAACGGCCGAACGTCTTGAGGTCGGAGGCGCGATGCGTACCCCTAATATGCACGCGAACGAGTCCCTCGAGCCCTAGATGCGCAATTTGGCCCCGTTGGTGCTGGTGTCTCAAGCGTGTGTATGTATGCATATGCCTGTACAGGGTTGGCACGTCGCGCTTTTCGGTATGTACTGTCCCCGTTTCGCGCCTTCTCGACGAGCCGAGTCGGAGGAATGTAGTTCCACAAAACGACGCTAGGATGATCACCTCGGGGCCTCAAGCTTCAATCAAGCTTTCGAGCCTCCGGCTCCAGCCTCAATTTCGCAGACACTCCTGAGCGTGTGCGAGACAGCCCATGCAGAAGTGGACTACCTACATACACCCAGATTCGGAATAGATACGTTCATGCGTCCTATACAGCACCAAAAATTGGTCGCTGTATGATATCTGCCCCTCTCAGCATTCATGAGTATCAGATAGGGCAAAGCAGCATGTGGAAGTGACGTCGACTGCACAGACGACAGTAATTGAAAAACAGGATTGCAATGCCCGAGAGAGTTGGGCTCAAGCGTGAGCACGGACCCGTGGCCAATAGAAGAGGCTAAGAAGTCCATATATCAACGTATGCTATGTATGATACAAGCCACACCAAGACACTATTACGCAGATTAGCACTACGACTCCATGCGTAGCACGTAACTAGGAGTATGATGAGCATGAGTAGGAGTAAGGGCAGGTAACTTAATTCATGACACATGCCAATGCGATGTGGGTGTGAGTGGACAACCCTCGAGGGAGGAAGAGATGGAAAGAGGCAAGGAGTGTGGGTCAGTTTTGTGGGATACATAGCACTATACATTATATGCGTGTCATATGTCACACGATGAGGGCGTCAGAGAGATGGAGAAGCGGAAGCGGAGAGGAGGGACAGAGGAGAGGACAGTGCAGGGACACTCGGCCAGGCCATGCGATGCAGGAGACACGAGATGCAGAATGCAGGATGCGAGTGCACGATGAGGGATGAGGGATGTGAGATGCTAACATGAACGAACAAGACAACCCCAAAACCGAACAACGAACGTGAGGACGACACTAGCTGGCACCGAAGGAGAAAAACTAAACGAGACGCGAATATTCTTAGAGAGGAGTACGTATGTGTGAAGAAAGCCAGATTGTGCACAAAGAGTCGAGAGTCTAGAAGGGGAAGCTTGAGGAAACCGGCATCGCACGACGTGGCAAGGCAACCATCGTCTAGGCGAGAGGCGAGGGAACAAGTTACGAAACCAGTAGCAATAATAGCAAAGCGCATCTCCGAAAGGTAAACGGAGAGAGAGACGGTGTCCGCTCATGTGAGGAACGCCATCTCGCTCAGTCTCCGGCTCTCCTCGTCCTCGATCGAGTGCGCCTGGAGCAGTATGCTCCCACGACTATGCATAGTCGGGGCGACCGCCTGCCTCGGGGGGCGCAGCCCGACCCCGGTCAAGTTGCGTTTCGAGTTCATCGACGTCCTGGGGGGCGGGAACGTCGGCGACGACGGCAAGTGCGACGCGTCGAACATCTTCGAACGCTTCCTCCCCATCTCCATCTCCATCCCCGGTGTGCTCGCCAGCGCGGGGATCGGGTCGAGCGTGGACTTGGGCCGCGGCTTCGGTGACATAAACGCGCGGCGCAGATTTGACATGGACGACGTAGTCCGCGTCTCCTTGGAAAGCTGCAATAATCAAACACCAAACAAGCTGATCAGCACACCCACCCTTGTCCAAAACACCTCGCCGGCACAGAATCAAACATCAAACCAGCTTATCAGCACACCCACCCCTATCCAAAACACCTCGCCGGCACAGCCGATCATCAAGGAGGTGGTGACATGCATATGAACTCGGACTCACGTCAAGCGACCTCTTGCCGAAAAGACTGAACGACGTCCGGTTGTTTTGCTTCGTCGCGGATTGATCAATGACCTGGACACGTGGAGACCTGGGAGTAGGTGCGGCCTCCTGTGAAGGGTTTGCGCGCGCAGCCATGCCGAACTCGCCACCCTCCGACGACGGCTCCGTCTCGCTGTATTCCTCCATGATGACGGCAGCCGCACCAGAAGTTGGACCCTTGGCCTTGAGTTCCCCCGCTGTGCCACGCCTCGAGCGGCCAATCATCTCGTGACTGTTCTCCGATGAATGGGACGTCGAGCCGCGAGATATAGACGCGTCGCGTGCACATGATGCTGTGGTAGGCGTTGGCAGGGACGACGACGCGCCTGAAGATGATACAGTGCGCGTTGGTGAGAGCGCGGGTATCGTGGTGGTACGACTGCGGGAGTCGCTACTCGACGTGCTTAGGTCTTGCGCGAGCGGCGGCAGCACCGCTATACCGCCGACGGGCGGCCGGCCTCGCTGCTCCAGAGGAGGACGGCCATCGGAAGTGCTGACCTCCGAATCGGAAGGAGCGGCGATCGCGACTGCAATCACTTGCCGAGCCTTTGCACCCTGTGACGAACGATGGGAAGTGACGATAATTGGTGGAGGTTTTGTCTTGCGCATGCGCATGGTTCCCGCCGGAGACTCGAGAAGAGGCGTGGACACCTCGTCTTCCACCGCAAGTGACGCTCTGGGTGACTCCGTAAGCACTGTAACGGGCGCAGGGTCATAGAGGAACTTGGACAAGTCGGCTGAAGTCCGTGACCGTTGCGACGCATGCCTGCCACCATTGTATACCGCACCCTGTTTGGTAGATGGGTTGCGGAGAGGGGACATGGAGCGTGGATGATCGACAGAGTGCCGTAGCTTCTCGTCAAAGACGGCAGGAGTGCTGGGAGCGGTACGGAAGTCTTTAACGGTAGCGGTAAGTGGGCTTGTGGATGGGCTGCCGTCGCCGATCTCCACGACGTTGGGAGACAGCGTGAGGGCTTTGACGAAAGTGGCGCAGATAGGACTCTTCTGACCCACTGTGCCATCCTTGCTCGCCCGCTCCATCGCGTCACTGTTGCGCGGTCCCTCTCCAAACCATTCACCACCGTTCGATGCCGAAACCCCAGACTGCTTAGCGAGCCACGCCTCCCGAATCTTCTGTGCCTCGCTGTCCGCGTTCTCATCGGAGCTCGGCCTGCCTGGCACTACCGTGAAACGGCGGTCGATTTCCGCCTCTTGCTCGCTCAGCGGCATCATGTACCCTTCAGAGTCACGGAATCGCTGAGGCATGGCAGAAGTCACAGGAACGAGGCCGCGTGCACGAAGCGCCGCTTGACGTTGCTCTGCCGAAGTGAAGTCGTTGTGGACGGTGTTTGGTGCGGGAGCCTTTGGCAAAGATGGCATCCGCAGACCAGTGTTTTTTCGCTGAGGATTTTGAGGCAAGGCGTCGCGGGAAAGCTTGTTTGATTGAGATGGCGGGGTCGAACGGAACTTGGACGTGAAACGTTGGAAGATGTTAACTGGTTGGGGTTGTGCTCGTGGTTGGGGCATAGTCGCGCTGCAAACGAAATCGAGTGAGCATATACAGGGGAAAGTGGAGCTTGGATCGTATGGGAATGACGACGAGTTCGAGACCAACACGATCGGCTCCGTGCGGATGCAAATCACAGTGGCAACAGGCTTCAGGCGCGAGAAACAGTCAAGGAGCGTACCTATGTTGCGGAAGACGCGACGGACCCGACTGTCGAGGGAGTGGTTGCATTGTTGATCTTGGTGTGGGTTGTAGAGGGCGAGATGGAAGAGATGGAATCTCCCTATTGGAAGTATATATGAGCGCCCATATAAGATATACCAGTGCGGGGTAATGGTTGTTTGATCCCCCATCACGACAAGAGGTGCGAGAGAGAGCGCAGGGGTGATCTGAGACCACGGTTATTATTATGTACACACCTTCGTGTCTGTTCCTGGAGGTCAGGAATGGAGGGCAGCGGAGTATCCTTCATATTTACCGCGGGGATCTCGCCGTTGGTGTTTGGGATATCGCGAGCACTTGAAGAGGTGCAAGTCAATCAGGGCTCCGAGAGAGAAAGGGGGATACAAAGGGCATATGTAGGAGATGAGGAGAAAGCAGAAGAATGCGTCCAGATTGTGGATGGGAGCAATGAAAACGAAATCTTGGACGCACTAGGAGCGCAGGAGAGGGTGGGAGTGGACTGAGTGGAGCACATGGCTGGATCACCAGAACGGCGCAAATAGGGAGAGGGGGGGGGGAGAGAAGCTCTGCTGGCCGAGACCCCAGAAGCAGGCGTGGGGGAGGAAGTTCGGAATGGGAGATTTGGGAGAATACATGCACGAAGTATACTCACTTGGGGTGAACATCCTCCACCGTTGTCGAGTAATTGCCGCTGAGGACTGCATCTCCGGCACATTGAGAGTCGAGCTCGGGATTGGTTGGCTCGGCGCGTAGGACGCTACGCCTGATGCTGGCGCGTCTGGTGCTTGCGGTACGGGCGGGGCTGGCCTTGTTCCTGCCGACGGTGAATAGAGCATAGCGAGTTTTGGATCGGCCTGGCGGATTGGACATTTATGAGGAGGAGTTTAGGTAAGGGAGGGGGAAGGGAAAAGAGAAGGCGGGGTAAGGAGGAATGGAGGCTTTTTACGAAGCGTCGTTTCAGGAACCAGAAGAAGAGTCAGGTGGTGTGTAATTGTCGGGTATGGCGAGGCGAGTTGACAGAAGAATGAGACCGGAAGACCGCGCGCACAGAAAACGGTTCCGCACAGGCGGCGTAGGAGTAGATGGAGAAGAGGGAAGGATATGATGAGGCATGATTGACCTCTGTTATGTACTAGGACAGAGAAGGAGTTGGAAGGGATGTGCGGGTGAGCTGCAGTGTGTGTCGAGGTCCAAGTTCCTCACGCGCTTTCCACCGATCGGTCTCCCAGCACTAGTCTCCGCGTCGCCCCAAGTCGCTCACGGTAAACTCCGCCACTGGACTCCCTTCATGTACACCCTCCTCGACATACGCATATGTACCCTGATCACAGTACTCTCTAGGAAGCACAACTCGCAAGTCCTCCCTGAGCGCATTCACAGCGCGCAGAGTACCCGTGCACCGCTTTGTACTCGAGTGAATCACACATGATTCATTCTCTGATCACATTCGTTTCCCTGCAAGCCTATTCAGTATTGCCTAATTTGTCACCTCTTCCTCTTCCAGCTTGGCAAGTGCATTTGAACGCTCATCTGGACACGAAGGACAACTAAAGTTATGTACATATCATTCTCGTCCAGACCCTCGTCTCGTAACTGTCATCGTTCCCAGCCGAACTGAGCACTGTGCGAGTCCTTCGCCAGTCCACGCTTCTAATTTAGCCATGATCAATCACTGGCCGTTATGTACGTAGCGAGCTTCTTCGCTGCCTTTCCTGGTCTCAGCCATATGTACGTTGCAGCCTCCCCTGATCCATTCCCCGGATCAATCACTGCGACCATGGCCCGATACCTTGCCACCCACATCCACACCTTCTTGAGGTGCATGTGCACGCTTAGCAGACATGTGCACGACGTGACACTAACAGACCTTCAAGTTGCATTTCTTCGTCGGCGGAGGACCCCCTGTATATATAGATCCCCGCAGTTGCAACTTGCATTCCCCAAACGGCCCGATGCGTTCGTGGCGAATCCGCCACAATGCGTGCAATTCAATCGCGGATGTCAGCTCCCGCTGCTCGTGTAGCCGCGCCCGGTTCAGCGATACTGTTCTCTTCAAGTGTCTGCAGCTGGATCATCTCCGTCGTCGTCTCGCCAGCGGTCTCCGTGGACAGTGTGAGCTTAGGTCCTCAGGAGGAGGTCTAGGTGTTCAGGTACACCGTCTGGTGGCAACCTTGTGCCCGCGGCGCGGATAAACAGCTCTCACGTCGATCAAGAGTCCGAAGAGAACTGGCTCTCCCATAACGACCGCACCTGAGGCTTAAGATTTTAGAGCACCGACCAGCGGTATTCCGAGTCGTATTTCTCCCTCACGCTGTTGTTCAATACAGGTCGTGCACAACCATGGTCCTCATCTGGATCAATCTAGCACGTCCGCGGGAAGTCCATGTACTCACCGGATTCTGCCTCGCAGCACCCGCAAGGACGACATTCTCCGTGTGTTGGGAAGAAACGGGCATATCGGCACTTCACGACCTTGACGTTGCCACAGACTGAGTACGCAATCGGTCCTCTGCAGCGTTCTTCAGTCGGTTGACACCCGGGCCATGAGACTGTCGATGCTGTTTGGCAAGTTGACCCGGGAAATGGGAAGAGGTCGCAAGCCTTAGAGATTAACACAGTCTGAATAAAGTCTGAGGACATTGACGGACATACTCTGGAACTAGTCCTGGTCATCCTTCGCGCAAAGAGCAAAGTTACCAGGCTGGTTCGGGTGGCCCTCACTGAGTTCAAGGATTGTGGAGCCATGTCAAACGGAGTAACGTCGTTCATTGCCGGGATGGCGTTCGAGCCCGTCTCTAGTACTACATAGTACAAACGTTCCTGCACCCAGCCCCGCACTCGACTCGGAACGCAGGAGGGTAGCTCTTATAGAACTCGATTTGTCATTGCTAATTTTTACTGCGGGGGCCGCTGCAGGGGTTTTAACGTTCCTGCACCTAGCCCCGGACTCGACTCGAAACGCAGGAGGGTAGCTCATATAGAACTCGATTGTCGTTGCTAATTTCTACCGCGGGGGCCGCTGCAGGGGTTTCGGTGGGATACGGCGCGCTCCCTCACAGCCTTCCGGTACGCATCCTGCTCGGCGACCGTCCTGCGGGTGGTATAATCATCGTCCGATGTGGCGTACCAATCACGGCGGCCTCAATAACGTCAGTCAAGTAACTCCCAAGTATGCAAGTATGCTGAGAATCGATCTGTCCTCTGTCTCTCTCGAGCTTCTCAAGTCAGGACCTTATGTCGTGGACCACACGCTCCAAGGCACACTCGGTCTTCGAGAGCCGCTCTGCGGCCACGACAGACTGCAGCCACCTCCTCTCGAATTCGCACCCCCGATCCTGCCAAGCCTGAGACTCTATGGCCCCAGGGCCCAGGGCCCCAACGTACACGTACACATACACGTCGTCGGCAGGTGTACCTCAACGCCCCACTGGGGACTCCAACCAACGCGCGCATATGCATATGCAAACGCAAATGCGATTGTTGTTGCTGCTTCTCACTGCTATCGACAGTCCGCAGAATGGCAAAATCATATGTACACGAGTCAAGAGAGAAAGAACACGCACAGCGAAGGAACATTAGCGCTACCCGAACGAGAACAATAAGAATGGGAGGAGGAAAGAGGGACGGGAGGTCCAAGAGGTGGAGATCCTCGACGAATAAACAATGTGCCCGTCAAGTCCATAGCAACAGCGACTAGTCAAAGCCGCTGCTTGGAAGTAGAATCAAAAAAAGGTGCGGGGAGCGCGACGGAGGTCCTTGACGGGGGCAGGATAGGAGCACGAAGCCTTCTAGTATGGTATCAATGATGCGGGTCGTGTGTAAACGAGGGGACGTGCCTGTCAGACACGGATGCGATGTGCGTGCACTTGGGAGGGATGGTGGTATGGAGACATGTAACAAGAGGGCGCTGGCCACGACAGAGGCACAGATCAAGGATGATACTACGAGGACAACTCACGAGAGCATGATACAGATAGCGTAGGCAGATGTTTGGGGGGAATGAGCGTGGGTGGGCGGCAGAACGGGTCCAGAAGTGGTGGCGAGAGAGCGGATATGATGGCGGAAGTAGACCACAAGGTACCGGATGTAAATGAGTCGTTGGGATATCTGCGGCGGCCAACCTAAGACCTAGAGGACACACCGCACGAGGGCGAGTGAGAGAATGCGATAGCTTGCATTAGAGATAACGACACGGAACGACGATGACAGTGTGCGCACAACATCCAATCCAGTCCAAAACGAATGAGTAGCCTGCCTTACGCACAGCACGACCCAACTTGTGACTTGTTTGTGAAGCGGTGTCCCGTACGGGTATAGATGCGTGCATGTGTCCAAAACCGCTAGTGTGTGCAAGTGCGGTGGATGCTCAAGGCCAGCGCTTGGCACGCACCAAACCGAGTCCACTCTCCGTCGGCTCCTCCAAGTCCGACACAGTCTATTGAAGCCTTTATTCTCCCTTCGCCTGAGGCCCGTGCATGGTCCTGCCACCCACTCCGCCTTGCGCGCGCGACCATTGGGTCAGCGGCGCGTCTAGTACCCGGAACCAGGGCCATACGCCATCTGTGGGCCAGGAGACATACGACCAGCTTGAGGGCCTGGAGAAGCGCGTCCAGCATAGAGTGAAGCGGCCGGTCCAGGGCTCCGTGTCCGGTAGTCAGCACCAAGGCCCTGCTGAGGTCCGGGACTGACGCGCCCATCATAACCATACCCCGCTGGTGGGGCGGGTGAACGCATGCGGTTGATCTGGGTCATAGCAAATGCCTCACCCTGAGCGGGCGCAGCTGACGCGTAGGGATCGTGATCGTAATACGCCTGGCCTGGGTCGTCGCGGTACGGCATGTTCGGGTTAAGGTGGGGAAGAGGTGGTACTGCATAAGGATCATGGTTCGCGTAGAGCTCGGTAGTGGATCCGGCTGAAGGAGCCACACTACCCGCACGAGAGTCAGGGCGCGCAAGACTGACTTGAGATGCGGTTTCAAAACCCGCTCCTCCAGTCCTGTTAGTAGGGAGCGGTGCATGAACGCCACCGTTGTCGTTGTGAGCGTTGAGGTCAGGCCATTTGATCGCCTCGTCTGGAGAAAAATGTTAGTGAGTGGAAGCGTCAGTGAGTTGGATGACAGGCGGGTCACCACAGCTACATAAACCCCATCTTAGGGTCATCTCGCTTGTCGCTACACTGAATCATGCTGCGCTGCGGTCATAGTGCCCGAGCTGCGAACTCCAGATGACAGCCGACACCGGTGATAACGTGGTGCGGAGTTGGCGCCCCAGTAGACATAGCATGAAAACAGCGGGGGAGATGTATGCAGGAGAAAAAGCGGTACTCACTGTCAAAGTCGTCGTCCGAGAACCGCTTGCGCGTAAGTTTCCACGCTACGAAGCCAACGAGTCCCAGCAATGCCACCCCTCCAGAGACGGAGAGACCGATGATAGTCGATGTACTAATGCCATCCGATTTCTTGGTAGCACCCGTGTCTGACCCGGCGGAGGGGGTATTCGATGCAGTGTCCGATAGAGTCTCAGAAGGCGTGACAAAGACGGTCTTCACGAGACCGTCCGTACCCGTGGTGACGGAGGCTGAGACGGGAGTCGTGTCAGGCGGCGGGGGCGGGGTTTCCGTGGGGGTCGTGGGTGTCGATGGAGGCGAGCTCGTGCTAGTATCACTTGCGGTCGTAGTACTTGTTGATTCAGTCGAGACCGACGTGGTACTAGACTCGCTGATAGTCGATACGCTCGTCTCTGAAGTGGACAAGCTTGATGCAGAGGTTGATGAGGCTGAAGGCTGCTGGCCATCCGGAGGGTTCTGAGCATCGTTGCCATTCCCAGTTCCAGTTTCATCACCAGTTCCACCTTTATCGCCACCACCGAGAGGCGGTATGATTTGACGGGCCAAGAGAGGTGGGGGGGTCGGCGTTGGGAACGCGAGTGCGTAGTCTTGATGAGCAGCGTTGGCGCCACTAAGGATGACGGCATTAACAAAGAGGAGAATGAGACATCTTGCGAGGGAATGCGAGGACAACATAGGGACAAGAGGCAGGAGAAGAGAAAGATGAGAGAAATTATACCAGCCGGCGGTGTATCAGATAATGAGAGCGGCTTCGTGGGGGCGTAGTCGTGGGGTGCGTCGTCGACGAAGCGCAGTGCGCGGTGGGTGAGGGCGCGGTGGGTGAAGGACAGAAAGTTGCCGAGAGTTTGAGTGCGGAAAAAGTCGCAGAGAGCGAGAGCGCAGCTGTCGATGCCAACGACCAGTCTTCCTTCAAGGCGGTGAGCCAGCTCTCCCATCACGTGCAGCTGCCACGGCGACTGATATTTATGTGTCCTCATACCCAAGGCGTCTCCCGCCCTCCACCTCGGCCTTGCCATGGCCTGTAGCCAGTGCGTATTCCCTGCCACCACACCGCCATCATGATCGTGATCCTGCACCGCCCCTCGTATTGAACAAACATGTAAGGATGTGCTGCAGTCCATATACGAGATTGAGCAAATCCATGTGAAGTCCGACCCCTTCAGTCCAAAGACCTCTTGCCCAGCAACATAGTAATCTCCCGCCGAGTCTGCAGCCACTCCGGGAAACTGACCACCTCCGTCTTGGCCTCTCGCATCTCAACGAGGTAGTTCGCGAACACAATCAATGTGCCGTAACGGTACCTGAGTGACATGGTAGCCTGCGTCAGCAATCAGGCCAATCGAATACCGACAATGCGACATACAGGTAATTCACCCCCAGATCCATCAGTTTGCGCTGTTTCGCGCTACCCTTCTCACATGCCGAGACCTTCAGTTTGTAGCTAGAGCGGAGCACAAAGCAACGAGTCAGTGTTGCCATCGTAGTAAGCACGAGGCCGAGGCTAGTGAGACCCACTCATATATCGCTTTCCTGAGGTTCTGGACGTCTTGCATCTGGTCGATCGCATGATCCGTCAAGCGTTTCGCAAGCTTCCCATGGGAGAGCACGCTGACGAGCTGCAAGATCACCTTGTACTCTCCTGCACGACGACCGTCAGCGCCAGACCAAGAAGGGAAGAACGCAAGCAATTATCGCGTTACCTTGCAAGTACGCTTCCTCTTCTGAGGGTCCGTCGATTGAGTCGTACTGTTCTAGCCCGTTCGCGTTTGGTTCGTCCAAGAAGATATTCTCTTGCTCGTGTTCCCAGGTTATAGTTGTAGCAATCAGGCATGCGGTGACCATCCCGCTTGTTGTGCGACCGCGACCCATCTGACAGTTGAAGATGAAGTCCGCAGTCTGACCGCTCTGCAGTCCTGTGTGCACGCGCGTCAACAGCTGCGACAGCGCGACCGGTAGAGGGGCTTGTTCGTCCGTCTAAGGGGGAACCGTGAAATCAACCACAAACCAGGGTCACAGAATGGAGGGAACATACCACAGCCACCCGCCCGTAATCAACCTGTGCGGACGGGAAGTCGGATCAGATACAAACGACATGCGGTGAAAATGCATACTCACCTTGTACCCTTCTTGCACCATCAAGTTATACACATCACGCGGCGTCATGATATCCTTCTCCTCGACCTGTTCCCATATGGGGATGATTCTGAACACGCCTGGGCGCTCCTCGACCTCGTCGTGCAGCAGTATGCGACCTTCACCAGCCCGAACTTCGCGAATCACGTCACGCTTGAGGTTCTCTTCCATCGCCTCGACCACGGCGGTAGTTACACCGGTTGCTCTTGAATCACATCACCCTGTCAGGTAACTCAGGCACTCAACTATCGAAGGAAACTTACTCGACGTTTTCCAAGGGCTTGTCAACAAGGCGGAGAACGTGTGGGCGACCGACGACGTATATTACCGGCTCCTGAAGAGAAGCGTCAAGTTCATGAATTCTCACGATGCCAGTCTGAAAAGATTAACCTCTCGCAATGAGGTCCAGTATACCGAGTTGCCCCCTTCAGGATGTGCATCCACTCTTTGCAAGGCTCGCCTTAACCTGCAGAAGGGATGAGTATCCCTCACAAAGTCCAGTCTATGGCGACTCGTACCCGTCTACTGTGGGCATACCACTGCGTTGCATACTCGTCAGCTCTTCGCCTGCACTCATTGACACAGGAACCACACACCTGCCGCAGACCCACTTGTTGTCGCTCCCTGTAGTGAAGTCGTAACGATCATTACCGTTCAACCCTGGGGAAGATACAGGGGTAGCACTACGTCGCAACGTGAGTGGCACGCGCCTGAAATTTGGCGCGCCCTCGATGCGTCTACGAATATACTGACATCATCACATAGTCGGGAAGATCGCAAACCACCACTGTAAAACGTCACGCACTCTGGGAGACTCATCTTCTGCAGGTTCGAGAAGAAGTCGCTCTTGAGTATGGTCGACGCAGAGAGAATGCTCCCCAAGCGGTTCGCGACGACCTTACGCACTTCATCTGGGAGAGCAACGCCCTCCGCGACGTCCACACGCTCAAGCGGTTTAAGGGTGTTCAGGTCCTCGGACACGGACAGCAACTCCTTCTCAAAAGTCTTGATCACTTTTTGAAGCTGAGCATTCGCTTTGGAGAGGAAAAGAGCTATATACACACCTGGACGGTTTTTGACGAACGACTCGAAGGACTCGTGCGTCTCCATCGTGTCGGGCTCGGTCGATTGTAGGTACGCCTGGAAGATAATGAGCTCAAAATACCGCCTGAGGTTCTGCAGTCCTTTATGCGCATAGTGCCGTCGTTGCCGATCGTCGGTGGCTTGTTCTGCACGCGCGCGCGCGTCTTCTATGGAGTCCCTCAGATTGAAGACTTCGGAACAATGATCAATTGCGTCGTCCACTGCTTGCTTCACCATGGGTCCCTTGCGGATTACACGCAGTAGGTCTGCATGATGTTGATTTTAGGGACACAATGAGAACGGCAGATCGCTACTCACTATTGATGATCTGGTACGAGTGACGCGTGGTATGATGAGCAGTGAAGTCGTTCATGCTGGTCACAGACGACGCGGTCATCGATCGCTGCAACGGTCCAGGTGTTGACGGATCTCGCAGGCGTGTTGCATTTGCGAGCCACTGCTGGATCAACAGTAAGATGACCTACACACACTCATTTCTAGTCAGTACATATATCACCATGAGATCATTCGGCACGTACGGAAGTCAACGTACTCCTGCCACGACCAAGCTGGCAATTGATGACGATGGGGGCACTAATCGCATTGCTCCTAATCATGACATCAATGAGCTCACTGAGACCGGTGAAGTCTGGAGGGCGCTCTGCTGTGATAGGTATCCGCGCGTAACCCAGCTCGACATGCTCTGCAAAGTGTCTGCGCTGGGCCATGACATCTTTGAGTACCATGACGTCCGAGCGAGCGACCTCTTCCCAGATAGGTATGACCGAACCGTCAGGAGTTTCGGTGTGCAGCAGGAGTCTGCCAAGAAACTCAGGCGAGCAGCTCGTGTGAACCGAGATAGCTGTACGCACCTTCCACCGAAAGTATCGACTTCGTTAACAACGTCATCACGAAGTCGCTCTTCCAAAACCTCTAAGCGAGAAGCAGAGATCCCACCATAGTCTGATCATATTCATCAGTCACGGTCCAGTAATCAGACTGACATCTGAGAGACCTTTCATGTTGCGCAGCGAGAATCGCTCTCTCCTCAAGCAGTACGGAGCACCATTCACGTAGACAATGGGTTCTTCGCGCAGAGTAACCCACATGATCCGCGATGCCTCTGGATGCGCAGCATGCACTCGACGCACAACCTCGTCAATGGCCTCCAGGGTAGGCTGACCGAGTGCGTAGATGTTCGTGCCTGGTATGTTGCGGAAGTTGATAGCACCGCGCACACCATCAGACACCACTGACGAGCGACTGAGCCACTGATCTGACTTGAGCAAGGTGCTATGAGGGATGGGTGTGTTAGCGAGCGCGAGGCAATGGCGGTTTGTAAGGGCGATAGACATACCCTTCCCTGAAGATGATGCCGCTGCGGGACTATAAACAGCATCAACAATGCACCATCAGAGTAGTATCTATGGATTACCTTTACAACGTGATCCGAATACTCGTCTCCAAGAATCTGACCACCGGCAATCGCAACATCGTTTTGCTGACCTGGTACTAGTGCACGACGGTCTGCTCCAGACATGGACAACGCGGAGAGATCGTTAATTGGAGTGAAGACATTGAGTCTCGAGCCATGCGACTTGCGCAGGAACATAACTTGGCTGTGAGGTGTGTCGTCAACCCAACCGAATGTCAAGGGAGTTGGCCAGCTTACGTCCATATCTCCGTTCTTGGCTAATCCAAGTGTAACGGCATCAGTTGCCGAGTTTTATCATCAGCGGCGAATATCTCACCTTCAGCCAATCTGCAAAGCTCTGCTTGAAGTCGTCTTCCATCTCAACATAGTTCGCGAAAGCGATGGCGAAAAAGCTGTCTTAAGTGAGCCCTTGGAGTAGGGAGATGGCGTATGTACCCACTATTTCTCCAGTGATTTTACCGCCTTGTTCAAGAAAACGTCTCGCTCCCGGTCATTGACGGCCGTCGTCAAAGAGTACCGTATACGGCTCAGAAATATCTCTTCTCGTAAATTCACCACATGGTCGCCTTAGTGGTGTCGATGAATGTCGGACCTGATAGTCTGGCGGACAGCAGACTCACAGACATCAATGACCTTGTCGACAAGCTTCTTGGCCTTCACGCCATGTTCAAGGCATCCGAGGAGACTCAGGATGACGCCGTAATTGCCCATGTGAGCTTTTCGGAGCGCCTCGAGGAGAGATGGTTGTGTGAGAAGGAGTTCAATCGCGGATTGCGAGTTCTTAGTCTCGAGTTCTACAGAAAGGGGACGCATGAGCGCGAGTGTCTCTTCGACGTCTAACATGATATTCACGTTGCTGAAGGATATATGTGATACGGAGCAGCGACCGATTCATATCTTGTTGCGCGTTGGCCTGTTCAAGCGATTGTATAATCTTGGCGTTGGTCGGCTAGTGCAAAATTATCGTGACTAGTACGATGACAGAACAGAGATTTGCATACCGGCGACATTCCTGACGGCTGTGCAGCGAGTTGAGTGTCGGAAAGATTGCGTAGAAGAACAATACGCTGACCGTAGTGATGCCTGACCTTGACCCAGCGGATTTCGCAGTATATGGGTCTTCCAAACCCCGGTCAATGAGTTGCTTCCGTCGCACTATGCATGCAGCAACCATGGCGAATGTTGTTCGCACAGCACCCATACCACAATTGAATACCAGTGCAGTCGAGAGAGGATCCGTTTCTTTGATAACCCGAAGGTATGCATCGAGATAGTTGTCCTACAATAGCCAGGTGAGAACATGCGAATCAGAGTTCTCTCATCTTTCTGTACCTCTATAGGTCGGTCTGGTGAGATGGGGATACTGAAAACCCGTGAACATCACACATCACACCTCGTCCTTGCAACATACCGGTAGTACTACAGCGGAAAAGATCAGTCGTCGTATCTTGAGAAGTTAGATCTACATACATCGACATTCCATCCATCCTTGTGCATATACTCCATCAACTCGCGCTGTGTCCGGACATTGTTCATGTCCACTGCAGTCCAAGTAGGAAGTATAGCCCCGTCTCCTGTATCGGATGCTGTAGCACAAATGAGGACTAGCTTCTGAAGTAGAGAAATTTGTGCAAAGATGTTCGTACCAACTTCGTTGTGCGTTAGGACCAGGCCGCCAAACCTGGTGGGGGCGGTCATTGCTCAAGTTCTGACATACCTGCTCCGTACTACTCACTTGGCAGCTTCCGCAAGGATGTCATTCTTCAGTCGTCGTTCAATCTCCTCAAGATTCTCCGCGCGGTCAGACAGCTTCAGCGTTCGTCTCGGCTCCGATGCATCGCGGAGGACGAACGGACGACCGGATATATACACTTGAAGTTCAAACATGTATCAACATATCCGCCCTAATCCACACCGCCCAGCCACCAAGCCGTCCGTCCACCCAATTCCAGAAGTAATTGCACGTACCTATCGGCTCTTCTCGCGTACAGAACCATACTACGTGTGTAGGGTTGGGTATATCCGGGCGGCAGCGTAGGACAGAGAGTATCGCTCTCAGGCCCTGTGTGCGTGGTTGAGCGACACCGTAGACGTTCAAGTTCCCCTGTTTGGGGGCACGGAAGTTGGGGGCGCCATGGACGTTTATGTCAAGGTCAAGGGCCCGGCCTGTGTCGTACAAGATTCATTCGCAGAACGCAGAACACTCGCGTCGCAGTCACGCAAGCGTACCAGAAGGATAGTGGTCAGTCTTGAGAATGAATCCACGCGACAGGACACTGCCCGTCCGGGTCTTCACGATTGAGGGGCCAGAGCGCTGCAGTTGGGGCATGAGATCTAAGGGGGGTGTCTCTGGAAGGTCTGTACCCTCGACCACTGAGCTACTTAGCAGTCTCCGGCGAAGATCCTCTTCGACAGGTCGCCGCATAGTGGCCGATTCGGAGGAA
Source organism: Lignosus rhinocerotis TM02 (assembly GCA_000743315.1). Classification (NCBI taxonomy): domain Eukaryota; kingdom Fungi; phylum Basidiomycota; class Agaricomycetes; order Polyporales; family Polyporaceae; genus Lignosus; species Lignosus rhinocerus. The sequence continues at coordinate 139,535 of KN050006.1, forward strand.
CTATGGGGAGGAGCAGATGCCGGGCGCAGAGCCCCATTTGCGGGGCGTATACTCATCGCCATGCCTCGCTTCAGGCAATCGGAATGTAGGACGATGGCGAATCGAAGAGATAGGAAAATGGCTGAACGAGTTCGAGAATGTGCGGGGAATAGGATCGAATGAAACACCGTGCACGGGTCGGGAACCTACGATGGTATGGAGACAAGTTTCCGGGCGTTTGCGATGGGACGTGCATGCGAGCGTGCGTCCGCGCGCGTGTCACGCACGAGGCACGCACTTTGACCCGTATATGTAGGATCCCTGACCGGCTCTCAACACGGTTCTCCGCCATCGCACTCCAACCGGGCATACACGCGAAAAACGTATTTCTACGTTGGGATGGTATAGTTACAGCTTGTGATGTACTAGTGACTGCCTTTTGCCCTGTAATGCTACATAACACGAGCGAATGAATACACACAACAAAAGGTAATCGCATGATCACGCCCAGCTGTCGATGAGCGAGTCGCGCATCTCCCCAATGACTGCGGCGGAACTCTGTCCTTGTAACTCTGAGGCGTGACGTGAGGATCTCCAAGGCACGAGCGAGAAGACGTAAGGTGTACGCACTGAATGCCGCTTCGATGACACTAATCTCTGTTGCAGTCGTATCAAGCCCGGTGAATGCGGACCAGTCATTCACCACGAGGCCTGCTCCCAAAACATCCGATCCACGATTCACGGTACCAGCCTGCGAGCAAGCAAGCCCATATCAGATAATGGATCGAGTAGGAGGGTAACAGGTATGGGTCATACTACAAGCGGGACTTGAAGCAAGCTGCTAAGCTCGTCCTGATCTTGTATGCTGGTCTTCGGGTGCACGATACCACCTTGATTTGAGATGACCGCATAACTACCCACGAGAACGTTGTCGGCTATCGTCTGCCGGAAGACTTCCACCTTTAGTACGTCTGCGATAATTTCTTCCGTTTCCCGGTCGATGTCCGGGTGGACAAGCGCGACATAGTCATTGCAGGCGATCACGTTCCCTAGTGCAGATAGTCTTTCTTCCACCCGCTGTATCGCGACGGCATCAGGGAGAGAGTTGCGAAGATGTTGCAATTCTTGATCGGTTGTGGTGGAAGGTACGAGGAGACCATGACGGTTGCCTGAAGTTACCTGTCTGTGAGCGATCATTACAAACAGGGACAAGGTCATCAAGAACACATACCCGCCGTTAGTCGACCAATAATCCGTGTGCCACCAATACTTGTGTGAACGATCGGAACGACATCTCCAAGCTCGCTCTCGAAAGCGGAGTAGAAGTTGGTGCTGCCTTGAATAGCGCACAGGCAGTAGCTGTTCGTAAGCTTGGAGAATACACCAATGTCGCTGCTATTTTCAAACTGGATGCCTGCATAGAGAGTTTTTCAGCTGATCGTGTGGCATCTCGGCGTAGATAGCCATACGGGTAGCCATGACAGATGGGGATTTCTTGAGGACGCTGCTGGGTGTTCTGGGTGTCTGCTACGAAGAGAACTGGTGGAGCCCGCGGTCAGTGGGCGAGTTGTTGTTGGAGATATAGGAAGAGAGACGAAGGCCTATATGGGAGGAGCCTGGAAAAAGTGGAAGTCACTTCCGGCTCCGAGCGCGCGTCAGTGGGCACAGGTCGCGACACGACCTTGACGCGACCGCGCTCTGCTACTGACCGTCAGTCCCTGCTTCTCTCTGACTCAGAATATCTCTCCTTCCGGGCATCACCAATTTGCAAACGTGCAACACAGATTCCCGAGGTGACTGAAGATGACTTGGAGACGGGCCCGAAGCTTGCTCAATACCCTCAAAGACCACGCTTCGTTGCAATCCCAGAAGCAACGTTTAGGGAACGCTACGAGACGCTACGCGACGAATTTTGATCCCACGACGCAGGTGGAAAAAATTCTCCTTGACACAATCAAGGTAGGTAAGCCACCCGGTGCTCGAGTTTAGTGCAGGCAAACGCGAGGAAAGAGTCCGTGGGCCACGAATTCGTGTCATGACACTCCTCATGCAGCCCACACACAACGAATGAGTTGTTCCCCTCTCAAACTCCCTTTATGAGACGCCTAGCAACGTTGGTCATGGTCAATACGTCGGAGGTAGATCGGTGTGTATAGCTAACAGTTCAGCAGTGGCTACTGCGCACGTATCTTATGACCGTGTTGCGTTCGTCAGAGTTCATCTCCGTTCCTTGGCCACCTGTGTCTTCATCTCATACTTTCTTGTCCTCCCGCCGTAATGGACATCCACTGAATACTTCTCAAGACTACAGGCCCTATATCATTCGCAACATACATGCAGATGTGTTTGTCGCATCCAACAGCAGGATATTACATGAATTCTTCCCATCCCGTCATTGGCTCGCGAGGCGACTTCATCACGAGCCCAGAGATCAGCCAGGTGTTCGGAGAGGTTAGGAATTTCATTACTATACAATGTCCGGCCATCAGTGATAACGTACTTACAGAACTGAGGTTAGCTTCTCGGAGTATGGATGCTCTCTCAATGGATGCATGCGGGACAATCTCGCGAAATTCGTTTAGTGGAACTAGGGCCTGGTCGCGGGACACTCATGCATGACGTACTTCGGGTATGTGCTGTCAACCCGTATGTAACCAATCTGACGGTTGACTTCGTAATCACGCAGGTATTCTCACAGTTTCCTGCTGCTCGTGAAACAACGAAGGAAATCCACCTTGTGGAAACAAGTCCACCAATGCGGTCAGCCCAGGAGACTAAGCTAGGGCCCATAGCTGAAATCAACGGATGGCACTTGAACTGGCATCATTCTGTGGATAGGATACCTCATGACAATGCCAAGTTCACTCTGGTGTTGGCCCATGAGTTTTTCGATGCCCTTCCTTTCCACCTTCTGCAAGTGAGGATGCCTTCTGACAGCTCACTGTCTCCTGGTCTTACGCTCTACCACAGAAAACGCATCAGGGTTGGCAAGAAGTGCTCATTACATCCGGACCAGATCCCGCGGCGCGGACGGTATTGAAGCCTGCCGCCAACTCGCCGTTGGACTTCTCGTCCATCAACTCACCCGCGAGCATGGCAGTACGTTTCCGACAAGTCCTATCGCCGACCCCTACGGCTTCTTCAACGTTGCTTGGCCTGTCATCATCCCGCTTCCAAAAGCTACCGGTTGGTTCGCGTGTGGAGATTTCACCTGCCGCCTTTAGAATCGCCCGGCAAATTGGCGAGTTACTGCACAACAGAGCCTCGGACGGATCCCGTTCCGCAGGTAGCGCTCTCATTGTCGACTATGGTGGCGACAAGGTTTATGGGAACTCGTTCCGTGTATGTGGTTTTCTCCCTCGCCCTCCATAACTCGTTCCGTCTTCTCCCTCGACTGTCCCGGCCCCTATACCTAAGTCAAGCACCTTCTACCTTCCGAGTGACCGCGGGGACACCAAAAATAACGCCAATGCCGATTGCTCACTTGTTTCTTTCGGACCCTTCTAGGCATTCAAGGGCCACAAGATCGTAGACGTGTTCCACCGTCCAGGCGAGTGCGACCTCACTGTCAACGTGGATTTCACTTATCTGCAAGAAGCAACGGCTGATTTGGGTGAGTCTTTGTCTTTCCGTCGAGCCAGAGACGGGTGTCCGGTATCATCTGACCGTCCACATCGCCTGAGCCCGTCTTTCGTCTCATTCGCCGGCATGTCTGACATTGAACCTTCTGCCACGCAGCGACTCCTCACGGTCCCTTGTCGCAGGCGACGTTCCTGCATCGAATGGGCCTGCAGGCGCGTGTCAGTGCGCTTAAAGCGGCGACTAAAGACGATGAACGCCAGAAGCAGATCGAGCATGCCGCCAACAGGTTGGCGGACCCAACAGGCATGGGTTCGCAGTACCAGATCATGGCGCTCACTGGGAAGCGCACCGCGGAGTTGAAAGAGGAGGAGCGTTGGCCTTTCATCACGGTGGATGCGTATTAAATGATCAGAGCTAGTCGTCACTATAGACGCCACGATCATTCGGAGTGATGTTGGCTCGTTTTCAGGTCATTGGCCGGAAAATGTAGTGTGTACTATAGGAAGCCCCCCCCCCTCTGAAGCTTATCCTGGTCACCGCGATCACTTATCCAATCAGACGAGCAATAGACAATCAGTGTGAGACTGAGTAGGCGAACCCGCGTGCCCACGGTTTTGGACACCATACGAGATGACTCGATATGTGTATGTGCAAGGGCGAAGCGAGGTTTTGTCTCCTGAAATGGTTGGCAGGTAGGTAATGCCGCCGAAGTTTCGCAGGGATATGCCTTTCTTGGAGTTCGAAAAGTATCGCGGGTGCGTGAGGTACACGACCACGTTGTCTGTGAACTTTGTTTACACTGCGGATGTATATGGCAATGCCAGTTGCGGCAATGATGAAATGCACATCGAGGCTAGGTTGTCTAAGGAGGATGGAGGGAGCGCGGGGAATATATAAAGCAACGCAGGTTCCGTAGGAAGTAAAAGTAGGAAACCCCACTCAGACTCTCTTCGATTCTTCGACTTCGTCCATCATGCATCCCACGGAAGTCGGAAAGAAACTTGTACTCGTCATCGGCGCGACCGGAGCACAAGGCCTCGCAGTCATTGACCATCTACTTGCACCTTGCACGAACGGTCGACCGACCCCATACCGGGTACGTGCCCTAACCCGCGACCCGACGAGCAGACGGGCACAGGAGCTGTCCAGCCGCGGGGTAGAATGCGTAAAAGGTATTACACACCTTCACGAAGCATTGAGTCACCATCTGACTGAGGCTTTTCCCTGAACACTGAATTCCATCCTTTCCAGGCGCCTTCGATGATCCGGCGACCGTCTCGCGTGCCTTGGAAGGCGTGTACGGCGCATGGGTCAACACCGACGGCTTCACCGTCGGCGAGCAGAAGGAGGTATGGGCTGGCATCAGAATCTTCGAGATGGCGAAGCAGAGCGGTGCCGTGAGGCACTATGTCTGGAGCAGCCTGGATTATGCGCTGAAGGTCGGTGGCCGTTCAATTTTGGGGCTGCATGCCGGAAGACTGACAATTCGACGATGACTTGTAGGCCGGCAATTACGACCCCCAATATCGCTGCGAGCATTATGACGGCAAGGCACGGGTGGCGGACTGGATGCGCTCGCAGCCATCTGATACCGGCGCTGACGGAATGTCGTGGAGCATTGTAACGTCCGGACCGTACATGGATATGCTATTGAACGTAAGTGGAGTGTAGGGACATGCGAGAAGGCCCAGTGCTTATCAGTTCATTCTAGATGATGTTCGGACCGCTAAAACGACGAGCAGATGGGACGGCTGTCTTCGCAACGCCGGTGGGGAGCGGCCATGTGCCCATGATCGCGCTCTCCGACCTCGGGTTCTTTGCACGGTACACTTTCGATCATCGCGAGGAGACGTCCGGCGTGGAAATGAAAATAGCGAGCGACATTGTTGGCTGGGACTATCTCGCGCGAACGTTCGAGAAGGTAACAGGGCAGAGGGCGGTGGTCGTGCACCAGACGCTGGACGAGTGGTTCGAGAACTTCGAGGGAGTTGACGACCCAGTCGCGAACGAGCGCAAGGGTGATGGATCTACCACATGGCGCGAGAATTTCGAGGGGTGGTGGGCGCTGTGGCGAGACGATGTCATTGCCAGGGACATGTCGTGGGTGAGGAAGGTCCATCCCGGCTGCCACACGCTAGAGGCCTGGATGAGAGAGAACTCATATACCGGCGACTTACGGCGGAAGAATATCCTGAAGAACACCGAAGATGGGAAGACAATCACACCCAAGTGGTCCGCAATAGAGCGTCTATAGTATTTTCAGTGTTGTAATTCAAGCTGTCGATTTACCACCTGCGGGAAACACGGCGTATTCAGTGTAGTAATTCAAGCTGTCGATTTGCCACCTGCGGGAAACACGGCGTACCGATACATCGTTACGGAACTAAATGGAAATGCAGCCGATCAGCCAGTCACGAGGAATGTTTGTAGCGGCTATCATTCAGACGGCGGGGGGAACGAGAGCGAGAACTGCGTATGCGCCTGTGTTCATGGCCACGAGAGGCCTCGTCAGGAGACCTCCCCTTACGATCACGTCGACCTTCCCTATGTCCACGATTCTCTCGTGACCCCGAAGGGGAGCGCGCCCGGTTCTGTCGTTCCGATGGTCCTGCTGAGGACTCCCCGTGGCTAGGACGCTCTTCGGATCGTGGGCGGCGTTCTTCCCGTGGCGTCAACCCCTCCTTGTCCTTGTTGCGCTTCCACATGAGCTTCTTGCCGCAACTCGGACAGAGAACGACTTTCACGAGGGCGAACTTGCTCTCGCCATGCTCCGCGTAAGCGAATGGCAGCTCAAGCGTCGTCAGCGAAGGACGGACATTATCGGCTGCGTCAGGAAACTCCTTGTGCAATGGACAGCGAGTGTTACCACAAGTGGTCTCCCCAGCCCCAGAAAGAACTTCTTCCTCTGTGCGCCATCGCAGGGCGAACTGAACGAAGGGCCTGTCAGCCGAGATGACAAACGACGTGTGGAATCAACTCACGTTCCCGGATTTGTAATGCTTCAAGTCGCAAACCGCGTACTCCCGATAGAGAGACGAGTAGTACTTTTTAGCGAGTCTTTCGTCCCAGGATAGTTGGTGTTCATCACGCTCGTCGTCTTCCCGTAGGAATCTAGCGTGTGGGATCACTACTAATACCACGTCGATATGGCTGTTATGGCGTGTGTCTTACCTGTGGGAGCTTTTCAGAATGTCGAACTCAGTAGCTCCTAGAGTTTTTGACAATCCGGTCCCTTTGGAGCTGTATGGCGTGTAGAGTGCCATGTAGAGTTGACTATGTCACTGTGAAGCCAAAACAGAGGTCGTAGGGGGTCTTGTCCGAGTTCAAGCGTGGATTGGTGGAAAGCTGTGCCACAACTACAGTAGCTTGAACAAACCAAGTTCGGAAGCGCCCGCGGCATTGAGATCTAAGATATCTAATTGATCCCTACACTATTCCGCTCAATCGCCTCCCGTATTGTATGCTCTCAGCGCCAGCTCTCCACGACTTGTGGAAAGCTATCTCATACAACAAACTAAACATCACATCACGCTGACAAATTTTACACTAGAATGTAACTCGAGGTCAAACAATGTACCATATGCTATCCACTGAGTTCAAGCTTGAACAACTTCTTGAACTTGAAGTTGGGTGAAAGACTCCTCATGCCCCACTCCATCGCACCAGTGCGCGATCGTTACGATTGTTGATCGGTGATCCATGCAGATAACTGCCTCGTGGCCACTCGAGGTCCCTTATAGCAAAATAGGACTTCACTCGAACAGCGCAGCCTCGTCCATTCGATTGGCGACGCTTCAGATGCGATACCGGTACAACCTCCCGTCAGCATTCCACAGCATTCAAGGGCTATCGACCAAAGCGCTCACAACGGCCGAGAATCCATCATGGTCCATCGCAAGCACACCGCCTTCGTGCCGATCCTCCGCTCGCGCAAAGTAGTGCGCCGCATGCCGGACGCTCGCGTCCTTGGTCGCGAAGACGGCCTGTGGGTCGGCAAAGGCGGACAGCTGCGCCTGCGTGCTCCGCATGTGCGCGTGGCGTGTGTACTTCGCCGCCCACGGGTTGAGGTCGAACACCACGACGGCTCCGCGGAGCCCATCCGGGGCGGGGGCGGCGAGAGGGGTAGCTGTTGCGCAGGTCCCAGTCCGTGCCCGTCCGCGGCACGCTCAGCAGCACGCTTCCGCGGGGGCCCCATTCGGTCCACGCGACTGGCTTGCGCAGGAGCATGGAGAGCGTGGGGGCCGTGGCTGCTTGGCGGATGCAGGTGCGGAATGTCTCGTATGGGATGAGCAGTCCGCCCTTGCCGCATTTCGTGTTGGACACGGGCGAGTGGCTGATGGCGACAGCGAGGATTCTGAGTGCAGGATCTGGCCAGAACGGCGCCGACGGTGGAGGGCAGGGGATGCTGGACTCTTGTATCCTGCAATCGCTGATGCCGGAGGGGAGGTTGAGCGCGAGGATATGGCTCCCCGTCTCAGTCGTTTGCGTCGGGCCAAATCGATATATGCGCAGCTCTCCCCACGAACGGGAGGTGACTACGAGATGCGAAGTATCCAGCAAGGTGAAAGACGCATGTTTACTCACTCGGCGGTGCTGTGTGCGAGAATGAGACAACGTGGGGACCAGGAGTTGAGACGAGAGTTCGAACGTACCCAAAGTCGCAGCCCCGCTTTCCAATCCCAAACTTCAAGGTCCAAGGAACGTCCATCGGAAGAAGACAGCAACCATGCGACATACTGCTGATGTATCTGGATGCTCGACGGTATGACGCTGCCACCAGTCGGGGACGGCCTTGATGTTTCTGCACAGAGCACAGGAAACACCGCGCAAGAGTGCGGCACATCTGGTCGGCGTAAGGATCTCAGATGGACAATCACCTGGCTGCGAAAACCGCGCTTGTAAACTCGTCGCGTCGACATCGAGAGACGATAACACCGTAGCTACCTGCCGGTCTCCGAGTCTGCAGCCTTGGCCTGAAAGACGACCAAAAGATCTTGCGACAGGTCAACCGATGCCGCACGAATGACGCCGCAGTCGGGGAACAGTGCGAAAGGTACTGTCTGATGGTACATGCTGTGGTGGTCCCCGACGAAGCCAGGCGCAGGACCGCGGATGTCAATCACGTTCTGCAGGGGCTGGATGAAGATGTACGACGTCGAGCCCGCGAACGAAAGCTGGCATTCCCCCACCCCAAGGCTCGCCAACGGCTCAGGCGCACGCCAGCTCGCCTGGGGAGGTTCCGCGTCAGTGCTCCAGAAAGCATCTGGGCCGCTGCGGCAGCGAGCGCTGTACACTCGTAACTTGCCCAACCGATCCGAGAGCGACATAGGGCCAGGGGGCCCGTCGACCATCCCGTTGATTGCCAGGAGGATCTTGTACCGCAAGGACAACTCGGTCCGGATGAGATACTCGAGCGCACGGCAGACCTAGGATGCCAAACCATCATCAACTCGTGAACTCGTCCTGAACAACCACTTGGATATGTCAGTCTCTGCTCACCTGACTGCACGTAAACAGGTCACCTATATCACACAGACTCAGAACAGTGATCAATATCTCGCCAGGAAGGGAACCTAACGACGAGAGTCGTTGTCCACTGCTCAGTCCGGCAGTTGGACACTCAAGTTCCTGTTTGCCCGCGACGGTGCTGTTACGCCTACGCTGGATCTTGGCCCGGATGGCCTTGTGCACGATGCGTGAGACGAAGGGAAACATGAGACATGGACTGCCAAGGGAGGGAATCCAACGAGCGGCGAGTGCACGATGCGTGAGACGGAGGGAAACATGAGACATGGACTACCAAGGGAGGGACTCCAACGAGCGGCGAGATAACGCGACTGCAAGCGCGGTCGGTGACACGGTAGAAGAAGTCCGCGAAGCACTATGTATTGGGTAATCCA
>KN050006.1:149899-173598 GCA_000743315.1 Lignosus rhinocerotis TM02
CCCCCTGGATTCCAACCGCAGGAGAAACGGGGGAAGAGACAGCACTGCCATCGCGAGGAGTAGTGGTGGTGGTAGTAGTAGCAGTGGCGGGGGTCCCGTTCGCCCCTGGGGTGTGGTTCGATGGGGGGCGCGTGGTGGATGAGCCGGGGTGCGCGGAATGCGGGGAGTTGGGGAGAGTGGGCGACGGAAGAGGTTGGTCGGCGCCTTGTGGAGATTGTTTTGCGGAGAGAGTAGCAGATATGGGGGATGCGAGAGGGGAAGCGCGTAAGGAGTTGGTCGCGCTTTTCGTCGCGGGCGGCGGCACGAGGTGAGGAGAGGCGGACGTAGAGGACGGGGGTGAGGGTGACTGCTCTGGTGGGACATTCCGCGTACGTAGAGGACTTGCAGATATTGATCTGAAGAAATGCCAATGCTCATGAGAGACATGGTGTGATGTGTCCGAATGAATGACTTACTTGTACAGCGGGCCAAACGCGTTTAGTGTTTGTAGGTAATCACTGCACAGATTATGTGTTGGCGGGTCTACTGGCGATGCATCCGTCGCGACATATAGACCAGACGCAACGTCGAAGAGGAACGCCTTGGTAGCTTGAGAGTTCTATGGCCAGCATCAGTCCAAGCAAGGGCGTCCCGCAGAAGAGCAACATACAGCACAGAAGACGTTGAGCAAGTCTTCCAGATACGGGAGCGAGTCAATCAGCTTATGAATGACACGTGAAAATGCGTCATGAAGCGAGTGGTCATATATCGAAGTGAGCTGGAAGTTGATAGGGATCGTTTCGTATTCCGCGCCCACGTAACTGAGGTCGGAGAGCACTCGGGCCTGAATGTGCCGGAAGTTCTCTGCATTCACACCGCGGATGAAGTTTGAGCGCATTGAGCTGGGTATCAGCTGCACTTGACTGACCAATTTTGTATTCCTCGGTGAGCACATCCGCCTTGTGCACGAAAACCTCGAGGTTGAGATTGGGGTGCTCGTTGTATGCTGTGATAACAAAGTCTACGAGCTTTTGAATTGGTTGTTGGTAGAGATCCTGTAGGTAGAGGCGAGAACGTCAGCTCAATGTTCAGGCAATCGAGCCTGTACCGAGGGAGGGACAAATGGTTCTTCGAACGTGCATCTTGCGGATAATGATGTACTACGCCCCTTTGTCGCGCTCGAAGGAGCTGTGGCGGTTCGACGGACCGACATACGTTGCCGATATGAGTTCATGAGAAGGCAGAAGATGATTGGCGACTGGGGATAGGAAAGTGCCCACGAGAAGAGAAGGGAGGAGAATTTGCGACAGGTTAGCGCAAGAGACTGACCTGGATGTCTATGACGAAGATCATGGTCGAGAACTGGGTGAAGGGGGCATCGAGGGTCTCTAGGGTCGCGTCTCCTGGACAGTCCCATATTTCGAGTGGAATGACGGTGCTGGAGGGACGGCGAGGACTGGTCAAAGGGTATGGGGATGACTTGCAGAAGCACAGACGCACTCGAAATGGTGCTTTGTGATTTGGGTGGTAGTCTCGAGGTAGAGGGACTCTCGGGGTGGGAGGTTGTTGAACAAGACCTGCTGAATGGATGTTTTTCCGCTCCTGCGCATGCCGAGGAGGAGGATCTTTGTTCTAGCGACATTGTGAGGATTGAAGGCGTTGGCCTGTGGCGGTTGGGTCGCAGGCCGAGACGGGGTTGGGCGAGACATATGGTCTGTTGTCACGTATGTCTGTAGTCAAGAGCTGGAAAGAGAGAGTAAGTACTTGAGTAGGCGAGGGCGGGCCGGACGAAGGCGACGAGCACGAGACCAGGACGCGTCTCTGAAACGCGGACTGGGAGGGAGGCAGACTCTGGCGGAGAGTCAATAGCCGACGCACGTTCGTTCACGATCCATCCTCTTCATTTGGCCATGCAGGCCCATCGCCCGCAACGCTTACTCGATTCCCTTCTTAACCTTCTCCGTAGTCGCTCGCATCCAACTTCTCACCACCACTCTCCGTCCTCTCTCACCCTCTCCCTCCCCGCTCGCCATGAAGTTCGGCCGCAAAATTAGTGTCCGTTTCTATCTCCCTTCGCTGGTGTGAGAGCTCCCTTGCCTCATCCCTCCTTTCCAGAACGACCTCTACAACGAATGGCGTCCGTTCTACATCGACTACAATCTCCTCAAGCGCGAGCTTAAGGTCCCCATTTGTGGCACACGACCTCTAATTCTCTCACTTACTCCCACCCTTTCAGACGCGCACCACCTCTCGCAATTGGTCGGACCAGGATGAGCGTGATTTCACCCAGATGCTTGAGAGAGAGCTTGACAAGATCCATAACTTTCAGAAGACAAAGGTCCGCCTCATTCTATCCCCCTTCCTTCGTCTACTCCCCCAACCCGTCCCCCGTAGACGTTCGAGCTCTCGCGCCGCATCAACGACGCGGAAAAGGCAGTCAAGCGCCTTGTCTCCGCGTCCGAGTTCACCAACAGCCACCACCACCACGACTCCAGCGGCCCAACCGACACTGAAGCCCAACAGCGTCGTGATTCGGTCACCCAGGACGCTGGTTCTGACGACGATGACGACATGGATGATGATGACGACGACGCCCTTTCCGTGGACGCTTTGGAGGATCAATTCATGCTGCTCGAGGAGGAGGTCGCTACCCTCGTCGCCGACGTGCATGATCTGGCCCTCTACACCAAGCTGAATATAACCGGCTTCATGAAGATTCTAAAGGTTCGTGCCACATTCGTATAATCCCGTGCAAGCCGAGACCGATACGATGTTCACACGGCTTCTCCCACTCGAAATAGAAACATGATGTATGCTTCACTCTTGTCGTTCCGACTGGCTTTGCTGGCTTACTCGCCCTCTAGAAACAAACAAACCGTCCTTTGAAACCCACGTTCATTCAAGAGTATCTCGAGAAGCGGCCCTTCTACAAGTACAACTGGGATAGCCTCATCGTCAAGCTCTCTAGACTTTACGACCTTGTCCGCACCCGCGGCCATCCAGTCCAAGGCGACTCGAGTGCAGGAGGCAACCAGAGTGCGTTTGTCCGCCAGACAACCAAGTACTGGGTACGCAACACAATGACGTCATAGTGATCGTATATATTAAAATGTTGTAGGTCCACCCAGACAACCTGGTCCACCTCAAGCTCGCCATCCTCCGTCATCTACCTGTCCTTGGTTAGTCGGCTGCAAGTTCTCCATCTGTCGTTCGCTCATCTCTAGGCAGTCTTCAATGCGGACAAGGAGTTTGAACCCAAGGATGCAGGTACGTTTCCTTTACCCACCCGCCGTTCCCGCCGCTCACCGAGTTTAGCAATATCATCTGTCTACTTTGATAATGAGGACCTGGAACTGTACCTTGGTCGGCTCGAGAAGACGGAGGGGGCAGAGGCAGTCCGTCTGCGATGGTACGGCGACATGGGGCAGAAAACAGTACGCATCCATATCCCCCCAAGTGGTTAATTACCATCCTTCATAGTATGAATGCAGATTTTTTGTGGAACGCAAGACGCATCGAGAAGACTGGACGGGCGAGAAATCAGTCAAGGCACGTTTCCCGATAAAAGAACACCTGGTCAATGCCTTCCTCCGCGGCGAGTACACCATGGACGCCGAGTTCCAGGAGCTTGTGACCAGAGGCAAGAAGACGCAACCGGAGGTCGACGCGATGATTCAGCTGGCGAACGAGGTGCAATACAGCATTATCACAAAGAAGCTCGTGCCTGTCATGCGGACGTTCTACAACCGGACAGCCTTCCAGCTACCTGGCGATGCACGCGTGCGGATATCGCTCGATACGGAGCTGACCATGATCCGCGAGGACAACTGGGACGGGCGGAAGCGTGCTGTGGACAACTGGCGTCGGATGGATATCGGCATTGATTATCCCTTTGAACAGTTGCCACCAGAAGACAAGGAGATCTTCAAGTGAGCACTCGCGAACGTATTGGATTGGTTGATTGGGTTGTTGACAGCAGCTCTATCGTCAAGGTATGGAGTGCGCAAAAGTATCGGATTGGTTGATTGGGTTGCTGACAGCACTATCGTCAAGGTATGGAGTGCTGGAGGTGAAGCTGCAGACGCAGTACGGACAAGAGCCGCCGCAGTGGGTTACAGAGCTCGTCTCCTCACATCTTGTGGAAGCTGTCCCGAAGGCGAGTCGAGTCGTGCATATCGCGCCGCTGACGCGTGTGTAGCTGACTCGTCCACAGTTTAGCAAGTTCATTCACGGCTGCGCAACGCTTCTCCCAAATCGCGTCGACCTCGTCCCGTTCTGGCTTCCGCAAAGTACGTTTGCTTCATATGATGCATACGCATGTGCGGCATTAAAGGACGGGTGCAATCTGCAGTGGAAGTCGACATCCTCAAGCCCGACACGGGTGTCGTCACCATCGAGCGTCCCCTACACGCATCGTCCAAGGGAAGCTCATCACAGGCTGGGACTTCTGGCCAGACGACTCCCGAGCGTATACACTACGCAGAACCTGTGTCGGAAGGCGAAGACGATGAAGAGATGGATCTCGCGCCAGGTATGCTCTTTCTCGCGACTTCCCCGCGCGCTGCACCACTCACGCCTCCACAGCGAAGGACGAAGACAAACGGACGGGGCTCTCAGGCCAGGACGTCGCCGCGGCCATCGCGATACGCGAGAAGAACCTCAAGGAGCGTGCCCAAGAGGTCGAGCGGCAGGCGCGCGAGGAAGCCGCGGAGGACGCCGACGCGGAAGAGACCGCGCCGTTCATCAAGGGCTCAAAGGCGGCGGCGAACGTCGCGAACACGATCGCGACCGCGCTAGAGAATACGGCGCAGGCGCGCGCGATGTCGATCAACCCGCTCGCACCGTCGTCCGCGTTCGACGAGACGCTGCGGGATCGGCTGCGCGAGGACGCAAGGAGGCAGAGGGGCAACGGGTCGGCGGTCGACGATGGGGATGGGGATGGAGATGGAGACGGGGACGGGGACGATGAGGACGAGGAGGAGCGGGACGAGGAGGAGGTACGGGCGGGAGCGAATGGCAGGGGGGAGGGCACGTCGGCGGGGGACGACAGGCTGTTGGTGCGGAATTGGAAGGCGCCGGTGGGCAAGCGGATCGCTGTGCCCGTGCGGGTCGAACCAAAAGTGTATTTCGCCGCGGAGCGGACGTTCTTCGTAAGTCCTCCCCTCCCCCCCTCCCCCTGGCTTCATTCCTCTACCTCCATGTCAGTATGGAGTTGCTCACGCTCCCGCTCTCTTGCGCGCGCAGAAATGGCTGCATTTCGGGATCTACATCGGCACGATCGCGACGACGCTCCTCAACTTCGTTCCACCCGGCGACCGGGTCGGCCTCATCAGCGCGTGGCTCTTCACCGCGGTCGCGCTCGTCGCGATCGCGTACTCGGCCGTCATCTTCGTCTACCGCGCCTGGCACCTCCGGCACCGCCGCGCGTCCGGGCTGTACTACGACAAGTACGGCCCGACGGTGCTCGCCGTCTTCTTGGTCGGCGCGCTCGCGACGAATATCGTGTTGAGGCTGCGGGAGATGTGAGTGCAGTGCGGGCGTGGCGTGGGTGCTAGCTGCTGGGGCTTGTGCTGGTCGGGCGGCGATGTGGACCGGGGGTTAGTGTACTTACTTACACGTATGCATGTTTTGGACAGGAACTACCTAATCGCAGAGTCTGGTCTCCAAATGTTCGGTTACGCTTTGCTCGAACCACCAAGGGTCTCTTTATACTGCCACAATTGGATACGTCTGAATAGGATGTGCTAGGCTGGCAACGCACTCATTCATGACATAGAAAGACGCAGGTGGGTTAGATTTTCCTTGACATGACCCATTGCGGTAAGTTCCCTAGGACTCGCTCAGACCAGCCATCGTCAGAAGAAACGTCAGGAGAGGCAGGTGCATTGACTCTGCCAATTGTGAAGTCGTTCTGAAAGTTGGATGCGAAGTAGATTATCAAGTAAGACTGCTCAATAAAGATAGGGCTACACAAAGCAAAATGCATGCGTATGGCTACACAACATACAGCGAACGAGAAAGCAAACAAGAAGACAAGTGAGACGGTGTGTCAACGAATGCATGTGGTTGTAAACCCCACTACAGAACAAGAAGGAATCAATCCTGCCGATAATTATACCCCAATGCGCCCTCTACCTCCATGTCAGTATGGAGTTGCTCACGCTCCCGCTCTCTTGCGCGCGCAGAAATGGCTGCACTTCGGGATCTACATCGGCACGATCGCGACGACGCTCCTCAACTTCGTTCCACCCGGCGACCGGGTCGGCCTCATCAGCGCGTGGCTCTTCACCGCAGTCGCGCTCGTCGCGATCGCGTACTCGGCCGTCATCTTCGTCTACCGCGCCTGGCACCTCCGGCACCGCCGCGCGTCCGGGCTGTACTACGACAAGTACGGCCCGACGGTGCTCGCCGTCTTCTTGGTCGGCGCGCTCGCGACGAATATCGTGTTGAGGCTGCGGGAGATGTGAGTGCAGTGCGGGCGTGGCGTGGGTGCTAGCTGCTGGGGCTTGTGCTGGTCGGGCGGCGATGTGGACCGGGGGTTAGTGTACTTACTTACACGTATGCATGTTTTGGACAGGAACTACCTAATCGCAGAGTCTGGTCTCCAAATGTTCGGTTACGCTTTGCTCGAACCACCAAGGGTCTCTTTATACTGCCACAATTGGATACGTCTGAATAGGATGTGCTAGGCTGGCAACGCACTCATTCATGACATAGAAAGACGCAGGTGGGTTAGATTTTCCTTGACATGACCCATTGCGGTAAGTTCCCTAGGACTCGCTCAGACCAGCCATCGTCAGAAGAAACGTCAGGAGAGGCAGGTGCATTGACTCTGCCAATTGTGAAGTCGTTCTGAAAGTTGGATGCGAAGTAGATTATCAAGTAAGACTGCTCAATAAAGATAGGGCTACACAAAGCAAAATGCATGCGTATGGCTACACAACATACAGCGAACGAGAAAGCAAACAAGAAGACAAGTGAGACGGTGTGTCAACGAATGCATGTGGTTGGAAACCCCACTACAGAACAAGGAATCAATCCTGCCGATAATTATATCCCAACGCGCCATCCTCGGTTTCGTACCCGTCGTCCCTCCGTCCATACTGGTTGATATATGCCAAGGTAGGCGTGCCGCCGCTCCATTCCGTGTGACTGACGTCGTGGTGGGCGACGTGCACGCGCGCGGCGCCATGGTGCTTGTGGTGCCCGTGGCGGTCGTGGCGATCGTGGTGGTCGAGGTGAGAGTCGTCCGGGTTCGAGACGTGCAGACCCTTCGAGCCCCTCCGTCGGTGCTCCCTCGTCACGGCGACGCTGCGGTCATGGGAGCGCTCCTGCTGCTTAATGCCCTGCACCGCCGAGATATCCTTCTCGATGCTCGACGCCCAGCTGCCGTTGGCGCTGACGCTCCCACTGCCCGTGTCGCTCCCGTACCCGAGCTCGGGCTCGTACAGCTCGGGCGCGGCGTCCGCTGGCGTGCCGATCTCACGACGCTTCTCGCGCTTGGCGCGCATGCGGGCGAAACTGCGGCGGCGTCCCTCCATCCACGCGTCCTCCTCCTCTAGGGAGAGGTTGAGACCTTCGGGCTTCATGCCCACTGCGGACACCGCGCGGTGATACCCGGTCGCGCGGAGCACTTCGCGGATAGGTGCATGTGAGCGAGTCGTGGTCATCCGGTGTGCGTAGGTGCAGTTGAAGCTTTTGATCTCGTGTGAGTCACAGGTCGCTCGACGGCAAGATGGAGAAAACAAAAACACTTACCCAGGACCGATCACGAACTCACCCCCGAGCTGCGTCGCATCTCCGCCCTTCTCCCAGACAGGCATCCCAACGCGCAGCGCGTTCCTCACGACCATTGCGAGGCCGCCGATTGGACCATGCCGGACGTACTCGCCCTTCTCTGCATCAGGACCAGGGTCGTTATTACGCAACGTCATGCCCAAGGCAGCGTACAAGCGCAGAGTAGGGTCTGTGTACATCGCGATGGAAGTGCGGAAGATATCTACGTGTGTGAATGTTAGTCATCTTGCTGCATATCCAGCATCGTCACCGCATGGCACTCACTCCGATACGACTTGATCATGGCAGGCGAACCGTTCCCGATGATGGCCATGTCGATGTTGGCACGCTTCAGGGCCTCGTAGTCCACGTTCTTCGCGATCGAGTACATGTAGTCCTGGCACATTGCACACCTACACACGCAACAGGTCAGCCGACACGCACGCACACGACCACGCCGAAAGACACGCACCAAAAATGCCGAATGAAGATGACGATCGTCTTCCGCTCCCTGAACAGGTCGCCAAACTGCATCCTCACCCCCGTCTGCGCGATGATCGTGAGCGTCGCCGCCTTCTGGATCTGGTCCTTCGTCAGCCCCGCATGCTCGTCGAACGTTACGACCGACGGCTCCTCCCTGCTCCGGTGGTGCCGCCGTGACGCGTCCCCGCCCCCACTCACGTTCGTCGCCCGAGTCCTCGGCTTCGCCTTCACATTCGGCTCCGCAGCCGAGCCCGACGCACCATGACTGCTACGCGCCCTTTTGTGGGTGTTCCCTGGCGCACGGTATGGGTACGAGAACGTCGTCGACGGGGTGTTCGGGAGCGGAAGCGGAGTCGACTCCGCAGAGGCCGCATAGGGGGGCTGCCCGGAGGTGGTGCTGTCCGAGCTCATCGCGCCGTTCACGCTCTGGCTCTGGCTCTTGCCGTTGCTGTACCCAGGGGTGGTCGAGCTAATAGGGGGAGGAGCTGCCGCTACGGTGGCGGATTCTGAACCATGGTCGCGCTCGCGCTCACGTTCGCGCTCCAGGTCATGGTCAACGGAGGACGGCTGAGAAGGGAACGAGCGTGCCTGCATGTGGCCGTGGCTGTGCGAATTGTATGAGGACGGTGGTGGCGGTGGCGGGGGTGGCGCGGGGCGAGTCGCACGCAGACCAGACACAGGCATCCCAGCCTGGCTCACGGGCGATTGCGCACGGAAAGGAGGCGGAGACTGGGCGCGCGAGGTCACGACCATAGTATGTGGGGACTGTGCGCGGACGGGTGCCGAAATCGAAGGCTGCATGCGTACGACTGCAATGTGCTGTGGGGATTGTGCACGCGGAGGTGTATGTTGGTGAGTGGATGGGGACGTAGGCCGGAATGGAAGCTGTGTGTGTGCCACCGACGGGCTAGCGCCTTGCTCGCGCCATTGCTTCAGTGAATTATACGGAATGCCCGTGTGAGGCACCTTCGTCCGCGATCGGTTTCCATGTCCCGATGATTGAGGCTGCGGCTGCGACTCTGGTTGTGCTGGCGGGGGCGGGCGTACTTGCGCTACTGGCAGGTACGACGACGCACAAACGTCTTGGTACTCGTCCGATGAGCGACGTTCCTGACTCTTCCTTTGCCTGGGCTCTGGACTTCGCGGGCGCGCTGGTGCGGGTGCTGGTGCTGGCGAGAATTGCTCTGGGTGCGTGCTTAGATGAACGGGAGATCTTGCTCGTGGTGCTGGTGGAGGGGGCGGTTGAGGCAAAGGCGTAGAAAGCTCAGCATCCATCCGTCTAGGTGGTGAAAGAGGAAGTGGTGCCGGCGTAGGCGGCCCAAGCTCGTCTCGTGGTGGTGGAAGCGGAGATGGCGCACGACGCGGAGCGGGAGGCGATGGACCTCTGCGGGGAGGGGGTGGTGGTGGGGTGGACCCTCGACGCGGGCCCAGTTCCGGACGCACAGGAGGATAAGAGACAGAGATCACAGGAACATTTATCTGCGGGGAGATGGGCGCAGGAGTGACGAGAGGAACTGACGGCGGGATTGAGACAGCCGTCACAGCTGACGTTGGCCGAACAAGAAGGGAGTTGGCCAACAGCGGCGGGGACGGTGAGGACTGTTCTTGTGCATATTCTGATGATGCCTGGAAACGCGAAGACCTCATGAGAACGACCTCATCCATCTCCATCTCCGAAGCACGACCTCCGCTGATGATGGGCGTCAATGGGCGCGGAATGCTGGTATGCGCGGCCACTCCGGATGCAGTATCTTCTAGATCTGTGATTGTGGACACAGGCTGTAAGTCCCGTCGCCAGTCATGTTCTGAGTCAACTACAACAGGGGCAGGCACACGGCTTGATCTCAAGCTCTCGTGTGGAGGGGTGGGAAGACGCGCGTCTTTTCTGATGGGAGGAAGCGGCGCGTCCTTCGGAGGGAGCGGTGTCAAGTCCAGTGCTTGGGCGACAGTCTGCGAATGGTGCTGAGGTCTAGGTTGGACAACAGGAGGTTGAGGCTGGGAAGACGCAGGATAGGGAGGAGCAGGCCCGCCAAACTCGTCTCCATCAGTATACGCGACCAGGGTGCTTGTCATACTCACGTTCTCGACGGGGATGGTAGGAGAGGCGGTCGGGCCAAAGCTCACGTTTGGGAGAGGAGTCACTCCGAGGCTAACATGACTTAGACTCTTTCGATGAGACATCTTGACCTTCTTATTCTCTGCGGGATCGCCGCTGGCGCCCGACGCGCGCAGGACTTCTGGCACAAAGCTGTTCCGCGCAGTGCTCGTACTCACCTCGGCTGAACCCGGGTGATTGGGCATTTGGCCATGAGTAGTTGAGCCAAAGATGGAGTCGCGCACTAGTGGTAGCCGGGTCCTCGATGGAGGGGATGGATCGGAACTCTTGCGCCCGCGCGTCAGGAGGGATGATCTACGCAGTCTCTTCGTGATGCTGTCTTTACGGTCACGGTACCCGAATCCGCTGCGGCGACGGCTGCTGTACTCCTGTTCAGGCTCGGAGTCTGCCGTAGGTTGGCGTGGACGAGGTGGAGGTACTGGCAGAGGAGGGGGAGAGTCAGGCTCAGACTTGCCGAGCAGCGCAGGGAAGTCCGAAGTCCGAATCTTGGAAAGCTCACGTTCGATACGGCCTCCGGTTCCCAAGCTTGAATGACCGTTGTTGCTCTCGATCGTGACGTGTTTGGGAGGCGGTGGAGGGACCTCCGATAGCACAGAATCTGAGCGATCAGTCAATGTATCGTCCGGCGTCATAGGCGGGGTCGTCGGTCCCGATTGAACCGACAGCTGTAGGTGGGAGTGGCAATGGGCGTCGACTGTGAATGTGGGGTGTGATTCATGCACCTGGCCATGCACCTGGCCGTAGACATGCCCGTGAGATTGACGGTCATCGTAGACATACTGGTTCTGTGATGAGTGAAAAGTCTGATTGGTATGATGGGGTGTCTCGCCGAGCGAACTGTTTTGTATAGTCGGACGCTCGGGTTCTTGAGCCGGGGTGTGTACCTGAGCCAGCGGCGGAGGGAAGAAAGGCAGTGTTTGAGAGCGTCTACGGTAGTGGTACTGGCGCTCAGTCAGCTTGTCGGAGGGATGTTGATCCTGATCCTGATCCTGATGACGATGATTCGAGTTGAGAGGCGACATAGAAGATATGTCTGCGTCGGAAAAGTAAGACTTCGAGTCCCTGAGTGGGCGCGTCCTGGCGCGAGGTGGACGGGGTGGTCTGGTATTGTCCGAGTGATAGCCGTCGCGGAGGTGGTCGAACGCCTCGATGCTCCGAGACGGATGAACTACAGCACGAGGAAGCGAAGGAAGGTCCGAAGGGAGGTGCGAACCGAAATGGTCGCTCTCCGTGGTCGAGGGAGGAGAGGGAACTAGGGAAGTATTCGAATGGTTTAGGAATACATGAGAATGAGACGAATGGGCACGTTGGCGCAAGACTTGAAGGGGAGCAAATGGGTCAGTTGGATCCGGAAGGGGGTACTTGGCAGAGTAAGGGAATGCAGGCGGTGGCTTGCGCTTGATCCTGACCTGTGAGCGACCCTCGGGAACAGCAGCCATGGCGTCCTGGGCTATTCACCAAGCCACGGGAGTGGTATAACTGTGGAGAGCAGGACGTAGGTCGTCGAGGGAGGGTGCGATACCTTTATGTAAATGGGGCTTGCTCATGGTAACAGCGCGGAGAGGAAATTACAGACGACCGCGGTGGAGCACACGTTCAGATTGGCACACTGCAACGCAGTTGCCGCGTTTCCAGCAGTGCAAACGAGTTGCATGGCCTGCTTCGAAGACCTGGCCGCCTGCCTCAGTCATTTCGGGGTTCGGAAGAGATCTCGGCTAAACCTACCTGAAGTCAATCTCACACCCGACACCTTCTTGATCTCGGAGAAGAGCAGGCATAGTATTTGCCAGTGCCTTAAAAGAAAGCCAGTGCACACAACGTACAAATTCTGACTTCACACTGAGTGGGATACGGAAAGCAGTGATAACTTCACGGGGAAGGTGGGGATTCGTAGGACAGTGTGCACACGTTCCACGCTGTTGAGCCGTGTATGAGAACCGACGTCACGGGCTGCAGACGAAGCGGGGCATGGCTGGGAAGGTTCGTACTTTCCAACGCCGGCGTTGTCCTCGAACGCGTCGTGCTAGACAAAATCCTGACTGGTGAGTAGAAAGGAAACCATAGGGGCAGAAGGCTAGCTGAGCAGCCTGAGCTGAGGAGTTCGGGAATACAGTCAGTATACTGGCAAGATGCCGACATGTTTCAGATAGAGCGCTATAAGCGCTCATGCTACCCCATAGTCTAAGTCAGAGCCGTGACGCTCAGGTCAGACTCTTACTTCCGTACCACGATGAGCTCTCCCTCCAAACCGTTCGACATCCCCACCGCACGTCAAGATCGCGCACTTGATGCTGAGGGCACCCCACCCGCATCTGGCACACCCAACTTCGGGTCGCCTCTTTCTGCTTCTCCCAGCCCACGCTTCCTCAGGGCACAGTACACCGGCACACCTCCCCCACCTAACATACCTCCTAGGTCCACTGCCACGCCGATAGGAACCCCTAGACCTGTCGCTACATATCTTCCAACTCCGGCAGGTGATCCTTCATCTTCGAGTCCTAGGCTCGCTCTCGGAGGTTTCCCTCCTCGTCCCGGAACACCTGGAAGCGGGCAGATTGACAATCCCTTCGATGACCTGACCGACGAGGCGAAGGCGCGAGTTGTGGAGAAACATCTTGTCTCTCGGGAGGAGCGTCAAAACAATGGGCTAGACCAGCCTGTGCCAGGGACTTCTTCCCGTCGTGGTTCAGACTCAGGGCAGCTTTCTCAGCGTTCTTCCGTTTCCCAATTCAGGATACAAAGAGAAGACACAGAACCTTACCCTGTCCCTTATGATGCTCCTGGAGCCGATGTTACGTGAGTAATGTGACGATACATTCAGGGTACCCTCTGCCCTTTTCGCACGTATGCACGCTTGCTCATCCATGAGATTAGGCATCCCATCTACAAGTGGCACGCAGATAAGCGAAGGCAAGCAGCGCGTCCCCGGTCCGCTTCATTTGCAGGATCAACCCATACGCAGCCGCCACACCCCGTTTTTGAGCACATCCATGAGCCGGGAGGATTCAGACGTGCACATGTAATGCTTAGCGACCCCACACGTGCTACGGAACGCCCTATGGTGCGGAATTTTATCGAGTTTCTGTACATCTTTGGTCATTTTGTGAGTAGTCCGTCTTTTAAGGCTTCGTGTATCCATGGTGACCCTTGTGTACAAAGGCTGGTGAAGACCTCGAGGAGATCGAAGAGGACGATGGGTTGGTGGACGAAGAAGCGATTGGGGCAGAGACATCTCCATTCCTTCAGGGCGCGCCCTTATATGGTACCAGCGGGCTGCCACCGCCTTCATTCACAATTCCTCCATCATCAAGTGTGCACAAGCCGTCTGAACGTTCGCCATTGCTAGAGCATTCACATGGCCCTCGTTCTCGCTCAAGGAGACGTGTGTCGAGCGTCGGACCACATGGAGATGCCACTGTCACAGATGCTGTCCTCATGGTAGGTTGCTGTGTCCTGGGTTTGATCCACTGATATCCAACCAGTTTCCATAGCTTCTCAAGTCGTTCGTCGGGACTGGAATTCTATTCCTTGGCAAGGCGTAAGTTCTGGCTCGTGTCACTCGGAAGATGAGCTGAAGTTTCGTACTTAGGTTCTTCAACGGCGGCATCCTGTTCTCGAGCGCGATTCTGACGTTCATCGCATTGATCTCATTGTACTCGTTCCTCCTACTCGTCCAGACGAAGTTTGTTGTCTCAGGGAGCTTCGGAGGTGCACTGCATCGACACCATTTCTCACATTCGAATACTGACACATCAACCATACAGATATCGGTGGGACCCTGTATGGCCCGTGGATGCGTTACGCGATCCTCACGTCCATCACTGTCTCTCAGCTCGGTTTTGTCTCGGCATACATCATCTTTGTCTCGGAGAACCTACAGTCGTTCGTTTTAGCCATCACCAACTGCGCGAAGCTTCTAGGCATCCAGTACTTCATCTTACTCCAGATGATCATCTTCTTGCCTCTGGCTCTTGTACGGAACTTGACAAGGCTCAGCACCACCGCTCTCATCGCTGATGCGTTCATTCTGGCGGGGCTCATCTACATCTTTGGAAGTGAAGCTGCCATCATCGCCCGCAATGGTGTGGCGAAGGTGGAGTTGTTCAACCCTAAGGACTGGCCATTGTTAATAGGGTCAGTCTGAATAGCCATGCTGATTGAGTGCGACATTGACTTGCTGATCTATGCTCACAGGACTGCGGTCTTCTCGTTCGAGGGAATCGGTTTGGTGCGTTGCCTCAGACCATTTTGTTCTACACCAGCACTCATGATGCTTCTAGGTCATTCCGATTACCGACGCCATGAAGGAGCCGCGCAAGTTCCCGAAGGTCTTGACCGGGGTGATGCTCTTCTTGATGGGTAGGTCCGAGTGAATCATCACCCTGGACCGGCTCTCTAATTATGTAATACAGTGCTTTTCTGCGGTGGAGGCGTCATGTCATACCTAACATTTGGCGCCGACGTGCAGACCGTCGTCATCGTCAATCTCGATACGACCAGCAAAATGACTCAGGCAGTACGCGCGATAATTTCACACTTTGTCAGAGACTGCATACTCACACCATAGGTCATAGGTGCAATTCCTGTACTCGCTCGCGATTCTGCTCTCCGTGCCGCTCCAACTCTTCCCGGCCGTCCGTATCATGGAGAACGGTCTCTTCGAGCGTAGCGGGAAGCAGAACATGCTCGTCAAGTGGCAGAAGAACATCTTCCGCTTCTGCATAGTCGTATTCTGTGCCGGGCTCAGCTACTTCGGCGCTGCGGACCTCGACAAGTTCGTCTCGTTCGTTGGAAGTTTCGCCTGGTGCGCTCTTTCCCCACATGCAAGATATTCAATCTTCTGACTGAAACCCCGTGTCCTGCATCGCGCTCTAGTGTACCGCTGTGCTACGTCTACCCTGCTATGCTGCACTACAAGGCGTGCGCTCGGACGCGGAGGCAAAAGGCGGCGGATATTGCACTGATGATCTTCGGCACTATCGCTGCTGCGTATACCACCATACAGACTGTCCGGGTATGTCGCTTTCCGCTTTTCATCGTGCGTTATACCGTATTCTGATTTGCCTTCCAGCTCATGGTTGCACCCGCAACTGCTGAGCCTCCCGCTGGACAGTGTGGTCCCTCTCCTGAGAATCCCTTCCGAGCCCTTCTCTGAGCAGTTTGAGCAATGTGCACGCTGCTATCTCGGAACGAGATACCATTGCGAAACTCATACTGTCTTGGTCAATTCTGTAGATCGGAATCTTGGAAATTTAGTCACTCTTGTAATCACGCATTATCTAGGCACAGGCTTATCGTGTGTAGAGCGAGTTCATACATCCATTCCCTGTACGCATACACATCTCATTGATCACCCACCTCCAATCCACATCAATGGCATTGCGTGTACCAATGTCATCCCTAGGTGCTTAGCGTATGCATCCGGATTCGTAAGAGTGAACACATATACCGTGATATCTTGCACACCAGACTCCTTCCTGTGAGAAATGCGGGGATACGGAAGGAAAGTGGAAGGAAGGACGTCCGCCCGTGGGAAGTAAGCCAAAGTCTGTTCAGACAAACTGCAGATAGTGTCACTAAATCATCGCCGATGGGCAAATCTGATACTAATCTTGGGTCGAAGTCGACCTAGAGCGGGACGGAGAGTGGACATGTGGGTGGCAGGGTGGTCAAATGAACCTTGTGCCCGACGTGGTATGCTTTGTGACACTCCCTACCCTCCCACTGTCACGACGTTCAGACCGGTGGCCATGACAAGTTGGTTCGTTATGGGCCTGTGAAGCGGCTGTGGTGTGAGCAGAAGCCTTGAAGTAGATTGGCCTAGCTATCATTAAGTAGGTGTGACGGTTCGAATTCGGGGATACTGGTTGCGAAGGTCTTCTGGGCCTCAGGCCTCAAAGCCTGATTGAGGGCGACTTCAGTGACCGTGCTATGGTTACCCTTGCTACCTCTGGGAAAGAAGTGGCAAGTTGGGGTCATCCCATGCCAGCCAACATTGTCAGCTCCGACAGACTGTGACGAAGTAGGCCGACTGGAAGGCAGCAGAATTGTGTCGTGCGAGTGACCCATGTCCTATCGAGATGTGATCTGGCCAATGTCAACATGACGCGGGGGACAGCTCGCTTTCACTGTCATTGCTGCCTTCTCTGGGATTTGGGAAGCGAATTCTACTACTGCGAGTTGCTCGCCGTCATATTGAGATGGGCAACAGGATAGCGTTACTGAGTGGTATACGCTCGATCACTGCCGCACCTAGCTAGGCTGTTAGTCGTTAGATGAGACATCATAGCTAAAGCAGGGATAGCGAGCTGCAAGCACTCGACCAAACGTCTCCACTACCGCTTGCTCTTCTTCATGCTCCTCCTCGCCTTCTTATCTGCGCCCTTCCCATCCCCGCCGCGGGCATCTTCCGCCTTCCTCTTCTGGCCGGCAACCGCCCCCGTCGTCTTGACCGACACAAGGGTCGACTTTCCCACCGCCGCGCCTCCGGCGAGCTTCGCGACCTGGGCTTCCGCCGCGCTCCAATCCGCAGACGCGTCGTTGATTGCGTATCTGTGGAGAGCCCATGGTCAGCGTCCTAATCCATACGCATATGTTTATTCGTCTGCACTGCTCTCGGCATGTGCACGGTTGTGACTATTTCGTGGACTCGCGTGGGTACTACCCACGACGATGAGACCGAACGTGCATAAGCACCGTTCACGATGTGAAGGAGATGAGAACAGGAATGGACGACAGCGAATGCATTTCGCGGAACATCTTGTACCAGGAATCGAACATCTGGGATCTGAATGTCGAGTGCTAGTGTTCCACGCATCGCGCACAGCGCGCGACCTCGTGATGCGGGAATGTGATACAGAATCTGAGGTGCGTAAACCCGCATGAAATTGATAGTATGACCAAACGCAGCGCGATGGCGAAGCATTGTGATTCGGACCAGCACAGGTGAGAAACGACCCCGACGACTCCAATGCACGGCCTATCCCCGGATTCACGAATCCAGATATCCACCTCTATGACGGAAACACGAGCGACTCACTTGGACAAATCCAGCGCATCTATCATAGCCCGCTGCTTCTCGCGCATCGCGCGCGCGGCCTCATCGCCTGCCTCTTCAAGCTCCTCCTCCAGCGTCGTCTCGAGCGGCCTGAACACCGTTTTCTTCCCTTCCGCGTCCGTGCGCGCGACGGACGCGACCGCGCCAGCCTCAGGGATGGTCGCACTGATTGCGGCCTTCTGCACGTCGAGCAGACGTTTGCTGAGCTTCTTGATCACCTTTACGAAGAGCGCGAGTGCCTGCGAGACTGGGAGCTGAAGCTCACTCTATATGTTGAATAGTGATGTATTCTTGTTAGTGGGAGGGTATAGAGGGGGAGCAGGGAACATACCTCAATTTCCTCGATCGTCTTCCGCTGCAGACCAAGCGCGAGTAGGATGGAGCTCTGCACCGCGCTGAGTCGTACCTCGGCCCCGAGCCGCTTCTCGAAGTAGAGCTGGGCGATGGTGGGGAGCAGGTCCATAATGACGTGGTAGTCGAGCTGGTTATTTGCGTACGAATCGAGGCGCTTGAGGTCGAAGGGCGAAAGCAGTACCGACAGCTCAGAGGAGCCCAGTTCTGCGATGGAGGAGGTGAGCGGGGTTCCAGGAATCGCAGCATACGGACATGGATCGCATACCTCGAGATGGGTCCTCGTCAAGCTTTGTCACCCCTGCGTTGGCAGCCTCCAGGACACTTAGCGCGGTCACGCTTCCGAACTCCCGGAATTTGTATGAGAGCAAAGACAGGAAGCGTCGTCGGAAGTCTGCACAAAGCGGGAGGAATTAAAGGATGGACTCGTGAATAAGGTCCGCCATTGAACGCACCCTTTGCGAATTCGCTTAACCACTCGAGCTCGGCTTCCGTCGACGAGTTCAGCCCACGGACCATCACGCACGTGTGCTCGCCGGTCAGCTCGCTTTGTGTTTGCCGCAGGTACAACGGCACATAACGGGCACGTTTCCAGAACCTAGATGGGTGTCAGTGAATGTCTGCTACAACGATCTGTAAATTGCACTTACCGAAGGAGTGGCGAAGTGAGGCCATACGATACCCCGAGGTAATCAAGAGTCTCTGGTTTGCGCTCTGTCAAGCGTTGGAGAAGAGGGGGCATCGCGTTTGCAGCGCGCACTTTTGGTTCATCCGTCAACAAGTTCGTGTCCTAGCCCACCGCATCAACGGAGATCAGCATTGTCTTGGCACGAATTGCACCCCGTCCATCTAAAGGTTACTCACCTCGTCGAAGTTCGCTGGGTCAGGGTACGACTGCTCGGCCGGCATCGCCTCCTCAACATTGAAGTACTCCCCGCTGTAGTACGCGTTCAGCGCTTGCAGTGCTCGCGCCCCATAGCCCATGTTCGCATAGTCCGGATGGGTCGCGATCCGTACAATGCGCGCCCCCGACAGCAGCGCGAACTTGTTCTCCTGAAACTGCTGCGAGATGAGCCAGGGGATCATATCTCCTCCCGCGCGGAACCCGCGACTGAGGCCGTCCATGATCGCCTGCTTACTGATGTTGCCTTCGAGTGCGACTTGCAGAACGACGAGAGGCTCGGGAAGATGCGTCTCGTCGTCTTTTATAGGCGGGAGTAGCACAAAGAGATGGTGGGCAGGCGCGTCTGAGAGGAGTTGGAGGTCGTTCGGTTGATTTTTGTAATGACTTGCGACGTAGAGCGCCATCATGCGCTGCAGGAACACCTCCGACGCGGGATGATAGCTGAATAGCGTGTCGCGCGAGACGTAGAACAGCTCGCACTTGCTCGGGTGTGGGCAGCTCATGTGTGTCTGGCGCGGGAGAATCGTCGCGTCGAGGCAAAGAAGGCTGTTCAACCACTTCTCGACCTTGTCGCCTGCAGCGTACCGGATTGGCGTCTCGAGCTTGATCTCACGCAGAGTGCGAGCCTTTGGCGAGGCCTTTGCAAGGGGTTTCTTGGAGGAGGATGCATTAGCAGCCGTATCGTCTTCTGTGGGCGCCGCATCTTTTGTGAGGGAAGGTCGAGTGCTTTCCCGGAGTTGTTGGATAAGCTTGAGAGAAAGTGAGCGTCCCGTCCCTTCGTAACCGTTGATCGTCGACGCCATGAAAACAAGGTAAGGACCGATGAGATTGCGCACAAGCGGTAGAGGGATGGCAGCAGCCTCGTCGATGATGACGAGTTCTGCCTGACCAAGCACATGCGCATCCTGCGGTTGAATGTACTGCACAGAAAGAACGGTCAGTAGGAGGGATTGTAATTCGGGGGTACAAGCGTACTTGTATGGTCTGCCTGTGATTCCGGAAGACATTTACGCGCACGATGGCTTTGTTGAAATCCGGGTTTGTACTCTGCGCGATATCGTAGTCAAGGTGTTCCTCATAGCCAAGTACGTCCATCCCCTTGAAGATGAATTCAAAGACTGTCTTGAGATTCTCAGGACTAGGGCTCGTAACGAAGATGTTCGAGTACCCATGCGCGAGTGCAGCGGCAATAGCAAGGCCCAGCGCAGCGGACTTTCCTCGACCTCGACCAGCAGTCAGCGTGACAGTCGAAGAGAGCGTCTTCTCGGCAATGGCGTCTACGAAGGTGAGTATAGCCTGCCCCTGATCGATCGTCTTGGCGAGCTTCACGAGCTCGCCGATAGGCTTTGTATCAGCAAGGTTGTCCTTGAGGTCTTTGAGCTCGGACTCCTCTTTACTCTTCCCTCGAGCCTCCTCCAGTGGTTTGATGTCCTTACCGCGAGATATAGGTAAGACATTCAGTTCATCGTCTAGCACTAGGCAGTCGTCGCAGGACCCCAAAGAGAGGATAAAACGCTCATTGAAGCGAGCGACCACGGAGTCATGTGCCGAGGTGCGGTAACGGGCGTGAACATCCTACACAAGATAGTTAGAACCTGTAACACCGATCGTTCAGCGAGCGTACCATGGTCATGGTATACAGCTGCCTTAGCGACTTCATGGTCTTCAACATGATGACTACGAGGCCGCCCCCTTCGACAGTTTCTATTGTGCGGGCAAGTAGGTTGGGCGTGATCGCCTCGAAATCCTGAAGTACGCACATGCCGAACGTCTGACCGAGTATTTTATGTGACTCCTTGTAGTACCTGAGGCATGGCTACAGCTCAAGAAGTGAACATATAGCCAAAATCTAGGACATACGTGTATCGGATGTCGGTCACGGTGATGAAGATTTCGAAAGGGTCTTGCTCGTTAGGTTCCCGAATTCCCCTCTTTACTTCCCTCTTGATCTTGGCCTCGCGCTTTTTCCGGTGACTGACACACACCTTGAGATGTATATGAGCAAGACATTGAGCACGTAAACATACGTGGTAAAACCAAGCTCTTTCTTGTAACACCATAAGACGGACGGACGGGCAGAGACTCGTGCTTGCGAGAGGAGGAAATGAAGGTTCACGATCTAATCGGGTCAAAATGATAGTAGACGCAAGGAAGTACATGACGCATACCTGATCCCTGCCCTTGTCTCCGACGAGCACTATGAATGAGCGATGATTCTTCTTCACATTGTTGTTAATGAGAATTGGGATGCGATGGTCAAGTTGTTTGCGCATGATAAGGCGGAATTGTCAGGAATGTTGATGATGAAGAGTGCTCGAGATCTATTTTACAACAACAACAACAGACGTTCCAGATAGCAAAGCAGGCCAGATTGAGACCAGTACACCAATGGTGAGCACTGGTGAGCAGTGAGCAACGGTACTCAAGCCCTTCAACTCATCCAGAAAAAGTTGCGAGTTCGATCACGTGCATATTGGCCCTTACGTCTATGGCGCCTGTTCCGCGTGCAATGCCACTTGCTTGATGCAAAACATTCGAATTGAGCTGTAGACGTATACCCAGGCACAATAGCATATCGCTTGAACAGACAGGGATGGAATACGGAGAGACGAGGGACCGAGTTGCCAAAAAGTGACGCAAATCAATTACAAAGGGTCAGCACCGTACAATGGGGTGAATGAAGCTGAGAAAGGCGGATGGAATATGTGATGAAATGGCTGAGCTTGCTGTGGCGAAAACCTGGCAATGGCGATCAGCTCCTCAGTGAAAGAGGGGCAATGGCCGACAGAGGAAGCATATACCTATCAATAGTCTCCCCTAGGCAGACAACGAGGACCTATTGACAAGAGGGATGGTAACCTATCAAGACAAGTAGCAGATTTCCCACCAGTCCCGCCTGCACCCCAGCGCATCCGCGAGCTTCCCCACATTCTCCGCCATCATCTTTTTCTCGTACGCCTCTTTTTAACGGGAATATGGTCAGGATCGGGCATGCGCGTTCGTATGAGATGTACGGTACGGCTTCCCTGTGGCGTGGTCGTATGTACGCAATCTGGACGTCCAGTGTATGTCGCGAACGAGCCAACGGGGGTAGTCGACTGCAAAAAAACTACCTTGCCGCGTCGTTGTCGTCTGCTAGCTCTGGACTTACACGGACCGCGCACTTATTGATCATCGTCAAGATACTAGATAGATGCCGTAGTAGTAGACGCCGGTGCGCCGAGGACGCTTATACTCCTCGAGTGGCGGCCAAGGTCTGCAAGCAACCAATGGTGCTGCGGTCACAGCCTTGTGAACATCGAAGTCTTTCTCGTTCTGGAGTTGTGAACCCGTAGGTTGCCAGTCGAGCTGTGTTTGATCAGACATCAATACCAGATAACCAAGTGAGAGCGAGCAAGACTCACAAATAGAGCCTGCATTTTGGCTTCGAGTTGAGGCTCCACTTCGGACGACATGACGGTGGTTATAACTTGTAATGCCATCTATGGAAAGACTTCAGTGAGACGTGGAACAGTGCGGCAGTGTCCGAACCATTCTGCAGTGTTTCAAAGACAGGCAGCCGCCCATCTACGGCTGGCCACCGAACTGATGGGAGATCGCCGTACAGTTTGAATCAATCTTGTTCGCCAGATTCAGGACGCGCTCTCCACTGACTTACAGCTGTTTTCGATTTGTTTGCCGTTCAAACTCCGACGACGCGAGTGCACGTTTGACACGAAAAAATCAAGAAAATCATAGTCGCGTCCTGCAAGGTGTAACTCTGTGTCAAACCTACTGGAACATGTAGAATACAGCGTAACACGTCTTCATGAGAAGTATCAACGCATGAGGATCAGTTTTGAGGGAGCAATAGACGATTCAAGAGGCCACCCAATGCATGATCAATGGGTGCAGCCCGAACTTCTCTGAGTCCATAGCCATCTCTGACTCAAAGCTCGCCCCCTTTTCATTATCTTGTGTATTCAGACATGGCACAATACAAGCTCAGTCAGGACATCCAGGAACATGCTCTTGTGCTCATGACTACTGAGTGTTTAAAGTGACGTGTCCACCAAAACGGATCTATGGTCATGCAGACATTGCACTATGACTCGCTTCAAGGGTATCCTGGGCTGCTATCTATCTGTTGAGAAATCAATTATTACCATGGATTACCATGCTTGAGAAGGAAGGTTATGTAAGGCTACTCAGAGTGCAAGGCGGCAAAGCATTGCTATCAGTGGGTAAGAGTGCACTGTCTTGGAACCATCTGTTGCTCCCTCAAAACTCATCCTCTTGTGCTGAAACTTCTCAGAGAGACATCTTATGCTGTACTCTACATGTTCTAGTAGGTTGTACACCAAGTCACACCATGCAAGAGGCCACCCTAAGGTCACCGTGAATTTCTCGATTTTTTCGTGTCAATCGTGCACTCGCGTCGTCGGAGGTTCAACGGCAAACAAATCGAAAATAGCTGTACATAACCTCAAAGACATCATTCGAACGGTCTGTAGACGTATTAAAATTCAAGGCACGACAGCGATACACAAGAGACAGAGCAATGAGGGTCTGTTATGCAACACCAAAGACAAACATGATCATAAAAAGGACAGGATGATAAGAGACGTGGACACAGATTCTGATGACATCGCTAGGTTGTGGTCTGCAACGAGACAACATAGTGAAGATTAGATGCTTAGCACAAAGAAAAAACGCACCTGTTAGCAGAAGAAGCATATCTCCCACCAGTCCGGCTTGCAACCCAGTGCATTGACAAGAACTGTCCACATTTTCCGCTGTCATCCTCTCCTTCCATGTCTCCTTGTCTAACAGGACTATGGTCAGGATCTGGCACATGTCGTCTTCCGCTATGAACGGATTAGCCTCCTTGTGACGTGGCTGTATGCATGCAAACTGTACGTCCAATGTGTTGTCGCGCACGAGCCAACGGAGGCAGTCCATCGCAAAGTAATACCTCGCCGCGTCGTTCTCGTTCGCCATCTCTGCTCTCACGCGGATCGCACACTCATCCAGCTTTTATTATTATTATTATT
>KN050007.1:0-162619 GCA_000743315.1 Lignosus rhinocerotis TM02
TCTCGCTCTCTGGGGTTGTCGCCGAGTTCCGCTCCGCGAGCAACACGAACTACCTGTACATCACCGAGATCGAGTCCCCGGCGAACATCACCGTGCTCTCGTCCAACAACACCGTCGCGCCCCTCCTTCTCGGCAAGCACGGCACACGCAACCCCCCGACACAGCAGCTCTCCGCGCTCGATACCGGGCGCGACGGGTGGCTGTCTGTGCCGAACAACAGGAGCTTGGTCGAGGTGGCGAACAGGACGCTCCGCCCGGAGGTGTACGGAATCGACTTTTAGGCCAGCCTCGAGGGCCAGCTCGTCACGGTCACGAGCCCGACCGCGCTCAACTTTGAGAACAGCTTCGGCGAGTTTTGGGTCAGCGGGGATTGGCAGGTCACTGGTAGGAACAGCAGGGGCGGGTTGACGATCACTTTCGGTGCGCGCCGCTTCTGTTTCTATTCCCATTCCGTTCTTCTGTTCCCGTTGCTGGTTTCTGACGGGGATATTTGCACCTTGGGACTGACACTTGACGCTTGGACAGGTCGGGACGGCGTCCCGGATGCGAACCCGGAAGCGGTCATGGTCGGGTCGCCGCTCGACGGCACGAAGAACCCGAAGGTCGCGCTTGGGAAGCGGTTCGCGGACATCACGGGGATCGTCAACTACCAGTGAGCTTCGGACTTTGCGCGCTGTGATCGCCGTGGGGCTGGCATGGAACTGACAGCGACCGCCGCGTTCCCCGCTCTCTCCACGCGGGTCAGGTTCGGGTTTTGGTACGTCCGCCCTTTGACTGCGCCCGTGGTCGTGTCGACTCCGAGCGCGGTCTTGTCGCCCGCGGGGATGAGGCCGAGTGCGCGCGGTGGATGCGTGATCACTGTTGGCGATTACAACGTACGCGCATTCCTTATGCTGGCGGGCACAACTCGTGTTCAGGCTGTCGGGGCTGGCTGACTGCAGTGGAACACAGGTCGAGAACATGGCGCCGACGTCGTCGCACGTCGTCGACGTTGGGAACCACATCGCGAACTTCCTGAACTCGCCCGACATGATGTTCCTGCAGGAGATACAGGACAACAGCGGGGCGACGAACAACGGCGTCGTGAGCGCGAATCAGACGCTCGCGAATCTCGTTGCGGCGGTCGCGAAGATGAGCAACGCGTCGTCGACGTACAGCTCCCTCGAGATCGCCCCCGAGGATGGCAAAGATGGCGGCGAGCCTGGTGGGAACATCCGCCAGGCGTACTTGTGAGTTTGGGGGATGTTGGTTGCAGTCATTCGTCGCCGTTGCAGGCATACCTGTGAGTTTGGGGGATGTTGATTGCAGTCATTCGTCGCCGTTGACTTGGGGGGCGGGGGTGGATGATTTCACAGGTTCAACAGCACCAAGTTCAGCCTCGTACCTGGCTCCCCCTCTGGCGGCGCACTCGACGCCACCGAGCCGAAGATGGGTGAAGATGGCAGGCTCACCCTCACGTACGTTTCTCGCGCATAATAGCTGCAGTGCATGGATGAGAGCGAATTGTCACTGACTTTCGTGTTGTTCGTCTGACCATGACGGCCGTAACGGCACCCTGTGCAGGTTCAACCCAGGCCGGATCGACCCCACCAACGCAGCATGGGACGAGAGCCGGAAGCCCCTTGTCGCAGCATGGGAAACGCCGTCGGGTGTGCGCTTTTTCACGATCAACCTCCACCTCACGTCCAAAGGCGGGAGCTCGTCTACTCAGGGCGACGCCCGCCCCCCGATTAACGGTGGCGTCGATCAGCGCATTAAGCAGGTTGAGACCGTCGCGGTGAGTGGCGTCCTCATATGGGTTGTGTGGGTTATTCGATCGCTGTTGTCACTCTGCCGTCGCCCCATGGGCAGATTTGCTGTACCGGAGATTATGGATGCAGAGCTCACGAAACCTGCATACATACCACCTCAGCAATCGTCGATTGTTATTGCGACAACGTTAGAACGGCATTCTCGTAAGAGCTAGAGCACTCAGACCATAAGGCGTTGTCCAGTGAATTTCCGCGTCCGAATTCTTCTCCTGACAGCATCCGCACCGTCCAGAGTCTGACTGGCCTCTTCCAGAAATTCGTCAGGAGCCTGCTCAAGAGAGACCCGCTCGCGAACATCATCGTCGGCGGGGACTGCAACGAGTACGCCCACACGCGGGCCGTCTTCGACGCCTTCAACGGTATCCTGATCCCGCTCGACGCCAACTCGGGCGTGCCCCCCGTCGAGCGCTACACGTACCTCTACGACCAGAACTCGCAGCAGCTCGACCAGCTCTTCGTCTCCGCCGCGATCGCGTGGCGCGGGACGAAGGTCGAGCATGTGCATGTGAACAGCTGGGCCGCGAGCAAGGGCGCTCAGGCGAGCGACCACGACCCGAGCGTTGCGCAGTTGAGGATTTGCCCGTTCTGAGCACTAGGATGGTGAGGCGGATGCGTGTACATACTGAATACCTGTCCTGTGGTAGTCGATACAAAACATTGTGCTCTTAGGATACATTTTCAGGCTCTAAACTTTCCGTCTGGCCGCACTTTTGCTTGTTGAGTTCAACTTAACTTGGAGGAGAGTCCGCAACATCCTCGTCACTCCTGGCGTCTTCCGCCATGCTCTTCCGGATCTCGTCTTGCCACACATCCGCAAGCTCCGCGACGTCTCGGCCACTGCTCATCGCGAGTGCCTCGAGCGGGACCATGTTGTGCTGGTGGGCGGGCGCGTTGCGCGTCGCAGCGGGGTGGCTGGGCGAGTCTACGACGCGCAGCTCCGGATAATCCGGGCGTGCGAGAAGGAGCGCGTGCAGCTCGTCGTAGGTGAACAGGAGGGGGTCCGTGCGTGGGTGGTACGGGTTGAAGTCGACGATGTGTCCACGGGTGAGGTCGCGTGTGAGGAGGAAGTCGAAGATATCTGGATTGGACGTCGGGGTGGGAAGAGGGCGTCGAAATAAGACACACGATAGTTTGAGAAAGAGGGACATCGGCGTGAATGGAGAGCACAAAGCACGTACAGTCGCCTTGAGTCTGCTCCCATTTGCCCTTGATATGGGTCTCCCAGAAGGAGGTGACTGCTGTGAGGACTTGGCGCTGTGTGTCGGGCTCGTTCCAGAAATCGTAGTAGTTAGGATCTCGTTGCGAGATGCCTGAGTGATGTATGGAGACATTCAACGGAGATGGATCAAGCTAGACGAACACACCTATAAGAACTTCTTGACGAACAAAACATCGGAGTTCACGCGCACGGTCCACGGGATACCATTTGCGAAGGACAAGCTCCAACTCGTAGGACGGAGACGACTCGGGCGAATATGAAGGTTCGCACCCATCAAAGACGAGTTGGGGATCGAGATCATGCTGCACAAAGTCCGAGGACTTGAGCAGCAAGTACACATCCGCCGGTGACATGCATTTCAGAGGGGACGAGGCGGGAAGTATCCATGCTGCATCCTGGACATAGCGATGAGCGAGGCCTACCACACACGCGCTTTCGACCGAGCATTATCTCGATAAGATATACGACCATAGAAAAACGAGTGACACACATGTAGAATCACACAGATGGATTACTTTCCAAGGGAGAAGCTCGGGGACGTGATACGGAACGAAAGAAGGGTACGTACTCTTGGAGACGAAAAGTTAAGCTTAGGAAAGACGGAACTGTATTCCGCGACAACAGCTCTGATTCGCGCATCTAGGTCAGGGAATGCGTAGCGGATATGGTCATCGTCCTCGTCCCCGTCTTCAGGGTCTGAACTCTCGTCGTCAGAAAGGGAGCTTTCAATCGGGCTGTAAAAGGCCGGGGTAGGGTTGGATGAGAGGGTTTGGGGAGGATGAGTGTTTGTATATCACTAACACGTCTTGAGCACCATCTGGGACAAACACACCATCTGCATCGAGGTATTGCCGGAAGGCGAGGGAGAGGGGACGGACGATGGCGGACTTGATCGTGAGATTGGCGAATTGCTGATACCAATTCGAGAACTGGAAAGCAAGGATGGCGTTGGGCGTATAGACTGGAAAGAGAGAAGGGATGAAGACAGGTGCAGGCATGGTCTGGAGCTGAGAGGTGAGTCGGTAGTAGGTACTCAGTGAATGGCCAGTACTTGGGAGTGAGTAGACGGAGCCTGAGGCGAGTGTGCCCTGATCGGTTTACTTAGAGGCGTTAATTGAAGTGGGGCCAGATTTCCTCTTTCGGACTCATCTTGCGACCGAAATTAAGGTTTGTTGACGC
This sequence comes from Lignosus rhinocerotis TM02, assembly GCA_000743315.1. Classification (NCBI taxonomy): domain Eukaryota; kingdom Fungi; phylum Basidiomycota; class Agaricomycetes; order Polyporales; family Polyporaceae; genus Lignosus; species Lignosus rhinocerus. The sequence goes on from KN050007.1 coordinate 4,210, forward strand.
GGATCCCGCCCCAATACAGCGTTCCCGCCAGGGGCGGACATTAATGGCGAGGGCGGGTACAGGGCCAGTATAACAATACACACCCTCTCTTACCCCGCCTCTCACCCTCCTCCTTGCTCAGGCCACGGAGCGTCCTCTCAACTCGTGCATAGCGTTTGATAGCCAGCTTCCTCTCCGCTATCCTCATCGCCATGGACGCCATTCCCGCCGTCGTCTCTGCCCACGAGCTCACCAGGACGTTTGGTGTTCTTCTCATCGGCTTCATCTTCACCGTGGTCCTTTATGGTCTTACCTTCTTTCGTACGTTTCTTGTCCTTATGTTCTACTACGTTGTTGTTTAACAGTTGTTTAACCAGAAACATATGTCTATTTCACTCATTTCCCATGTGACAACTGGGGGACGAAGTTTACCGTGAGTATCATCTCTACTCTCCCTCGCTCACGCGTTAACCTATGTCTCCCTGCAGGTCGGTGTCCTATGGTATCCGTTCTGCTTCTTCACTTCTAAAACATCGCTCATGTTCCCACTGCTACTCACAGGGCAGCGGATTCGGCGTCAACAACTTTGAGTGCGTGTATCTGTTTTCTTCAGCATACTTTACTCCTGACTGTATCTATATCTGCAGTATCCCATACGTATGTCTATCAGTTTATCTTTCCCGACCCATCTCCCCCCTCACGTGCATGCAGCATATACCTTTACCTTATTACCAGCTTCATGCTCACTTTCGAGCAGCTGGAGACCACCAGGTTAGTTGTCGTGTCTCTTCCTCTATCAGTGCCTCAAGCTCACTGGTGTCATCAGGACTTTTATCGTAAGTGCATACACTATCTCATCCAATGTTCTACTGATTAGCTGTGGTTAGGCTGAGGAAGCACTAGGCGTAAGTCAACACCAATCTTTCTCGCCAGCATCCGTTGACGTCTGCACAGGCATCCGTAGTGCTTATTGTGCAAGTGTGAGTACATCTTCCTTGGTCAAACAAGCGGTTGCTTATCTCCCCCTCCCCAGATACTACGCCTACCGTGTCTGGTCGGTGACCGACAGGCGAATTGTACTCCCCGTGGTTATCGTATGTGTTCCACATCGCCGCAATCAGCCTTGTACTGATCCTTGATATAGGTAGCCCTTGGTATGGCAGGTTGCGGTATGCATTGATGTTTGAGAGGTTAGACTCGATCTGACAGTCGTCCCACTTCGTCATAGCCCTTAACCTTGCTGGTGTCGCACAGATGTTCGTCCTTGCAGTGCTGTTCCACAGTCGCATCCTAACGACCCGATTTTCCAGCTACGAGCAGAAGATCTTTGTGGATATCGTCACCTCCCGTGTCAAGCTTCTTCGCGGTGTCGGCTCGGCCCTTACTGTCGCGACTAACTTCTCAATCGTAGGCTCCATGTTTCATTACATGCAGCCAACGCGAAACCCTGGGATGGCACTTCCCGAGGGTATCTTCGAGAAGATGGTGGTTTACTGCTTCAACCGCGGCACAGTTTTTGCGTATGTCTGGCAGTTCCTTGATCCGTGAACACCTCATGTTTATATCGCTTTACGCACAGTGCTATGCAAGTCATCTGCATGATCTTCTTCCTTGCCATTCCCAAGGAGCAGGGATGGATATTGCTCAACTGGGTTGCCGTAAAAGTGTATGTCAACAGCATCCTCGCCATGTACGTGTTCCTGTTCATGGTTTCATGTCTTTGTATCGTTATAACACGACACAGGTTGAACTTCCGCAATACTCACCGAGGCCGTGGTATCAACGAAGAAGATAGTCTCAACCAGCACGCGAGTTCCAATTCCGCCTCGGGTGCGGTCGGCCCTCGCGAGACCGCCCGCAGTGTGCAGTTCAGCGTCAACCCCGATGCCAAGGTAAGGACCCTCTCTCTTCCTATATTCTCCTCATTGCTCATACTTCCTTCCCTCTCCTTCGTATGTACTTACCGCCCCTCCATCGGTCTCCGTCGACATTTCGGAAATTTCGGAAATCTCTGTGTCGTAGACCGGTGACCCCTTACCACCCCTCCATCGGTCTCCGTTGATGTTTCGGAAATTTCTGTGTCGTAGACCGGTGACCCGAGGAACATCATCGAGCTCGACATGGTGCCGTCGCGCATGGAGGGCTACGACGACGACGTGAGTAGTCAGTAACTTTCCCCTCCCCTCACGAGTGGTGCTTACTCTCAAACAGAGCGGTAAGAATGGCTCGGGTTCAGTCGATACTGACGGACCCAGCAAGCGGCGCGAGTCTGACGACGAGTCGCGGTAGGCGACCGTCGGTTTGCGTGTGCTCGTGCTTGTGCCCGTGCTCGTGGGTTTATAGAAGATCGCTTGTCTGGGTCTATATTCTGTGAAAGTACTGTATACTTGCGTCGTCGTCGTCTCAGTGTAACGAGAGCTCCTCACGCCATGTCCCCCCTCACACTATCCCACCACAGTGTCGTGTTGCTGTAACATAGTAGAAGCGTAGCGGTACTTGGTACTTTGGTTCAGTTTGTTCTTCTGGGTCTTTCCTGGTACACCTCAGAGCTATGCGCAACCCATAGAGCTGCTGGGAAAGATGTTTACTATTTGATGGCCGCCTGAAGCTCTTGAGAAGCAGGACCGTTGTTGACAATATAAATCTATATATCGGATAACATGAGGCGAATGAGCGTGTTCTCTATACCCTTGAACAACCAATATTCACTAACACGACCTTCCGAGATCGTTCAGCATGAAAATGCAAGCTTCAAGAGCTGAGTCCTGGGCGGTTCTCTGGTGTCCGTAAATTAGAATGACTGTGGACCTTTGGAACCGAAAACATTATTGGCATTCAAGCACCTCACTCGAATCGCACCCACCACACCACCATGGAGCCCAAGGCAAGCTCCTGAATGGGATGCAATAAACTGACAGATTCTGCAATAGAGGGCTACATTGCATCACTCCTGCACCACTTCGTAGCCGTCCTCCAGCTTCCCTATCGCTATCCTGAGCCCCGCCCAAACCGCGTCCAACAAGGCGGCGCCGTTGCCCATGCCAAACACGAGCGTCGATGCATAGAAGAAGTTAGCGTTCCCGGTGCCCTGGCGCAGCCACAGGCTATTGAACAAAGGAAGGAGAAGCGAGGCGTGAAGGTGGATGAGTCCTGTCACGATGGGATGGCGAAGATCTGCAAATGAATTTGATGAGCTCTATCCTAGTCTGTGGTTTTGGAGGTGGGAGGAGGAAGGAGGGTTACGCACAGGGATATATCTCGGGGAATATTGAGAACATGGAGAGGAAGAGGCCTGGGTCGGAGAGCGTCGGATATGGTTTGAAGAGCGCGAGGACGCCGATGAGGAGAAACGTTGCATAGAGGATATCGTGTCTGCATTGAACCGAATCTCAACAACACGTGTTGTGCATATGAATGCTACGAAGACGCACTGGAACTTGATGCAGATCGGAGCTATGTATATGAGCAGGTGGACCTGTTGTGACGGAGTCAGCTCACATATTGCAGACCGGCAAGTGCTGTAACACGTACAGAGAAGACCATTAGGAAGAACGGCCGGAAGTGGTCGAACATCTCTGTGAAGAAATACCACCAGAGTCCGGGATTGGGGGTCAGGTCGGGGAGGGTGAGTCTGTGGTGCGACCGTTCCGAAGATGCAACTCCTAGTAGTTGACGAGATTACTCACGAAGCACCCCAGGTCTTCTCTATCCAAGATAGATTGCCACATACCAAGGTGGATGCAATTGTGAGTAATGCAGTATATACCACAAATTCGCCTAACAGCGGTAACGCGCGCTTGAGGTCGGCATCGAATGGTCGGGGAAGAGCGAGTCGTGATACAGGCCTAGTGATATTGAGTAGGATGATCGGGACAAGGAGAACAATGGAGGGAAGTGACAGATGTAACAGGCAAGCGAGGGTGAATAGCGCAGCCGCCGCTCGCCCTTGAACGTGTGAGCATGAGCGAAGAATCACTATAGCTGAAGACCGCTACGTACCTCTGCATGCCAACATCACCGAGAGCAGACAAAGCGCATTCTCTATGGATGACGAGGACAACGCGAGGCTTGGGAGGAAGATGTATGGGTTCAATAGATACCTACAATCAAACGTACTGGAGTTACAGTCATGCGCTCTGCGGATTGAGAGCTAACGTACAGTGCAGCTATTTGGAGATCCTTGGACGTCTTCTTTGCACCCGTCCGGTATCTCCATATTCGAACCAGTGCCCACGCGCCAATGGCATCGGCAGCCGTCCATAAAATCGGCGAGGTGTAACGTGTTAGTGGAAGGATTGTCGAGAATAGTGATAGTAGCAGCGGTGACTATCGAGCCAATTCAGCATTCGCTTATGTGCATGCTCGTACGGTCTTACATGGCGAAAGAATCCTCCAGAGTACGGGTCAATCCCATGGTCGAACAAGTATAATCCCTCGCGTACTGCATTGACGTGTAAGCGACCGATCGCGACCTCAAGAACGAGGTTCCGCACACCGAGAGTAAGATGTTAGGGGTGATGAAAGCTGTTGGTCATGTTTTAGTGCCTCCGGAAGTGGCGCGAAAGCAAGCAGGAGACGAGCTGCGACGAGAGCAGGAAATGTGAGGGAATCCGTGTCGCCGTCCATGGCAAGATGCAGGCGCCAGGCCGCCCCATACTACCTTGTGACTTTGAACGATGACCATGGACTTCCGCGGAGACCCTCCCTCACTCATCCCTGCCTCATATCTCAAGTACCACCTGCCATATTTTACACCTCAGGAGGTTGAAAGACTCTCAGAGAAGCAGAGAGGAAAACTCTCGGTGACGCAGGAGGAGAAAGCGAGACAACAGGCCTGTGGATTTATTGAGGCCATTGGTTCTGATATTGGCTTGTAAGTCTTGGTGTCATTCCATGGCGCGTTTGCGCTGACCTGAGCATGGTTATAGCCCGAGAAAGACCATTGCAACGGCGCAGAACCTGTATCATCGGTTTCACCTGTTCTTCCCCCGCAAGGACTTCGCATACCATGTGCGGTTCCTCGTATCTCCCCCTGTACTTCAACTCATGCGGAGATCTAGGACGTATGCTTGGCCGCGCTATTCGTATCTAGCAAGATACATGACACACTCAAGAAGACGCGAGATGTGCTCATGGCGTCGTACGGAGTCCGCTTTCCTGAGCGAGCTGCGAAGGCTAAGGCTATGGGAGGCGAGATTGACATAGACCCGAACGTACGGATTCGTTGCGCTCCTCTGCGCACTGCCGAACTCATCTAGGGGTTATGAAGACTATGGAACACGACCGGCAGAGGCTGTTGGCCATAGAACGACTCATTGTAGAGACCATCTGCTTCAACTTCAACTGCCGCATGCCCTTCCCCTACGTTATCAAGATCAGTCGGGCCTTGAAAGGTATGTTTGCGACATCTGCGACTCTCGTGCATATGGCTCACACTAGCTTCAAGCTACAAAGAAGCTGTCCAAACTCGCGTATCGTCTAGCCATCGACAGGTACGAGAGCCAAGGCAGTCAACTGGGCTGTATACTCACTCGTTCCCAAAGCTTTAGAACACTTGTGAATTTGCAGTACCCACCGCATGTCGTCGCACTTGGATGTCTCTATCTCGCGGCCCTCCTCTCGTCCTTCGAGCGCGGCACGTCACCTGAACGCCCAGGAAACAACACGGCCCATCAGATCGTCGCGACACTGAGCAAATCGGGGGACTGGGGCCGCCAATTCCAAGCACACATCGGAGACATCGAAGAGATAGCCCACGCCGTCATCGACCTCCTCATATCGGCATCGCAATCCCCCAATGCCAACACCTCTCCGCAAACACCCTCATCGCCTTCCCCACACCTGTCTCGCGGCTCTAACGTGCCAGTAGCCTCCATCCCTGCACCGTACAAGGCGGATCAACTCATCAGGCTTAAAATCGTGATGCGCGAAATGGAGCACGCTGCACGGGCCCGCGAGAGCGCATCAGGTGGAGAGAAAATCGAGTTTGACGGGTCGAACTCGACTCTGTTGGGGAGAAACGACAAGACGGTCAGGTTCATGTTCGCGCCGCCGGCGATGGTGGACGATGCATGAAAGTCATCGAGCTACGGACTACGTGCTACAATTGTGGGTGTCCATACAATGTATTTCTTACTGCCTTTACTGTCCCCTTTGCTTTCATATATTGCCTGCTCATTGTGCTGTAGCCTTGGCCCGTCGAGCTTGCACCTTCTTGTACAAGAAGCGCACTCCATACCAGCTGCACACGACAAAGATGAACGAGGCCACGATGGCGGCACCGATGTACCCACTGTTGTCGTTTGCCTGCGGTCAGACTCATCAGTACCGCAAGGTGGCACATGGCCCGACAAACATACGTTGGCCCAGCCTCGCCACCACCTCCCCGCGAGTCCCCCGCCGTCTTCGGCGTTTGCCGCGTCCTGGCATGGGGTGCAGTTCTCGCCGATGAGGCCCATGGTGGTGATGAGCGAGATGGCGAAGGCGACGAGGATGCTCATGATAGTGAGTATAATGCTCAGGTTCGACATCGCGTTCTGCTTCACGCGCAGCGTCCGCTTGCGCACTAGCCCCTCGGAGTCGTCGAGTGGGTCCGCGTTCGCACCCGCGTTGCTGTCGATGTCGGCTTGGATTTGGGCCTGTGCTTGGGGGAGGGGAGGGGCACGCGGCTCGAAGATGGCGAAGGAGCGCTCGGGGAACCCGGCGTATGAGTAGAGCATGATGATCGAGTCGACCGAGTCGACGAGCGTCATGCCGGCCGTGAACAGGAGCTACGAGGAATGAGTTAGGATGATTGAGTGGCCACACACGATCACACGCTGCGGGAGGAAGGCTCACCGGGAGTATGACAATGTCTGCGGGATTGATCTGTTGCCCATCCGGTTCGCGCTTCGCAATCGCTGAGATGGCGAGGAGTGCAATTGAAGACGCTGTGTCGAAGCCTGTGGGAGAGAGAGGATGCGAAAACGGGAATAGGCATGCATATGTCAAAATAGGTTGCCGGGAAACGCGGGAATGCGGGAGGACAGACCGAAGCCGAAGAGCACCCCGACGGGGTACATCTTCCATGGACGGTCTACGAAGGTGACGACGGGCCCGATGATCTTCATCATGAGCGTGTTGCGGTGCGGCTCCTCGTCAAGATCGTCATTGTGTGACACTTCGCCCTGTGCCACACGTTGCTTCTGCAGCTGTAGGATATGGTCGCGTCAGTGTGAGTTAAAGAGGAAGAAAGAGAGGGCTAGCACAAACACGGTGACGTTTGCGGAGAATCCGATAGAGTATGATGGAGTTGGCAAGCCCGACGATGAACAGAAACGTCGCACTAACGGAGGCACCTGCGGATCATGGGTGTTCAGTGTCTTCCCCTCAATGGGAAAGAAGGCGGGGTAAAGGCCATTACCTACTATGCCGCCGACTTCTCCGATGCTTTGCATGCGGTCATAGATGTCCGTGCTAATAGCGATGGCTACGTTCTGCGTCAATTGGAGCACAAAAAAAGGAGAAAGTATCATAGCTTGATGTGAGCAAAGCAAACCATCGCATCTCAAGTGCGTGATCACACCTACCACCACAATCACGATGGTGCTGTGTCCCAGGGAGAAGAAGAGTCCGCAGGTAACAGGAAGCTGGCCCATGTTGATGAGACTCCGGGTCGCATTGTCAATCGCACTGGCGTCCCAGTATCGCTGGTGGTCAGCAGAAGTGACATTTGGCAGAACCTAGCAATATGTGGTGAGCTTCCCAGCAATGCGTGGGTACTTGGACCATCTCTTTGGTTACTTACGGATGATATTGAACACTCTACCTGATGTGGTCAGCGTCCAGCGCTGTTTGGGAGCGTATCAGCTATCAAATTTCAGCAGTGGGCCGGTGTCATTCGCAGCATGTGAACGACGGTGTTCAGGGTGGGCGAGGTATTCTCATGACATCATCACGAATAAACGACGGTGTTCAACGTGGGCGAGGTCTTCTCATGACATCATCACGAATTCAAAGAACGGCGCAACCACTACGTAGTGGGAGTGCAATGTCCTGAGCCCAATCGCGGGAGTACCTCACTGGGTATAACTGACAGACTCCGAGGACCCCAATCGATGTATCACAAATACTGGCTGACAGCACGGAAGACAGCGCCGTATCGAAAGCCGCGACATACCATGTCTGAGTCCAAGTGTCTGCACCAAGGCATGCATTCGTCCACATTAGTGCAAAGGGCGGGTAGAAGTGATTGGCCAAGTTTGTTAGCGAGATTCCGATAGGAAACACAACGCGGGTGCTAGGCTACTAACCCATGCAAGCAAGGCAAGCGATAGGATTGGACGCGTAGCAGGCCGCCGGGCGAAGAGAATCGCACAGAGGATCCAGCAGACGGCGTTTGCGAGCACTTCCGCTGCGAGCAGGAGGAGAGAACGGCCAAAGAGGGTGAGGCGGGGTGGGCGAAAGCCGATTAATCGCCGAGCCATCGTGATTCTGCTCAATCGCGATCTGGGCAAATTCACAGGGCCGGGTGGTCCACTGTCAAGAGCTCAGACAAGTATTGGGCGCAGTTTCGACTCGGAGGCTGAACAGTTGGACTTGGAGAAGGAGGAAGGGACTGTCCGAGGATAAAGCTGGTCAACGGACCCGGTGTGAGGACACGGGTGGTGGTTGACTGTAGTAGCTTCAAGAGGACAAGATATCGCTTCTGCGATAGGGTACTCATCAGCTGGACTGTCAGAGATAACAGGGTGCTGTATGTAATCTACTTTGCTCGTAAATACTAGCAAGGCAATGACCATTATAGAGGCACATATAGGCGGCCGCGCGGATCGATGAAAGTTAATCCGTGGCTTAAGCATCCGGTCCATCATCGCAGTGATTGCACAATACCGTTACTGGACAGCTGGACGATTGTATGGCTAGCAAAAACTGAAGCTGAGAAAATGCGACTGTTCATCGTTATGTGAGTGTGTTGGGTCACATGTACTGTCATGCGAAGGTGGACAACAAACTATGAGAGGAATATTCAGTGACACCACACCAGATCTCAACTAGATTGATGATGACTACGGACGCCGTGAGATGTCTGCCTATAGAACGGGGGTATGCTTGAGAACAACACGAAGAAGGAGAACGGTTCGTACCAAATGGGCTGTACTGTAACAGGTGGCATTTGAATTTGAGCACATGGAGTTCCAAAGGTCGGAATTTGTATCGGGAAGGTGTACATCCGGTAGTTAGTGGTGCCGGACCTGGACTCACCGTCCTTTGGGCATCGTGATGATGTATGTACTAACAATGAATATTCGTTTGAGACCGTGTGGTGTGTGGTTACGAGGCTTCCATTCATCAAAACATGAACCTAGTTTTCGAAGCTCATGCGCTCTATTAGAGGGTTTCCGAGGTCCTGACGATGGCACCTACGTATGTTAATAATACACAACCTTGGAAAATAGCAGAGACACCCGGAAAAGCTCTTCGAACCCTCAGCTTTTTGTGCAGGAAGGCGATGCCAATAGGTCACTGGTCAGATCCAGTAGTACGCCGAGTAAGTATTGCGATAGACTCAGGTAGTAGCCAATAGTCAATCGTCCACCCGCACAGAACTGCGCCCGTTGCCACTGCGCTCAGTGCGCTGATATATCCGTGACGCCACGGACCTTGCTTAAGACAGATTTAGACGGAGATATGACTGTGAGGGAGTGTGAGGGAATGTAGGGGAATGTTCGGCTGGTTTACTTGAGGGAGCCAGATCTGTTGAGCAACCTTGAGATCTAACTTGATAAGCTCTAGTCCTAGCTAGCGGCTGAGACAGTGGCGGAGAAGGCCAAGCAAGTTCTTGGATTCCAGATGTTTGAGATCGACATTGAGAGAGATGGTGTACAGTAAGTACAGTTTGCGAGACGATCGCAGGACGTCAGAATGTGGCAAGACGTGGACGGAGGATGACAATGGCATGTAAGTATAGTTGCGGGGTTAAGGACATGCTAGTAGCTGTCGGAGGCGGCGGAGAGCATACACAAGTTCACTCATGAGAGGCGCTGATAGCGCGTATGTCACATCAAGAGTCACGCGAGAGTGACTGAAAGTGAACGTGTTGGGCTATGTCCGACTCGCCCACAGTTTAATCTGTACCTCTCTTCCTCTTCCTCTTCTCCTCCCCATCCCCGAGCACGACTCCGTTTCCTGTTCCCAGCGGACTGCTTCCCTCCATTTGGCCGGGCCATCTATCGCCACCCATCCTCCCTTATTTCACGACCTGCACACTTACTCTTCAACGCCCTCCTCCCACTAAAGTGCGCCTCGCTTGCTCACTATCTCGTCATCCTCTACCCGCTCTCGTCTTGCTATCGACAGTCTCATTCCACCACTCGTCCCGCATCCATCTTGTCCTCAAGCTCGACACTCGTTCTAGCATCAACCATACACAGCACACCCCCTACCCGCCCCATCTACAGGCACGCATGAAGAAGCATGCCCGTCACTCATCTTAGGATAGACACTTCCATCGTCTCCGCTGACCCTTCATCCAGCCGAGCACACCGCGATGGCATTCGTACACCCCGCACCCCTGCCTCTGCTCGCAGCACCGCCAGCTTTTCTTACCGTCTTCGTAGCCCTTCATCCGCCTCCGCTTCCTCTGCCATGTCCTCTACTTCGCACGCACCCTCTGGCACATCCCATCTATCCGCGCACTCCGTCCATCGGTCCATCCCCACAACACCAATATCTGCTCACTTAGTCGGTTCCCCTGCATGGCCCACGATCGATCCTGGCTCAGACGATGAGCGTGTTCACGATCCAGAGGAGTACGTACTTGCCATGCACGATTTTGCTCCCCAGCAATCCAATGTCACCTGCCTGAGCTTTCGCGCTGGACAAGTCATTCATGTCCTCAATCGAGATTCCAGCGGCTGGTGGGATGGCGAGTTGGACGGAAGAAGGGGATGGTTTCCGAGCAACTATGTGTCGTCAGAGGTCGGGTTGCTCACCGAGGAAGAGCTTCCGAGAGGAAAGGTGAGTTGTGATTACTCACTCCGTTACCACCATGTCTGCAAGAGACTATGACGATCCCGCGATACGATGATTGTCGATCGTGCTGCCGTCACGTTCCCTTGACAGACGTGCATCCAATGCGCAGTGCGATTTCATGTGTATGTCGGTCGCGGGTGTCGCCGTTGATGTGCAGCTTTTGCTTCTGCCGGATTCCCACTCGCGCTCTTTCTTGACACTCGACTACGATCTATCTTTATTCTCAAGCTGTCCGAGAGCCTTCTATTGCTGGAATACTGACCAACGTCGACGATGTTGTCTAGGCTTCCCGTCCAGGTCATAACCACAATAATATGTCCGTATCGTCGACAACGTCGTGGGCTAGTCAGACCTCTCATAAAGGCAAAACCCCCTTCGCTCGCAACGATCACCGCCCAACACCCGCCGACTCTTTTGGTCAGACTATCGACATGTATTGTCCCCCACTCATGCTACCACTACTCCGTGCCCTATCCCTCCTTCAGAACGCAGTTCGGATGAACCGCGTGCACCACTTCCAACCTGCAACCGCCTGTATCATCTCTTGCGTGCGCGCACTGCTCTCCGAAATAGGTTGCCTATCGCGCGATGCGCAAATCCTCAAGCAGCATGGTGTCCTCTCACAGGAGCGCAAACGTATCCTCTCCGACCTCGCTTCGCTCGTGTCGCAAGCGAAACGCACATCGGAGGAGATCATCACCGAGGAGGCGCGCGACATTGAGGTCCAAGCAATGGTTCGCCTCGCCGGTCAGCTCTTTGCGCATGTGCGCGGCTTCCTCGCCGTTGCAGTCCAGTGCAGCGTGAACCTCCCTTCTATCGCGATACGCCCTATCCGGAGCGACTCTGAGTCGTCCCGTCTAGATGGTCGATGGGACGGCCCAACTGGAACCCTGATACCGGATGACGGGATGAGTGACGACGACTACGCGACTCCCGGACGAAGTACCAACGCCATCGCGTTTAAGTCAAAAAAGATACCTCATCCGAACACACCGAGCAGACCGAAAAGCCTTGGTGACCTCAAGATATCGAAGCGTGCTGCCATGGGCGCGGACTACCCGCCCCTGCCGACAGGTCCACTAAAGCTCCCACAACGTAAGCTTTCCGAGCAACAGCTACCTTCTCCCGTGCGTCGCACGATCAGCGAGAGCACGCCGCGAACGCACAAGCCTGCGCAGGACTCAATTAGCAGCGATTCATCATCGTCATCATTCTCTAGTGACTCCGTCGGTACACCCGCGACACCCGTCTTCCCTTGTGGACCCGCAACTACCACGGAGCTTACCGAGGCGTTGAGATATACGCACGACAGTTTCCTTTCCACGATCGCCGCCTTCATCGGCCATGCACATTCACACTCACGGTACTCACACGCATCGAGCACAGGCCACCTATACGACCTGGTGCGCGAGATTGTCGATGTGGTATGTCGCCTATTGACGATCGTCGAGGCGGTCCTCCGGCATCCAGACATCTTACCCGTGAAGGCGGATGGTCTGCGCGCAGCCAAGGAAGGGCTGTATAACGTCACGAGCACACTCGCGGACTCCGTGCGAGCACTCACGGCTCCACCAACCGAAGATACTTCGGAGGAGGCGGAAAAGGAAAACCTGCTAAGGTGCGCGACTGACGCGCTCAAAGCGGGCTCGGACTGCGTCAATGCGGTGAAGAAGTGTTTGCAGCGTACGTCCGGCGAGCGTCCGTTCGTGTTCAACCTTCCTGCTCCCGGCGATCCTGAAGGGGGCATGTACACTCCGCGCAAGTTCAGCCACGCGCACCGCTCGTCGACCGTGAGTGCAAAGAGTACAAGAAGCGGGCCGAGAATCCGCAGGGAGAGCAGCCTGCGTGCGCTCCATGGACCGTATGTCGAGGGCGAGGAGGAGGACCTGACGATCCAAGCTCAGAACGTGGAGGACGTTGACCACACGTTGACCATCAAGCGCCATTCGGGAGAGCAGGTCACAATTGTGCAACATCCGTCTTCGCCTGTTCTAGGAAATGGTGTCGGCGCGGAGGAGAGTATGCCCACCACGCCGATCACGCCTAGCATTGTCTCTGCAGATAAGCCGTTACCTGAAGTTTGTCCGCCATTCGACGTCGAGTCCGTGACGCTCAGGTCGGACGCTATGTCACTTAACTCGTATGCGCCGACCGAAGATGATCATACAACATGGGAGGGTAGCCAACGCCACGGCGGTAACCCGTCTACGACGTCGTTCGAGAAGTTATTTAACTTTGAGCTTCCGCACGTCCCTGGTCCACAAGGCTTCACCGCTGTTCTCCCTTGGACATTCCCACATGACCATGCGCCTGAGGATGTTGCGTACAATAGTGACGGTCAGCTCGTTGGCGCGACGCTTGAGGCGCTCGTTGAGCGTATGACGCCGCATGATGCCCTTGTCGAGCCGCCGTTCGCGGCTGTGTTCTTCATGACCTTCCGCCTCTTCACGACGCCCGCGGACCTCCTTGAGGCTGTCATCATTCGATACAACATCATCCCTCCTCCCGGCCTCCCCGACGCCGACCTCCGCCTGTGGCAGCAGCGCAAGGGCCTCCCCGTGCGCCTGCGCGTGAGCAACTTCATCAAGTCGTGGGTTGAGAGCTACTGGCGACACTCAACTGACAGTGTTGTGATCCCAACGCTCGTCTCGTTCATCAGGGACGCGCTCGCGGCCATGTTCCCTGGGCCCTCGCAGCGCATCCTCGAGCTTATCCACCAACGCGTACAGGCGGGTGCGAGCGTCCCGCTGTCCCCCAAGGGCGACCGTGAACGCGACCGTTTGCGGGACGCAGGCATCCCGCTCAACCCCCCGACGCTCCCTGGTCCTATCTCGGAGATCCCGAGGCCGATCATGACGAAGAATGTGCTCGCTCTGCTGCGGTCGCGCACGTATGCTGCGGTGCCCGTGACGGACTTTGACGCGCTAGAGCTCGCCCGGCAGCTGACGGTCATGGAGTGCACCCTTTACTGTGCGATCCAGCCTGAGGAGGTGCTGGAGACTGGATCGAGCTCTAAGGCGAAGGAGGGTTCGGGTATTCCGGTGGTGAATATCAACGTGAAGGCGGTGACCTCGCTGAGCACCGCAATCACTGGCTGGGTCGCGGAAAGCATTCTGAACGAGCTGGACACGAAGAAACGCACGGCACTGGTGAAGTACTTCATCAAGCTGGCGGACCGGTGTGTGTCGTTGAGGAATTACAGCACGCCGAGGTCGATCCTTGCTGTGCTGGACTCGTCGACCATCGCTAGGTTATACCAGACATGGATAGTACGTCCCATTTGTAATGGCTTGTGACGTGTTTAAGTTGACGTTCTGTGTCTTAGGGTTTGCCGCAGAAGGCCAAGGTGCAACTTGAGTCGCTCCGAAAGCTTGCCAACCATGCGCGGAATTACCATGAGTACCGCTCGCGTCTGCAGAATACCGTGCCGCCTGCAGTCCCGTTCCTCAGTGGTGAGTGGACAAGCGCAGCGCGCTATATATGGCAATTGACCTTATGATGTGCAGGCTTGTACTTGACGGAGTGAGTGAACCAGCGCAGCGCGCTATAAGTATATGGCAATTGACCTTATGGTGTGCAGGCTTGTACTTGACGGATATCACCTTCTGTCATGAGGGTAACCCGTCGCACAGGACGTCACCGAAGGCGCCGGAGAAGAAGCTGCTGAACTTCAACAAGTATCATAAGCTTGCGCATATTGTACAAGGTACGACGTGTTGTCCATCTAATTGTATAAATGCTAATCCCGCCCGTTTTGTCTACAGATATGCAACGCTTCCATCGTATAAATGTTAATCCCGCCCGTTTCGTCTACAGATATGCAACGCTTCCAGGTGCCGTACAACTTGAAGGAGATTCCGGAGGTGCAGGCATATCTCCGGGATGCCTTCGAAAAGTCTCAGCGCCAAGGCGACCTCCAGGATCTTTATCGACGCAGTCTTCTCGTCGAGCCGAAATGCCAAGGCAACCTCCAGGATCTTTATCGACACAGTCTTCTCGTCGAGCCGAAACAGTCCGCGGAAATGGCCCCGACCAGTGACATACGGCAGCTCTTCCCATGGGGCAACCGATCTCAGCAGTCAGTCGCTCCCGCTCCCACTTCATAGTAGTATCTACTCCCATTTTACTTGTGTATCTCAGTTTTGTCTCTTCTTCGTGTCAGTTCTTTCGTTTGTTGGATTTCGCACTCTCCGTCGTTGTTTTGTACACTGCATCGCTGCTCCCCTCCCTTGTACTTGTGTTCTCCTTTGCATACATCGTCTCTTTCTGTGCTCTTAACATTCGCGCCACTTGGAAGCGCATGGACATATCATTCCTACCAGCATCTGCGCATTGGTGTCGTTCAGGCTCCCGCAGCCCTTCTCTCTTTCTGTGCTCTCAACATTCGCGCCACTTGGAGGCGCATGGACATATCATTCTACCAGCATCTGCGCATTGATGTCGTTCAGGCTCCCGCAGCCAGTCCCTCTGTTCATCGGTCACTTCAGTCCTGGTCATTCCACATGGTTCATCATTCATCACCTGTTCATTCCCCTCGCGTCCACACACCCCTCATGATAGAATGTGAACCTGTGAGGCAAGTCGCAAACGACTGGTAAGTAACCACACAAAGGGAATCCTCAGTCAGTAATGAGAAGACTATATTGCATAATGTAAGTACCTGGTAAGTAACCACACAAAGGGAACTATAGGTACTTGTAAGTGACGCATATAAACCATAGAGAGAATGGTACTTACTCCTCAGTCAGTAATGAGAAGACTGAATTGCATAATGTAAGTACCTGATAAGTAACCACACAAAGGGAATCCTCAGTCAGTAATGAGAAGACTATATTGCATAATGTAAGTACCTGATAAGTAACCACACAAAGGGAATCCTCAGTCAGTAATGAGAAGACTATATTGCATAATGTAAGTACCTGATAAGTAACCACACAAAGGGAACTATAGGTACTTGTAAGTGACACATATAAACCATAGAGAGAATGGTACTTACTCCTCAGTCAGTAATGAGAAGACTGAATTGCATAATGTAAGTACCTGATAAGTAACCACACAAAGGGAATCCTCAGTCAGTAATGAGAAGACTGGTTGGCGCCGGCGACCCTGGCAACTCCGAGAATTCTGCGTGCGGATGGTATGCTGACGACTCCTCCCCCCAGTCAATCTGCCAAACTTCTTGTACGCCAGTATCAGAGCGTCTCCTTCGGTCTTGCGGAGCGTCGCTGGCGGACTTCCAAGAATTATACCACAACCCATCGATGACGGTTAGATTGTCAAGACTGCCAACCTACTAGTAGTCCCAACATATCTCGAGAGAAGACGGACATGGGCAGAAGTCAATCATCAGCCTTCAGATCTTTAGAGAGGGTCTTCAACAAGGTACCCGACCACTGCCGCGTGATGCGTCATCGTTTAACCTACTGGTTGTGACTTGACCATGTAGATCTTGTTGTTGGAGGTCTCTATCTGTCTGTCTGTAGGCTATCTGCCTGCCTGTGACCAGAAGCTAGTGAGTTGATGTCTTTTATCGAAGACCATCCCTGCCACCCTGAGTCTTATGTCACTGGCTTGCAACGTTTCTACCGTGTCCTGAACTTGAAGCTGTGCCAACATTCTCTCGTAATCGCAGCAGCATCAACCACGACTGCGCGTAACATTCAAGAGGATTCAAGTGCATGCAGACAGCCTATCGTTTTATTGTCCGAGTCGACATTTTTTCTATTGGTTCGTCGTGCGACATTGATCAATTTGTATTCATACGATTGTTGACCCCAGCACATAATTCTAGCAACTCGTCTACACTCCCATATCCATCCATGTCATGCGTTGGTGACTCGGAGGTCTAAATCAAACAGTCGGTAACGCCGTGTGTTGACATGATACTCAAGGGCGCGCTATCTCAACAATCGTCAGTGCCGCGCGCCGCACTCAAGCGGAGAAACGCACCTGAACATATTGCTGCCAGATCGCGAGTAAGTTATCATCCTCGGCTGCCAGCGTCTCCACCTTGTAGGTGCAGTCAAGCACCTCGTCAACCATGGCGCGCAAGACCTTGACGACGGACGTCTGCTCCGCACTCGCACGCATATGCATGTAGTTCCCCGTCTCCCCGGCCAACTGTTCTTTGTAGAATGACAAACTAACGGCCCATCAGTTGACGATAGAGTACAATGGGAACGGCGGACGCTCACATGTCGCTGTTGACCATTCCAGATAAGGAGTCGTCAGTGAAACAATCTTGGGGCGGAGTGACTCCAGATTAGTAAGGAGTCGTCAGTGAATCAATCTCGGGGCGGAGTGACTCCAGATTAAACGTACTTCGTACCGACGATCCAACGTTCCATATAACTATATCACATATGTCAGTTATGACTACTGCATGGAGTCGCAGAAATACTAACGGCAACATCTGCAGGTACGACTCCGTCGTCGGGCGCCAGGACTTCATGAATATGAAGTGGATGTATGGCGGGCAAATACCCGCCCGAGTGCGAAGGTAGTAAGGGAACCAGGTAGCCTGGGGTTTTATTACCATGTCTTGAGTGGTGTACTCGATGTACATCCCGGTGAGAGCGTCCATGGTCCCCGAGATGATGGCGTCGGCCCCAACGTCCGTCCACAGAACATGTGCCTGTCGCAAGAGCTCTACCATCGTGTCGAGGGCAGGGCAGAGCTGCTTGATGCCCTGGGCGAACCGGGAGGCGAATTGTTTGATGGCTTCGAGGTGTTTGCCTCCCACATCGTCAACGTACAGGAAGACTAACGTGTACAGGGCGATGTAATCTTGGTGCTGGAAGCTGGTGTGGCCGTAGGCGGTTTCGGTGAAGTTACACGCCGCATCTGCCAACGGTTCGATAACCTCCAGACTGTCGCCGGACTCCCAAGTAAGCATGGTGGCCATAATGGCTCTACGGAGTCCCTTGTTAGCAGGGGTCTTGTGAGGCTTGTATCCGCAACGGTGTAGGAAGTCGCAGATGATGGCTTTGATCACGGATGTCTGGATTTCCTGGTCACCACATCGATAAGCAGCCGCTGCATGTCACTGGTCAGGGTGATGAACAACAGACCGCTGTAGAAGTTTGGAGGGTCCGAGTCGATGCTGGAGCATGGATAGCGACGGGTGCCCTGAATATGCGGGTAAGCAATGAAATTGAGATATGACTGCAGAGGCTCACGCTGACATTTACACGAGTTGAAGAAGTCTGAGATGAGATTGGCGTATTTGCTGACAAGAGCCGATGTTCTTATACGTGCACCTGGCTCACATCGCTCGTTCGCATACCCACGCGCGATAGGGATCGCTCGGCACCAGTAAGAGCACGTCACTGTCATCATCCCACACAAACACAACAAGGAGCGACGGACTCGGCGACTCGGAATTGCCGTTTGAGAGCATGTACGTCTAGCATGGTCCATGCTAGACGCATGGAAGACCTTCACATTCTTACCCACCGTGACTGACAGTCAATCCGATTGACGGAATAGGTGCATTCCAACGTGAGGGACTCGAGCACGGCGCGCGCCGTATGCGTCGCATATGGCTCACGAGAGAGTCTTTCTCAGGCCTGGCGCCGTATTGGAAAAACAGTGGCCACCCTGTAGATGTAGTTCTTGACAGAAGGGGCGTTTGGGTGGCTTGCAGGAACACCTGCCGTTTGAGAGCATGTACGTCTAGCATGGAAGACCCTCACATTCATTCTGAAATTTCTTACCCATCGTAACTGACGCTCAATCCGATCAACGGATGCATTGCAACGTGGGGAATCCGAGCACGGCAGCGCGCCGTATGCGTCGCATATGGCTCACGAGAGGGTCTTTCTTAGGCCTGGCGCCGTATTGGAAGATAGCGCCAAGGGGGTGGAAATGAAGTATTATACGAGATCAAGCCAGTGTCTCTAGATCGCAAATTCTCGTATCGCCGACCACCGATTGCTACTACATACTTAGTACCCTTGGCGCTCTCAAGCTCTGTATCCCAGCTCGGCAAGTCGGTAACAGTGGCCACCCTGTAGATGTAGTTCTTGACAGAAGGGGCGTTTGGGTGGCTTGCAGGAACACCTAACAAGAAAGCAGTTGATCACTCCCGATTGGGGTCACGGTTGACTCAGATGCTCTCTGAGCCATTTCTGATGAATATTTGAATGCTGGCTCGTCGAAACAGATAGCGCCAAGGGGGTGGAAATGAAGTATTATACGAGATCAAGCCAGTGTCTCTAGATCGCAAATTCTCGTATCGCCGACCACCGATTGCTACTACATACTTAGTACCCTTGGCGCTCTCAAGCTCTGTATCCCAGCTCGGCAAGTCGGTAACGCTTTGCCTTGAGCGAAAATTCCAAGTAGCCCTGTGATCCAAGCGGTCCTAAGTCGTCAGTCAGCGCTGTCACGGTCAAAAACAGTATGCACCTGATTGTAGTCCTGCCATAAGGCAGACATTTCCTCATCGCCCTCAGTAAGGACGTGCATCTTCGCTGCCGTGTCAAGAACCTCGTCCACAAGCTGACGTAGTACATGGGCGGGCGAGTTCTGTTCGGCGTAAGCCCGGAGGTGGACATAGTTCTTGGTTTCTCCAGCAAGCTCTTCTTTGTAAAAGGAGAGACTGTTTCCTTCGTTTTATGGCGGCATGGAAAATGATGACAGGATGCGAGAGACTCACATGTCACTGTGAACACAGCCATACCGGCTCTGATGTCAGCATGGCAAAAGAGGAAATATGACGTACACACATACTTAGTTCCAAGCGTCCAGTGTTCCATGTATCTTTAATACCGAATGAGAAACCGCCGATAATGACTCAACGAGGGATATACTCACGGAAGCAATTGTAGATACGATTCAGGCGTGGGTCTCCAGCTCTGCATGAAGACGAAGTGGATGAAGGGAGGGCCAATTCCCGCCCTGGTACGAAGGTAGTACGGAAAACGGGTTGCCGAAGGCTTGATGACGAGATTCTGTGCCGTGTACTCTATGTACATGGCTGTCACTGCGTCGAGTGTGCCCGCAATAATCGCATCGGCACCGTACTGCGGCCACAAATCGTGAGACCGCCGGAGCAGTCCCGCCAGACAGTTGAGTACGGAGTCGGGCTGCTCCTCGCCCTTTGCGAAGCGGCCGGTAAACCGCATGACGGCGTCGAGATTGCGCTCACCGAGATCGTCGAGGTACATAAGACATGCGGTGTAGAGCGCGATGAAGTAGCGGTGGTCGGGGGTGGTGTGCCTGTACGTCGTCTCTGTGTAGACGCAACTTCCGTCGAGGATCTTTGCGACGAAGACTGGGTCAATGTCTCCAGGCCATATTGCAAGCTCGGACGCGATCCTGGCCCGGAGTTCAGGGTCACATGCGCGTTGCAAGCTCGGACGCGATCCCGGCGCGGAGTTCAGGGTCACATGCGCTTTTGGGTGACTTGTAGGCGATGCGGGCTAAGAAGTCACGGATGATCTCTTTGATTGCAGCATGAGGATCTGTGAGGGACTATCACACAGATCAGTACAACGTCATGATTGCAGCATGAGGGTCTGTGAGGGACTATTACACAGATCAGTACAACGTCATGGCAATGATTTGTCGATGACGCGGTGACGTACGGTGCGAAGCGCGTCGTGGGGAGTCATTGCTGGTGAGCTAGGGCAGGGATGAGAGGTATGCAGGCGACTCGGAGTAGGGTACTTGGTCGGAGTAATAGTAGTTCCATCGCATAGTCGTTTAGTAATAGCCTCCAGAAGGTCGCACACACGCCGCTATGGATACGCTTCTGATCCATACAGCATTCTCACAAGGCGGTTGAGATCTGACAGACGGTGACCCGTCATCGATTCATGGCTGACATGACAGGCACATGTACAATAATGGAGGCGTCGAAGGGTAGGCTTCAGACACCCCGTCCACGCTGGACCTGCGATGAGCGACTAAAAACCCAAGACCAGCGAGAGGAGAAGCGCAAATACTCAATTCACGGGCCCACTGGGAAGACCAGTAGCGAACTCGAACTTGAAGTAGTACTAGTATGTGAAGTAGCGGTCGTAGCCTGCCAGGCGCGCGCTTTCAAGCAAGTTGGGCCCACCAGTGAGCTCTAAATCAACAACTCTGCATATTCATTCATGTACATAGACTGAACTGACCAGTCGGAACCAAGCTTAAGGCCAGCGCTATGCTGAACGACTGGCAACGAGTCGGGGCCTCCCGGGCCGAGACATTGCTTCTTTCCCCTGACTCGCCTCGCACCCCTCCCATGAGCCCACGAGGCTCGATACCAGGCTGTACCCGCACCAAGGGCCCATACGCCCGCCCCGCCCGATCGTAATCACCAAGATCGCGGCGAGACCATTGAAGTCTGTGGATGTTCGCTGCGTGTTGCGCAGGTGAAGGGGCCCCAGGAGCGGTAATTTCCAAAATCATCCCTTCCATTGTTGATGCATCCATGACCTGTATGAGAACGACTTGTACAATTCGACCAATGAGTTGGATTGACGTGCGTCCTTGCTCTGGGTAATAGATCGCCTATAGAAAGATGCCGGCGCCACGGCAGCACGAGCCTCAACCATGTAGCAGTCGTACTATAGATGACCCGGGTCCCGGATCCGGAGTCTCTGGGAGACTGTGGAGTAGTAGAAGCGCAAGATAGTTCTGTAAGTCGGTGCTCATGAATGCTTGACGTAAAGCGATCTAGTACACTGTCAGTGAGGTGAATGATTTACGATGTTCAAATCATCGACCTAGTCATTGGTAGCGGGGAATTACCTGCTTGATGTCGGCACACCCAGCTACAATGGTACATTTGCAGTTGCTGATAAGCCTTCCCTCTTTCACCGCCGTGCCTGAGAACACCAAATCTGCCCATTCAACCACTGAGGTACTACTGACATCCCGTGAATGTATTGTGTATGATGAATGTTTGGCGAGCTAATACAGATCGAGAGATGACATGTTTTCGGGCTGTTGTGACGTACATACTACCTTGGAGGGTTCTTGACGATGTGAATGGTATGGGACCTCTGCGTCTTTTAGGCAGGCTGTGTCACAAATGAGACTTACATCTTCTATGGTCACTGACGAATATTCCAACGCTGTCAATACGTAATGGATGGAATGAAGGGGGTGGTTGATTCCCTTTAGACATCTATATCCTCGAGCCGATACCGCCAGGCATTGAAATGGAACTCGACATAGCCCTTTGGAGATGCAAGAGATGGTCAGCATATTCGAAGGCTGTAAAATAGGGCAGGTGCACACCATGAAGTAACTATGACAGATGTCATACAAGCCAGTTTGGGCGGATGCGAGCTCCAGAACCTTGCCCATGCTGTCGAGCACCTCGTCCACGACCTGTCGCAGAACCGATACCGCCGGCTTCTTCTCTATCACCGCCCGCTTGTTGATGTAATTGTCCGTGTCTCCTGCTAGCGTCTCCTTGTAGAACGAAAGTCTATGTCCGCCGTCAGTGTTGGGTTCGTGCGGGAAGAGAAATGCCCATACATGTCACTATCAGTCCAACGCGGCTGTCAGTGTGTCATTCCGGTGTGCCTGAATATCAGGACTACTGACTTTATACACACTGTTGCGATTTCAAGATCCCTAGCCATTCGAGGGAGATGAACACGCAATATAGCAAGGGGGGAAAGCAGAGGGGGCACTCACGGTACCATCTGCAGATAGAAGGTACTAGTATCCTGTCCCCACTGACAGCTCTTCGCGAAATTGAAGTGCGCATAGGCGGAACCGACGCCGGCCTTCAGGCGCAGGTACAGCGGGTAACGCGCAGCCGCAGGTGCAACGGCGTCACCCTTCGTCATGAGCTCGATGTACATCCACGTGAGCGAGTCAAGAGTGTTGTTGATGATAGCGTCCGCGCTGGTTCGTGGATAGTATTCGTGCATCGTCCCCAGTTGCGCCGCCAGCCTGTCAAGCGCGGGATGGAGCTGAGGCTGGCCGCGAGTGAATCGCTGCACAAACTGGCCGACCGCTTCGACGTTGTACTGGCCAAGGTCATCGGCTAGCACCATGTAGGCCGTGTAGAGAGCGATGAGCAGCTGGTGTTCGTAGCTGGTGTGGGTGTACGCGCTTTCCGCGATCGCGCAGCTCGTGTCTGTGAGACCATGGATGAAGTCCCAGCTGAGATCGGCGTCCCATGAGACGATCTCAGCGGTCACCGCCTGTCGCATCTCGGGGTTCTGGGGCGTCCGCTGCGAGCGGTAGCCTGAGGGGACACTCCGGAGGAAGCCCTGTAGAATTTGCTTTATCGCCGTCAAGGAGACTTCGTCTGCGAGCTTCAAGTTGTGTATAGTCAGGCACGTGGCATGTCAGATTCAAAGGATATCTGAAAACTCACGGCACATGGAGTGCCAACATCTGTAGGGGAGAAGCGATTGTTCGTGGTCTTTGCGGACTGGGGATGTGTGGGCCATATAGAACACCAAGACCATCATAGAGGACTTACCCGTGAGGTGTCTCCTATGTAGTCGTAGTCCAACGTCTCTGAGAGAGAGGAGGGGAGTCTAGCGTAGGCGGGGAGTCTTCAGTGGAGTTATTTTAAATGACGAAAGATGCGTACCCAGAAGGAAGCAGGGGGGTATTTGGACGCCGTCCTAGACCGTCGGTATAGCTGGCAGTGTTGGGCATGATGATCTGGGGGCTGACTGATGATGGTGACTGGCGATGGACTTGGTTCGTTTGCCTTGCGGATGCATAGTATATATACTCCTCCAACTCTGAGTTAGCTCAATGGGAGTAGGCTCCTAGTCGTCATTAGCAACCGAGGCGACCCAGCGTGTTCATGCAGGACCCCTGACAATAGGTGGGAGGGCTTGATCGACATTTTCAAGAATAGGCCACAAATGTCAGCTAACATCGGTAACTTTTGGGCAGGAAACGTCAGGATGGGATCCCTGCGGAGGCATTTGTCCGGATGGTTGCCAAGTCAGCGTCCCACCACTCCAATATTGTCCAGATGAACTAATTCAGCCTTGAAATCGGCCATTCTTGTTGGTTCAGTACGTCTCGCTAGCCACCGCGGCGGCTTCCCCTCTTGAGCCCCTCACTACATTGGTCGGACGCCTGGAAGATCATGCATGAGAATATGGCTCCACGGCGTGAATTTGGACGGCCAAGGGGCAAGATTGCGAAGCGCTGGCAGTAGTACGGCAGACGACAGGCTCTGAGAAGGAGCGCATCGAATCCGAACCGGAGGCGGGAGCGCTCCTCGAAGCGTGATGGTGCAGCTCCTCCTAACCGATGAAACAATGTCAGTGTTGCGTGTTGGATCAGCAAGCAGAGGAGGCGATACATCATGTTATTAGCTCTGCAATGTGACTGATCCATCGTCAATGAACTTGCCCCGTCAGTTGGTGCATACGGGCGATCCGCCTGTGTTAGAAGACAAGATGGTTCCCTAACAGGGGGTCCAGGGTGACTTGGAAGGTTTGGATGTTTTTGGCGCTCTCGGCTAGTAAGCGAAGGTGTCATAGGAAACGCTGTCGTGTTGTTCATGATCTTCAAGGAGGGAATCTATATGTTCTCATTGATCTGAGAACTATAGTGGGTATTTATAGCGTGAGTGTTCCTGAAGTGCGATGCGGAACATACCGAGATCGGAGCGAGCGCAGAACTGCGCAGGACACTGCAGTCAACTCAATGAGTGACAACTTGCCTGGATGTCCAAGTGCGGGTTGTTTGCCACTGCTGAGACAGCAGTCACGGTTCAGGCTCAAGCTGTATGTAGCTGTCAGGCAATTAGCATCGGCATGTTCCGATTTGACTTGGTGGATGCTGTTTGTTTGTGACTTGTGTATGTCTCGTACTGAGTAGGGCCATCGTGGACATTTCCTGACTCCTCCTCAGTCCGTCATGCTACGATTGCAACCTTCACCGGAATTTTATACAAGCCTTCAACTTACTGCCACGCCGCCCTGGTAGTGCTGAATTGATACTACAGAAATGTTGGTCGCTTCCACTATTTCTGTCGGCGGCAACGGTTCATTTCTGACATTCCGTGGGGCTAGGACAACAGTGCTTATCAAACACCTTTGCTCAGCGCTCCGTCCGGGGTTGACAAGATTTGTCCCTGGTGTGGGCGTGTGAGTCGGAAATCTTAGGTTGAACATGTCACTCGTACATAATCTACACGCTGAAATGATCTGTCAGGGAAATCGTCAAAATGGCGGATTGTCGTGCGTGTGGTGACATGATATCCTATGCCCCAACCTCGGAACTTTCCTTGTGGATCTCCAATCCAGGCGGCGCGCCCAACGCTGCATCACCAGCGAGTCAGCG
Organism: Lignosus rhinocerotis TM02; assembly: GCA_000743315.1. Classification (NCBI taxonomy): domain Eukaryota; kingdom Fungi; phylum Basidiomycota; class Agaricomycetes; order Polyporales; family Polyporaceae; genus Lignosus; species Lignosus rhinocerus. The sequence continues at coordinate 29,473 of KN050007.1, forward strand.
TCTGTGAGAATCTTTGGGCTACAGTGTTATGGAAGATTCACCATCCTTTATACCTCCGTATAGCAGGAACTGACCAGCAACGAGTCCTGCCGTCATGATCATCCTGGGACCTAGACCTGCAAAGAGGCCGCGGAAACCGGCCTGGCGAGCAAGTGCTATCAAGCGGTGGGCCATGGACCCTTGCGGTCCGTGTCCCTTGTTGATTTGCGATAGAAGCGTATCCGCCGGCTGGTATACGAGCGCATATATGAGTGCCTTGATTGGAACGATGCACTGAAGCAAGCGTCGCACATGGAGGTATTAACGGATTCGTGCTCACCTGACTGAGTACTGCTGCAGCGAAGCCGGCCACGACCCCACTTCCTAGGCTGATAGTGAGCTTCGCAGAGCTGCTCAGCGACCGCTTTGTCTCCTCGGACATGTTGCGGAAGGCGAGCTCATGACAGAACTCATTCACCGTGAACTGGCCAATCGCGTATGGGATTTGTCTACAAAAGCAACGGCACTGTCAGCAGTCGAGCGATTGGCGGAGGGAGAATCAGGGCCGTACTTGCATAAGATGGGAAGGAACCCGGCATAGAGACCGGCAAGACCCTCTTCCCGCGCCAACCGCGCGAAGCCAGTTACAAGGCCCGAAGCATAGTGTCGCTGTGACACGAGTCTTATCCGAGTCGCTTCAAGCGGGGTGAGGAGGATATCCGCAAAGAATCTGCCAGAAGTCAGCCTTCTTCAGCTGGGTGCACGCAGAGTCGACCCACTCTGCCACGCTAGATGCCCCAAGATATATAGCAGTACGATATTTCACCGCCGTATCCTGGTCACCGGCGACCTGGACGAATTGCTTCTTCCAGAACTCGTACCCGGAGAACTTGGCGCCTCCCTATGCGGGTCTGTCAAAAACGCACACTCGAGAGCGCCATTGACATGTAACATACCTGCACGAGGTAACCGACGGCGGTGGGGCCAAAGCCGGTCAGTAGAGCTGTTGGGCCTTCTTGGGTAACTATTCGCCGCGCTCCTGTGAGGAGAGACATGCGGGCCATATCCGGGTCGACTTGGATTCGCGTCTTCACGACATCGATTGCTGTGCCCAAGCAGGTGAGCGTTAAGATAATGTCCCTGGGTTTGAACGTACTAACGGGTCATCCCTCCATGAGTTATCCTAGCAGTGTGATTAGCCACAAAGTGGTCCTAGGCATCCAATAGACTCTTACGTGCAGCACAAAGCTCCTGGGAGAGTGATAAGATATGTGTTATCACTGTAATGACTTCTCTGGCTCACCTGCGAGGAAGAATGTCGAGTAATCCTTGGTCGTGAATTGCGGAAGGCAAAACGGCGCCTTCGGGTGAGCTTTCTCTGTGCTTGTCATATCGGATGTTAGAAGACAACAACGAGTAAGGTATTGGGTTGGGAAAAAGAGGTGTTGCGCAGGAAGCACGCCTCAATGAAACGCGGTGTTGGGCGGAGACTGTGTCGTCCGAACGACGTCATACCTTCATACTAGTACGCGCTGGATTAGGCGTCTGCTATAGGTGTCCAGTATGCTACTATCTTCCAAGTTCTCACCGCGATCATCTTCCTAACTAAAGTCAAAGATATCGATAGCCCACGGAATCCATGTTGAAGTTTGGAGGCTTGCAGGATTGCGTGATGAGATGCTCCCGATTGCGCTGTCGCCGTCCCCTAGGCAAACAGTTGAATATCAGTCTGCGCAAACCATTGTCCCTGGCTACAATGGGCAAGATATCGTGTTATGGCTGTCGATGGAAACAGCACTAAAGATGGGCCCGTGAATAGTCTTAGACTTGTCGACATCCAAATCCTTGTGATGGACGTACAGTGCACGTACACCCTTGGAGGCGTGGCTTCAAGTTCGGAAGGCGGCCAGCGTCTAGTGGTGGATGGTGGTGGTTCGCTTGGAGGAACTTGACGTCAACCTTGTCCTGCATACTACTTACTACTAACTTACTACATTGTTAGTAGCCATGAACTAGTGTAGTTCAGACCCCATGTCGACCTTCGTCTCCCACATCGTCGCGGATCTCTCGCCAAAGGTCCTCCCCGCGAACAGGTCCTCCGAGTCAAGTCACGAAAGCGTCCACGTCCAAGCCCAAGTTCAAGTTCATATTTCCTCTACGCAGTCCAAGGAGGCTCTGCGTGCCCTCTTTGTCCAGCTCGACCAATCGCAGTCTCCCCAGTCGCTGCGCGGATGCATCACAGAATTACAGAGGCTCGAGTACAAACAGCAGCTGCTGACGGCGGAGCTGGCGGATGGAGAGGAGGAGGCCCTCCGGCGCGCGATCCTGAACAAGGTCACGCTGGGATTATACGGGCAGGCGTTGACGACGTTCTTGGAGGAGGCGAGCGAGGCAGAGGCGGAGCTGGAGTGGTGGAGTGAGCTGGGGAGGTCGAGGCGGCAGGTTGCTTACTACCTCCTACAGAGTACGTCCTCTGCGTCGTCTGAGCTATGGCGTGCGGTGCGGGTCCTGACGGTGTTGACAATGTAGCTCTACCGATACGTCTTGCGGATGTGTCCAAGGTGCTGCTGTCGACCTTGAGGACACGTAATATGCCTTTCCAGCTCTCCGTACTCAAGCCCTCGTCACTCCGCCGCCTCTTTCCTTTAAGCCGCAATACCCTCCGCCCCAACATGTTGACTCTCGCACTTTTCCCTCACCTACAGAACCAACCGTACACTATTGCACTCGCCAATTCAAGCACCAGGAGGCTCTCCGCATCCTCTCCCCCCACGCACACAGCTACATCTGTATACGGCGCGTTTGTGCAGACACTCTCTGGTGTCGCGCGCGTCTTCAGCACGGTAGCGACTCTCCCGGTTGAGCTTGCACGCGGCGAATGTTCGTTCAAGCGGAAGGAGCTGACACGGATCCGCGACGAGCGTGCAGAGGTCCTCGGTATGCTGGTAGACTTGTGCGACCGGCTCTCCGCCGCTCTGGAGAAACGGGAGAGCGACGAAGCGCTCTTCGCGCAGTCCTCGGTATGCTGGTAGACCTGCGCGACCGGCTCTCCGCTGCTCTGGAGAAACGGGAAAGCGACGAAGCGCTCTTCGCGCTCGCGCAGTTCACCCATTACCTGCAAGCGGTCATCGACGGGGAAGAGGTGGCGCCGTTTGTGGAGGACGTGTCCCCCGGGCGGGTCCTGGAGTCGCTATCGCTGCTCGCGAACTGCACGCTGCCCTCGCATGCTTCTCTACACTCTGCAGATATCAAGACTGGGCAACTGATGCGGCCATCACGGCTCATCCTGTTGTGGCCGCGTCTGGTCATCCTCCCTCCGCTGGCGCTCTATGCAATCCGGGCCGCGTACGCTTCTCGTGCTTCGCTCGAGGAACTTGCCAAGGACGCCGTCGAGACTCTGAAGGGCTTCTGGGAAGACTGGGTTCTGGAGCCTCTTCGCGGCATTGTGCGCACCGTGCGCGCGGGCAGAGACGACGGGGTGATCGTTACGAAAGAGAGCGTGCGCGCGGATCTAGACGTGAGTGCCGTCTGCGAGCTTGGCCGATGTGGGGTTCGTACTGACGCACGGGCCACGTAACTTGTGCAGTCGTTAGAGAGGATGACGCTGGCGCTGGCGCAGGAGAAGCTGGGGTATGCCTCGCCGCAGCTTGAGGCGTTGTCACGCCAGGTCCAGATGGGAGACCTGACCGCGGTGATGCAGATATACGAGGAGGACATCAAGAGCCCGCTAAGATCCGCCGTGCGGGGAACGCTGCTGCGGTCGCTGTTCATCCAGGTTCAGAAGGCGAAGGTGCGTTTGCTGTCGTCCGGTCGTACTCGGCGGTTCATGACGCTGCGGTGATGACTCCAAACGCTTGTTGCTCATTGCCCAATCGTGGACGTGCAGGTCGATATCAACCAGGTGTCGTCCTTGGCGGTCTCCGACGCTGCGGTGATGACACCAAACGCTTGTTGCTCATTGTCCAATCGTGGATGTGCAGGTCGATATCAACCAGGCGCTGTCCGGAATAGACAAACTTCTCAAGTCGCAGGAACTCACGTTTGCGTTCGTGGGCGTCGCGCCTGCGCTCGCCATCGTCTATGCGGTCACAGGGTATCTGCGGGATGTCTGGTCTGGCGGGAGGGGACGCGGTCGGTACGGAGGTAAGGCGAGGCGCAACAGCGTCTGGCTCACCATGAGGTGTGTTCTCGTGTGCATCTTTGCGCCTCTCATGCCGTGTTTGCTGATGCTGTTCTTGGGGTTGGTGTAGACGTCTGGAGCGATTGCTTATTGCGCAACCGGAGCCGCATCATCACCGACCGCATCCTGTGCCCGCTCTGCAAAAGTCGACGCCGTCTGTATTGCCGTTGACGTCCGGGCTGTTGCTTCTGTCGGTGACGCACTTGCGCCAGTACGCTGAGCGGAGCCTGCCGGTGAATTCGCGACTGCGGGAGGGATTCCTGGAAGACGTGGCTGATTTGGAGGACCCAAGGCTAGGCCGCGCGGACAAGCTGCGTGTGCTGGATAGGATGTGGCGATCGTGGGGCGAGGCGCTTGGATGGAGCAGGATTGCTGCTTGATGCATTCACAGACTCGCGCATTGACTTTACTGCATGCAATATGTAACAACAATTATGATACGACAAGATGCACCGTCTGCGTAATGGGGCGCTATTTGGCACATTTCTATAGCAGGCGGGAGGTTACGTAGCCTCGTGCATCAAATAAGCTCGCGGTGGTAGAGGGTGCGGCAAGCCAGTGGCAAGGCTAGTTTAAAGGGGCAAATGACCATGTTGGTCGTGTGCGACTACCTCCACTCTGATCTCAGGGACTTGGACGTAAGGACCGGAGTGGTGCACCCGAGTTCCGTAGGGTCGGCATCCATGCATTCACGGTGACTTGAGGCTTGGGAAGCTGGCTGTCCTGGTCTCGACGCACGGCTTGTCCTATCGCGCACGGACTGATGATAATGGCTGCAGGTGACCGGAGGGTCGTCTACGGATTGACACACTTTGGACACATCCCATTCGGGCGACCGGACGCGTCGTCCGGAGGAAGGCGCACAGAGGTGATGGATGGGGTGAGCCCTTGTCTGAAGAGAAGACGGTGGTCGAGGACACCGCCCCACTTGAGGTGGATCTGGGAGAGGGATATTGCTGGATATGCCGTTCCTTGGTGGGAACGCGGTGGGAACAAGATGTTGGGAGAGGCTTTGGGCGGTGTTGGCGACTTGGCTGGATCAGGGATTGAGAAGAGAGAAGGAGGATCATGTGAGGAGTTCCCCACAGTTCTCTATCGCCTCTCCTTCTTTTGGCCCTCTCACATGACAATCCAGCGTCTATCATCCTACACACTATCACTCTCCTGAAATAGCTCCAGTCCACACGCACTCCTTCCTCCCAGTCTCCTCCTCCTCCTCCTCTTCTCCTCTCATCTCCCCATCTACCTCACGCAACCAACGTCTTGTAACCCCGGGTCCTACAGCCTTGTTTTGCAGCCACATACACCACAAATCCTGCGTAAAGCGTTAACCGCTGAGTAGTGAAACCCCGCGCATATACCCACCCACCCGTACCCCGACCCTTGATTAGTCAAGGTCGAAGACTCTGCAGGCCGCCCAGATTCGACCCTGACTTATAGGCACATGTGCTACACCTTTCCGCTTGTTCACGAGTAGCATCACCGCTCTTCTTCCTCTGCCTCAGCGCCCTCGTCATTTCCCTCTATCCGCACACATATCACCTCGCGTGCCCTCTCCTTCAACCACCCGTAAACCTCGTGTCCCGGCCTTACATAGGTTTTAGCCGACTCACCTTGCCTCCGCTCCCTCTCCCCCATCGGTTGTAAATAAGGATGCCGGTCCCCACCGAGGTTTCGCCCCGAGCATCCCACTCGCATTCGCACTCACATTCCGCACTTTCTCTCGGCCCTATTGTAACACACGATCTCCAGCGCGGATCCCCCACACCGAAGTTCGAAGTTGAGAAGCCGCGCCGTCGCTCACTCTCCCCCATGCCTTCCAGCGCTCCCTCTTCGTCCAAGACCATCTACACCCCACCCCCGCTCACTTGGCGCACCGCCTTCCAGGACGCAAAGGCAGGCATACACTACACCAAGGACTCGTTTCCCTCCTCGAGTTTCCTTCCTCCCCCCTTCTCGCGCGAGCCAGTCAAAGTCGAGGCCGCCGAGCGCGTCGAAATCCTCGAAGAGGTGGAAGACTACGCGGTGCGCGTGCGTGTCTTGCGCACGGGCGACGTGGGGTTAATTCCGCTGTGGAATACTGAGGGGGCGCTCGAGAGGTTGACGAGGATCAACACTGCGTTTAACGAGGCGGTACGTACCTTCTCGCAGCGGAAGAATAACTCACCAAACTTTGTCTTTTCACACCTTCCAGGCGACTTGCCCCGTAGAAGCCCGCGCCCTGCTTCGCCGTGATAGTGAGTCCTCAGCGACGAGCTGCTGGGACGACGGACACTCCCCAACAGACGCCTCCCTCTCCCACGTGCACGCGCGATGCATCCCATTTGCCACTCGCGTCCGGTTCCCCGATTACTACGGCGCCTCGAGCCCGTTCAGCGATTGCGACGACGACTCGGACTCGGACTCGTCCCTGCACTCCCCTCGGGACCCCTACGAGCGCGGGCGTACCCCGTTCTCTGCCCACCACGCGTGCTCCCAGCCAAAGGTGTACGAGGCGCAGCCGCGCACCCTCGAGCAGGGGGGCATCTCCGAGACGTCCGCGAGATCCCACTCCGGGGGCCGTCAGAAGTCGGTGAACTTTGTGGAGGGAGAGAGGCCGCAGGTCGTCTTCCGATACCCATCGGAGGAACTTGTGGGTGCCTTTCTGGGTGAGGAGACGGAGGGCGGAGCCGACGCCCGAGTGGAGGAGAAAGAGGAAGAGCACGATGGGGAGTGGTGGTGGCACGGATGGGAGGAGATGCGTGAGGAGCTGGAGGAGGAGACGAGGGGGAGGGGGAGGGAGACGAGAGGATGTGCGAGGCCGAGCGTCGATGGGCCTTCTGGTGTGGCACAGATGTTGTCTTCTGTGGATGAGGAGGAACGGTTCCCGTCCGTCTTTTACGAGGACGATGACCTGTGACCTCTCTCCGCTTCCGCTGGGTTCACCATCGCTATGGTTCTGGATTCAGGGTAGTTGAGAAGAAGGTGCAAAGGGTTTGCAGAGTTGAACGCAAAACATGGCTAGGACGCTGGCCAGGTATGGAGGATTCACGCATGGTACGATCTTTTTCTCTTCACGCAATGACATTTCTCCCCCCCCCCTTCCCCTCACCCCGCTGTAATACTTGTTGTAACATCATCACTAAATGGCATTGGTCGTCATCGTTGTAGTTTAGCTGTAATCGTACGTATTTATACCCTAATGAAACTGCGCACATTGAAACAATTGAGGTCGATTTCATGGTATTGGTGGTTCTTGGATTGATTACAGTGAAGACGTGGGCTCGAGCGTATTTCCAAGCGTCAGGTGGCTGTCGATAAATCTAAACCACGCGCGTCTCAAATCCAAACCACGCGCGTTGTATTTCCAAACGTCAGGTGGCTGTCGATTGCTGTGCGACTCAAATCCAAACCACGCGCGTACTGAGTACAGTCAGTGTCCGACATCTCGCCTATGCAGACACATAGGTATGGGTAGCAACAACCACCATTGTCAAGTACTCGCAATGTGCCCACTGCGGAAGCACAAGACGTGCTCTACTGCTCTCGCGACATGTTGATTCCCGCGAGTCCGGCTCGATAGCTGCCACTCTAGTAGACTGTCAGTTTGACGGTTTCCTTGCCAGTAGTATGTGATTTCCCGTGACTTTGGCTCACTATCTCTCGCTTGCTTCGGTCGCTGTCATGTGATTCCCCGTGACGTTGGCTCACTATCACTCGCTTGCTTCGGTCGCTGTCGAGAAGGCGTCTGGCTAGAGAGAATGACTGAAACGGTGCCAGCATACACGCACACAGTCGCTATCCACGAATCACTCCATTCTTTTCCTCGCAGCTCCTGAGGCTGCGACAATCACAGTGCGGATGGGTATGTGCGCATCGTCACTACCCGAGTCTCCGAAAGTGCGGCTTCTAACATTGGAAGACAGCAGGACCTGGTTTTTTTTTGGAATGCAGCCGTCACAGTGAGTGGCACGATCACCGTGAAAATAATACATGTAGCACGATTTGGGTAAACTCACCAGGGGGCGTGTAGGTCTCCGCGGAGTAAATGTTGGCCACAATACCCGGGCTTGTAGCTGGAAGCAAAGCCCATGTCAACCCTCCAGCATCAGTGTCGGTTACGGGAGCAGCGTACGGGTGTATGCGCCTGGGAAGCTGACCGTCTCAGGCGACGCATTTCCGCCCCCGGTTACTTCGAGCTGGGCACAGCTCAGCTGTCCGAGTCCATGGGACGTATCAGCGAAGCCACAACCCTTGGGAACCCCGGATTGGGGTCGATCGATGGACCAGGACACTCACGAAGAACTGCGCTCCTGGATATTGGGTGGCTGAAGACAGGGCTATGTCCATCCATACCGTGAACTTGTCAGCTGTGATCCGACCCAATGATGACACACAGCTCTGCGACACTGACAGATGCTCTCGACGCGGAGGAGGTACTGGCCGGTCTCGACGCAGGAAGGGATCGTGATGTTGACGAATCCGTCGTTGATGAACAGCAGGTCAGATGCCCACTGGTGCGTCTGCGGGTTCAGGCCTTGCTCGAATATCTGCAGCTCGATCTTTAGATGACTGACCACTGATCGCGGACGCGCTGGCATCCCACACCTTGAACCACTCGAGTCCAGTCACTTGGTCTTGGGTCGCATCAGGCACCTTCGCGCTGAGATTATCAATTGTCTTGTGAACAATCGGAGGGTGTTCACGACATGGTGCGCAACGTACAGGTACGCGAGAAGGGGCCCTAGAGTTCGAACGTGAGTTTGTGAACGTTCCGTCTAGCATATGACATATGACATACCCTTGTTCGTCGGATCGAGAGGGTCAGCCGGGTCGGGGCCAGTGTACCCCGCGGACGTGTGGTGGAACTCTGCTGTGACGACGCCTCCCGCGGGGACGGAAGCAACGACGTCGGACACAGGCTGGACGAAGTTGTGGTTGCAGATGATGTCGTCCGAGGTAAGGTCGGTGATGGGCTGTCCGGTCGCCGTTTGCGTACGTCAGCCTTGCGCTCGCTCGTTCACGTCTACAGGCAGTGTACGACTTACAGCGTTAGAGGTCGGCACACGGACGGCGACTCCGTGGCCGAGGGCGACGCTGTCGACCGCAAATGCCTGTTGCGGTCATGAATGAATGCTGCACGAGGAAGGGATAGTGAGACTGGGATCGGCGTACCGAAAACACGGTCCTGGCAGAGACCGAGCTAGCGGCGACGACAAGAGAAGCGAGACCAGCGAAGGACGCCTTCATTTTTGGAGGATATGAACACTCAGTAAGTCTCGGAGCACGCTCTCAATTGCCAGCACGTCGGTACATTATATACTCTGTCTCCCCGGCTTCTTGAGTGTATCCACCACTGAATGCTCGGTCATGCAGATTCCGCGACCGCAATGCGTCGTCCAGCTTGGACTGTCGTTCAGCCGCGCGAATGGATGAACGGAATGTAGTTCCGTAAACAAGGAGACAGGAGGAAGGCAAGAAGTACGCTCGGTTTGTCAGGTGGTGCACCGAGATTTTGGAGGGTTGCTCTTTGAAGGCGTCCGGCTCCCACAGGGGTGCCGGCAGCAGCTTCCGCGAGTGCGGCTTGCGTCGTAGGGGACTGCGTGCAGCATAAGCACGAGTCGGGTACGGTAGGTTGTTGAGAGGCGCCTTGTGGACGTGACGTGGTTCTATCCGTTCTTCCGCGAGATTCAGGCGCACCATTACCGAGCATCCTTGGGATCAGCCGGCAGGTCTGCTATGCTTGTCGCATAGGGACCAGAATGCAACTCGCAAGGAAAGAATACATCGCAACATGCGAAAACACCGTTGCCGAACGGAACATGTACAGGATGCGGCAATAGAATCGTGACCTTTTGTGCAGTGACCCCTCTGTGCATGAAAGAAAACCGGAACGCTCAGACGCAAACCTACAAGCACTGACTGTACTGTACACGAGGAACGCAGCGTCAGCTGGTGATAGGGTTTAAGGAGAAAGAAAGCATACCCAATCGTTAGACTTGACGCATGCGAAGGGCGCAACGCAAGCGGTGGGGCCACTGTAGCTGGTTATCAAGCATGAGCACGGAGATCTTTGAGAGGGTCCCAGAATACTTACCCAATACCGCCGCACTGGCCAAACTGCGGAACTGTGCCAGCGGGGGGAGCGGTGGTGACGGGAGGAACGGAGGTGCTTGGTGAGGGTGAACTGGGCGGATTGGGCGGATTGGTGGGGTTGGTGGGACTAGGGTTGCCATTGCAGGAGAAGACAGAGGGACCTAGAGGCCAGAGTATCGGTGAATGAGCGAGAACACGTCAGTGAAACGTCGGACGCAAGCTTACCAGGGACCTTGTATGAAGTCAAGGTCTGGTAAATGTTGATCTTGACGCCGGGGTCTGAGCCAGAGTACGCGCCGGGGAAGCTGACAGTCGCGGGCTGCGTGTTGCCACCACCGGTAATCTGGAGTTGAGCGCACTCCATCTAAAACGCAGCCGGGTACTATATGAGCACTGGGTACCTTTGAAATGTCGCAAACAAGGGGAGAACGCACATAGAATTGAGCACCAGGGTAGCTCTGGGCACCGTGCAGAGCTGGGTGTGCGGGTGAGCAAGCCGGGGGCACCCTGAGCGAACCTGATGCAACTTACCGATGAGTTCGACACGGAGGAGGTATTGCCCCGCCGGGATGCAGCTCGGGATATCGAAGGAGACTTTGCCCTTGTTGGCGACCAGACGGTCGACACCCCACTTCTGACTGCTGTCCATACCATCTTCCCAAATCTGGAAGAATGTAGATTGGCCGCATGTTCTACCGAAGATTTTGACCAGCGCACCTTGAACCACTTCAGGCCGGTGACGGTCAGGTCAGTCGCGTTGTTCACCTTCGCGCTGTATATCACGTCAGTACTGTGCTTCCTCTCCCAGACAGTCGTGTACCGACAGGTAAGCCATTACAGGTCCTGTGAAGTACTACTTCAGAATGCGACTCATCAGTCTAGAAGCTCACTAACCCTTGTGGCTGGGATCAACAGGATCCGCGTTGTCACCTGGGTTGGCTCCCTGAAGGGCTGGTTCTCGGTCAGCATGAAGGCGCGACTAGAAGCAAGGAGGAACCTACTATGGTGCCATTCGGCAGTCACCTGCGCTCCGGCGGGAACGGGGATGACGGTCGTCGAGATGGGCTGGTGGTAGGGGTTGATACCGCCATTGCAGATGATGTCGTTGGAGGTCACATCCATGATCGGCTACAAGGCGAACCTCGTCAGCCTCTGCGAAGAAATGTGGTGTGATAATGCAACTCACCCCATCGTAGTCTGGAACACGGATGCCGTTGAGGTGGCCCTGGCTGACGCCATTCACGTACAGTTCCTGCAGAAGTCGCACGAACCGATTTAGTATTCGCCAACGGACGCACCCCGCGACGGCGCGGATAAACCCCACCTCCAAAGAGCGTCGCAACATACCTGGAAGATGGTGTGCGCGAACGCAGAAGTAGCGAGTGCCGCTGCAGCAAGGAGAGAAGCAAAAGTCCTCATGATGACCCAAACTCGAAGGTGCGAGCTTCGCTGAAGGCCAGACTCCTGTTTTCCCGCTTATATACCTCGAGCGTCGCCCAAGGCGAACGGCCAGACGTGCCGCGATGACACCCCGTGAACGCAGAAAGCCCACGGGAGACATTTGCTGAGCCAGGCACAAGACTACAATATTGGTCATGTCGACGGCGCACCACCATTGCTCGGATCGTCTCTGAGAGCGCAGCGGAATAACGAGTGTGTCTACCTGGCTCTGAACCAGCTTGTGTTCGGAAGCGAAGTTGTTGCAGAGCTCCCCCGAAAATGGTCAGGAGGTGCGGGGTACCCCGGATTACCCGAGGATGTTCCCCTTCAAGGCCCCGCCAATTGAGAACAGAACGCGGGCACAAAAACCTCTCAAAGGGAGAGATGCTTGTAGTGCCTGCAAGATTGATGTGCCGCGCACGATTGAAGAGGAGGGTGGGAGCATTGCACGACGTCGAACCGGCGGGGTGCATTACATGTCCCCACGGGCCACAGACGGGAAGATGAATTATATCGCTATGCTACAACAGCCGGGTGTGTTTATTAGTCACTTAACAGAGTATCTGGAAGGTACGCGATGAATGGTACTCAGAGGGGACAGCAGAAAGTTTCTCCGCACCAAGTTTGTGCTTCAATCGTCCCGCCAGGCAACCTCGCCAGTTGTCCACCTATCTCCCCACATCACACGCTTGTGATACGTTTTCCTGAGCTCCCGAAATTCTTTGACGAAGTCGTCTATGTCCTTTCCGCTCAGACCTGCCGCTTCTGGGTCTGAGGCGGAACCTTGAACAAAGGCGTTTGCACGTGCCTCGGACAAATCGTCCTGGGCCGTCGTGGCGTGCCTCAGACGCATCAGAAGAAATTGTGGATCAAAACGCTGCAGAGAGGTCAGAAACGATGTAAGTTCGCTGCTATAACCACTGTCGACGCATGACTGCTAGCATGAGCGATGAACAGACCTGGTAGACCTCACGCTGTTCCTTCTCAATCTCCTTCCATCGTGTTTCAAGCTGCTTGGCGCAATCAAACGCCTCCTGCGTCTCGCTCCGGAGTGTATATAGATGTTCTTGAAGGGCGAGGTTGTTCTCTTCGATGGTCGATTTAGGATCACTTAGTGACAGGTACTCGAGACATACTGGCGATAGACTCGTTGGCGGAACCAAGGTCGGCCTGTCCTTGGTACAGCAGCTTCACTTGTGGTAGTGTGTTGAATATTGCTTGGAAGTATTGGGGCTCTACCAAGAGGTCTTCAAGGTCCTCCCGCCTGCACGAGACAAGTGAACTAATGTCATACCTGGATGTCATATGGTCACCTACGATAGATGCGCAAGCTCAGGGAACTCTGCGGTCAACCGCGTGTGTACAGTGTGACTGGCGAATGAATCCATTTGCAGTCCCGATGAGCTGTAGGGAGATCAATCGAGACGATGAGATCGTGGTTGGGGCGAAGGAGAACTGCGACTTGGATGCGGCATTGCGCGCTTCCCCAATCTAGGAATGACACCTTACCGCCCAACGACCATGTCCTCCGTTCTCCCTGGAGAGCATGTACTCGCCCAACACGTCAATCTCAAGCTCGGACCCGGTCTTTTGCAGCAAGCAGCAGTCAATGGACAGCAGGCAGTCATCTCAACGCGCGCCGGAGACGTGCAACACTCAAAGAATCGGAGCAAGTGGTGGATAGAGGGCAACTCGCGTCGGGTGAGTGCCACGATTTGCTCGAACGCTCTTTGTTATTCCCGTTCATCCCGTTACTAAGAATCACACAGTACGTGCCTGCACCCCAGGAATCTGTTGTGGGAGTTGTCGTGGGTCGGAGCGGTGAAAACTGGAGAGTGGACATTGGGTCTGCACATACAGCTTCTCTGGACGGACTCGCGTTTGAAGGTGCAACAAAACGGAATCGTCCCAACCTCAAAGTGCATTCACACTAGCATCTCTCACAATTTTCTTGACAAACATCTCACAGGTTGGATCTCTACTCTATGCGCGCGTGTCTTTGGCGCACAAGGATATGGAACCGGAGCTGGAGTGCTTCGACGCCCAAACACGCAAAGCAGAAGGTTTCGGTGAGCTGAAGGGTGGATTTCTAGTTCAATGCAGTCTCAAGATGTGTCGTTTGTAAGTCATCTTTGTTATTATGCCTATCGTGCAGTGCACCGATGCGCAGACTAGACTGCTGGACCCGGAACACTTCCTGTTCCCTCTTCTGGGTTCACGCTTCCCGCTGGAATCCGCTATAGGAATGAATGGGAGGGTTTGGGTAACCGCGAAAGATCCTGAGCATATCGTGGCCATTGCCCGTTGTATTGAGGCAACAGATCCTGACGGAGGAAATATGGACGAGGCAGCCTTGAAAAAATTCTTGAGTACATTAGATGTATGATAGACGTACCGAATGTGAAATACATTATTATGATGCACGGGGCGGAACTAGTGGTACATGAGTGTTCTTGAGCGAGAGCGGCTGGGGACCAAGAACTCACTAGCTAGTCATCGTCTCCCATACGAGCCCTTTTACTCGGTTTCCTCCCAGATACGCTCTCCTCGTCGGACGCAGGAGTCGCCGTACTCCTACGCTTCTCCGCTCGCTTCTTCCGCTGATACTCCCTATCACGGTTTTTCTTCTGTTGAGCAGCCGTAAGAACTTCTGCCCGAGGCGCAGGCGGGACGATAACTGTTGTAAGTCCCGGAGTTGACATTCTTGACTGGTCCTCCCCTGTTGCAGTGGATTCCTCGCCTTCGCCAGACAGTTCTAACGCCTGTGGTCGTCTAGTCATGGAATGGAATGGGACGAGCGATGTGTACCGTACACACCTTCTTATAAGTCTGGCTACTGCATGAAAATATACGATCTTGCTCAGAGATCTCATACTTCCTCCTACCGCCTGGTTGATTCTTAAGGTATCCTTCGAATCCATGTATGATGTTTCCTCCACTATGGGCCGTGGTCTCCGTCAAATAAGCTGTCTCTAGATTGTAGATCTGGACTTCCAGCTGAGCCTGTAACGTCACAGAGTAGCGCGTCAGCAATCGGAGCACAAATGTAAGGGATTGGCGAACGAGTTGCTTGTCTATATTCCTCTTTTTGGTGAGTGCCTGGAGCAATTCTTTCTTCGCCGCGTCGTACTTGGCTTTGTCCTCCGGTGTGGGCGTGTCGTTGGACATGATGATGATAAAATCCTCTCGGGACGGGATAGAGGACGCATAGACTCGATTTACTAGAGACACTCAAGGCTCAGACCGGACGCGCACTGGGAGTGGCGAAGCGCAAACTGAGTTCTGGATGATATGCCTCGACTGCACGTGACTAATCCGTCATGATCTTGCCACTGCCAGTGACCGCGTACTAAATACTTACACATACTCGAACTGTCGAATCTTGGCATGAATAGTGCTCTTACTCCCTCTTTGTCCCTCTTTGCAAAGTGGTTTTGGGGACCCTCAGGCTAATAGGCGTTCTCACTCCCCCTTTGCAAAGTGAATCTGGGGACCCTCAGGCTAATAGGGTGCGAGCTCTTGCTACGATTTTTCAATTGTTGTGTTCCAGATCCATATGGGACTCGACAGGACACTACAATGATGTTCATTGTATAATCTCCCCACGTTCGCCGAATTTATCCGTGAACCGGGAATTTGCTCTTGAGTGAACCTGGTAAGCAATGCAAGACGGATTCCTCGAGGAGGAGAAAAACGCCGACAAGCATTCTTCATCCATTCTTCATCGGGGTCAAGAGCAGGTTTGCGTAATAGCCGCCTCAGTCTTTTCAGAACTGTACAAAAAAGCTCGACACGAATGGTTGTCTGTCACATTGCGGACAGTGTAGGACCAAGAACCTGTGGATACACGTTACGCCAAGGTGTACGGTACATATCAGTTCCACATCATTCTGCGAAAACTGTCCAACGTGAGTGGCACCAGTAGGTGAATACATTGAAAGACCCCGCTATACTAATGACATCCATTAAGAATCAGGGTTCATGAAGTCGGAGGAGGCAAAGGTCCATTGTCATGCATCAACTGTGTGGCAGACCGCGTCGGATGGTACCCTGGGGGCCAAATCACGCCTTGCTCGTGGCGTTATACACGATAGGCACGAACGCGAGGCTGAACTTGCTACCCAACGGGCCCTGTCACCGATTCAAGAGCATTGGTGTCAGATTCTTCCGCCTCGCACATAGCACTACGACTAAACGAGACACGTACCTCAGCCTGGCACCCATCCCACTCCTCCAAAACCGCGAGCTGGAACGTCTTGTCGCTGGCCGTCTGGCCCGTGCCCCACCCTCCTGGTGACTTCGAGAAGTCGGGCATGATGAGCTGGGCCGGGGCAGGGTTCTTCGGGTACGGCACCGCGGGGTAGTTGGCCGCGTCGAACCGCCCGAAGAAGTGCCCGCCCATGAACACGTCCGAGGGCGCGATAGACGCCGGGACTTCCGTCACGAGGAAGACCGAGTATGCGTAGCTGGACGTGCAGTAGTCCCCACGGATGGAGTACGAGAAATCGAAAGGCTCGCCTGGGGCGATGTGTGTCCCAGGGTGTGGCTGGAGGATATAACCGTCTCCTGCGAGCGCGGAGCCTGCAAAGAGGAGTGAGGTAGCGGCAACGGAGAGACTGACAGCGAGCTTCATGTTCAGTAGGCGGTTGGTATAGTTGGTCTGAAGATGGTGCGGTGTAACGGCGTTCTGTGGTATAACGAATGTGGAGGAGGGGAAAGGCAGGGTGAGTCCCGTTGGGGCGGAGAGAGCCTCGAGGCGATGTCCCAGCCTTTATAAGACATGCCTGTTCATCTGGGCTGTGGGGGTATTTCGAGATGCGTTTCTATTGTGACCAACAGAAACGAAGATCAGTCTCCAAGATTGTAGTCCGCGCGCCCACGGGACGCGGGACGTACGGCATCGTACATAGTCGGGATGATCGGACGTCTTATCGAACTTACACAACTTAAACACACAGAACACTGGGATAGCATCTCGAATGCACCCATCGATCTCATGGTTTCTCGTACATAGGGTGGGTCGCACTGGGCCTGTTCCACCGTGTACCAAAGGATATGTGCAGCAGAGAAGAGGCGGGACTCGTGCCACACATGCGACGCATGCTACAAGCGAACTTCGGCATATCATGCAATGTGCAACAGCAGTGGGCTGTAGATGGTAGATGCGCCGAGAGGTCCGGTGTGAACAATAGAACGATGGACGGCGGAAGGTAAGCGCAAATGATCGCATCGCGCGTTGACATGGCCTGCAAGCAATAAACAGTTGGAAAGTCGAAGCGACATCAATTTGAGCGGGCTCAGAGCGACCAGCGCCTGAGAATGCTCACCAAGCTGGCAGAATAAACACTGTTAGACAGGTTGTCGCCTTCGTCTTCTTACCTTCGTGGTTCTCACGCGGTGCTTCTGGCCTGAATTCTATCCGCAGACACAAGACATGCGACTTCCAGAGATGGCTGGAGAACACGAGAGGGATGCCCATGTGCGCAAGGTCCAGATGCGTTGCGAACACTAGAACACAATACAATGCAGACACCACCACTGAAATGCTAGAAGAGAACAGACACTATGTAAAGTAGTTGAGCGGGTTCTTCTTCTTGCTCTGCACTGTAATTCAAGTCAGAACTATATCAGCACCACCGTCCTGCGTTGCGACGACAGCGGGGAAACTAACCTTCTGCGATCCCGCTCAGGAAGTGCTCATGGCTGAGCTTCGTAGCACCCTCGCGCAGAGCGATCATACCCGCCTCTACACAGACAGCTTTGAGCTGTGCACCATTGAACTCGTCCGTACTCCGGGCAAGCTCTTCGTAATTCACGTCAGACGCCACGGCCATCTTCCGCGAATGAATTTCCAGGATGCGTGCACGAGCGGTCTCATTGGGTAGAGGGAACTCAATCTTCCGGTCGAGACGGCCGGAACGGAGTAGTGCAGGGTCCAGGATATCGATACGATTGGTCGCGGCAATGACCTGCGTTTTTAGTTAGTTGATTGCCCTATACAGAAGACCTGCTTAGGACAAACCTTGATTCGCTCGTCGCTGCTGAAACCGTCAAGCTGGTTCAAAAGCTCCAGCATCGTTCGCTGGACTTCACGGTCACCGCTCTTCTCAGAGTCAAATCGCTTCGTCCCAATAGCGTCCAACTCATCGATGAAGATGATAGCTGGAGCCTTCTCCTTGGCAAGTTCAAATGCATCTCGCACGAGCTTTGCACCATCACCAATGAACATCTGCACTAGTGACGGGCCAGCAAGTTTCAGGTAGCACGCGTTGGTTTGTGCGGCACAGGCCCTTGCCATTAGCGTCTTCCCAGTACCTGGGGCGCGAATGAGGTGATTGTACCGGTATATGCTATGATAGGTTGCTTACCTGGAGGCCCGTACATCAAACATCCCTTCGGGGGCTTGATACCGAGCGTCTTGAACTTGTCTGCCTGCTCCATAGGGAGGACGATGGCCTCCACCAGCTCCTCAATCTGCTTCTCCAAGCCACCGATGTCGGTGTAGGTCTCTGTTGGCCGTTCATCGACCTCCATGGCCTTGACCCGGGAGTCAAACTCTGCAGGAAGGGTATCCAGGACAAGATATGAATCCTTGTTCACACCGACGAGGTCGCCGGGCTTGAGCTTCTCGGCGGGAACGAGACCAATAAGTGGTAGGAACACAGTCTGTCGTGTTGAAGTCTTAATGACTGCGCATTTACCCTTTCGCATGGAGTCCAAGTCGCGGTTTGCACCATCCTCCTCGCCCTCGGGGTCTACGTCCAAGATCTACAGACAGTCAATTAACGGTAGGCGTAAATGTGGCGGACGTTCTCACCTCTACGACATTCCCAACCAGGTACGGCAGAACTTTGTTCTGTTTAATCTTCTCTCCATTCTCGCGAATCTTCTCCTTCATGACATTCTGCTCGTGTTGTAGGCGGAGTGTCTCGGAGCGCATGACCTATGAACACGCGATGGTTACGCCTGCGGATATGACATGAATCCCGCGTCACAAGGCGAGCATACCTTGAGATCATTATCAATAAGGCGTATCCTTGTTAGAATCTCGTCGGTGGAGAGACTCATAATCTCCTCTGGGATGTCCTCCCAAGTCTCCTCCGCAGGTCGATCTGGGGTGATGTCCATTGCCACATCTCCGCCAGCGGGAGCAGTAGAAGAAGACGGCGTATTGTCCGTTGGCTTGTTCGAGCTGTTGTCTGGGGGATTTGGTGGCTGAGCGGAGGACATAGTGGACGGCGAGGAAGGAGAGTTTGGCGTTCGCGTCGATCACTGCTCTTGCAAGTACGCGTCGCCGTGACATCTGTCACGCGTTCTGTCACATCGAAATGTCATCATCATCAGCGCTCAAGCGCTCAAGGTTGAAACGCCGAACGGAGTCGCGAGGAGTCGCGGACGACCTCAGGACCCCCGAATATCCCCTTAGAGCTTATATGCTAAGGAGGATCATTTTCGGTGATTTTTGGAGGCCAATTTGGAGGTCATTTTCGGTTTCTCGCATGTGAGCTCACCAAAAGTCGCTATTTTTCGGTGGTTTCGGGCATATAACGCCCATAGGCGCTCGTGGCGCTTATTCTCCCATGAAAGGTAACAATGCTATAAGTGAATTGATACCATTCACATCGACGCTGTGAACATAGTAACAGCTGATATTTACCTAAGTAAGCGCGGAGTTGAGTAAAGTGATTAGACCGCGACTGAATCAATATTGATAACTGAACTCGACAGAGGTCGGCAGGCGATTTTCGGTGTTGTAGCGATGAAACAGTTTTCGGTGAATTTGCATACAACTCTGCGCGCCCTTGGGGTCCATTTTCGGTGATCCGGGAATATCAGCTCTTGGGGGATATTCGGGGGTCCTACGACCTCGGACGACTTGCGCAAGATGGACTGGTCCATTATATTGACATATTTCTATGCCCTCTCCACGCGTGTTGTAATGTCGAAAGAAACAACAAGACTTGTGCATTCATGCATGGAGGATGGAAGTCGCGTCGAGGAGATGGTCACTTGTGGGCAGGACAACGCGCCCGAATGTCGTCTGCGGGAATGACGCTGAACCATGGATTCAACCCGGAACTTCATTTGACCCACGCATGATCCCACCCAGCTCATAGAAAAAGGTCCATCTTGTCCACGATCGCCACACGCATCGATATCGTCCACGTTGCCCACGATGCGGGTTCCCCCCGGTTTTCCCGCGTCTGTGCTTGGCCTCGCTGCACAAGTACCACTCCAAGCTACCCTGAACACCACCGGCATGGCCACACTCGACTTCGCCTTCAAGGAGGGGGCGGATATCTTCTCGCCGGTTGACCTGGTCCAGCTACCCAGGGCCGGTGTTGGTGTCGCGAATCCGTCTGGAGATTTAGTAGTTGTACCGGTGAGCCAGTATGCGTTGGAGGACAAGAAGTGAGTAATGCGAGTTTATGCTCCTTGAATTGTGCTACAACGCTCGACAGAAACACCAAGTCTATACATATTGCCGCGGTAGAAAGTACCATTTTGCCCATCGACATCCCTTTGACGAGCGGAGGTGAGGCATTTTGGCTGGACGACCGTACCATCGCACACGCCGTTGGAGAAGGGAGCGACAAGGGCAAAGTCATCAGCCTCTACGCCATCTCGGTCAAGGTCGAGACTCCTGGAAACCTGAAGCTTCCAGATCCTCCGGTCCTCGTCGGCAAGTTCCCCACAGACAGTGCGACGAACTTCCGCTACTCCGCGAAGGCGGGCGTTCTGGTCTTCTCGGACTATGTTCACGCAGATGGTGACTTGAAGAAAGTCAAGGAGAATGATGAAGCATGGGAGAACAGGGGTCACACTGCATTTGTCTACGATGAGACCTTTGTGCGTCACTGGGATACTTGGACCGGTCCGAAGAGACCATCTCTGTTCAGCGTACAGCTCGCTAAGGCCGCTGACGGAAAGTGGGCTTTCGGAGCGGATTTTACGAACCTCCTTAAGGGTACTGGTCATGTAAGTCTTTACCAATCAATAGTGTAGTCGGCGTGAACTGAAACGTTTCTAGTACACTCCAGTTGAGCCGTTCGGAGGTACGGACGACTTTGACGTTTCCGGTACCCACGTCGTGTACACTGCCAAGGATCCTCAACTTCCGAAGGCATGGCATACGAAACAGAACGTGGGTCCATTGTTGGCATGTTACCATCGGATGACATATACTGAAACAAACCATTAGATTTACATTATTGACATCCATGGGCTGTCTGCTCCCAAAGAACTCACTTCCGGCAAACAGGGGGCCACCCACAGCCCTGTGTTTAATACTGCCGGCAATCAGGTGGCTTGGACGGAGCTCGATAGAGACGGTCATGAATCTGATCGGTATGTGTGTGATCCTGTGTACATCAAACCTATCTACTCATGATTCCACAGTGCCCAACTAGTCATCTACGATCTTGAGAAAAATGTCCGTTACACTCTGACTCACCACTGGGACCGGTCGGTGGCTTCCATCGCAGTACGCTTCTCGCGATGTGAAAATGGTCCATGGATGCTGATATTGACCTGTGCCCTAGTTCGCGCACGATGACAAGACTGTGTTCTTCACCGCGGGAGACCTCGCACGAATCAAGAGCTTCTCCCTGCCAGTGCCACCTACGCCCGATGCCTCCACAGTCGACCCTTCCTTCTCCGAAGAGTTCCGCACTCCTCGTGAGCTCACGTCTACTGGAGCTGCGTCTGCCATCCAACCTCTGTCTAATGGCCGTTTACTGTTCACGCGGTCATCCCTAACCTCTCCGAACGACGTTTTCATCTTGCGTGGTCTCAACGAGAGCGGCAAACCAACCGTCGACCAGCTCACGAAGTTCTCTGCCAAGGGGCTCAAGGGCAAGAGTCTGAATGAGGGCGAGGAATTCTGGTTCGAAGGTGCGGAGGGGAAGAAGGTCCACGGATGGGTGATCAAGCCGCCGGGATTCAAGAAGGGCGACGAGAAGAAGTGGCCGATTTTGCTTGCGATCCACGGAGGTGAAACCAAGGTCATCTGTGTTTTCATGCACGTAGGGTTGACAGATCAATGATAGGTCCTGAGGGCGCTTGGGAGGACCAGTGGTCAAACCGATGGAACCTACAAGGTAATTGCTACAGTGTGTCATAATGACAATCTGGCTAAGTGGTGCATCAAGTGTTCGCTCAACAGGGCTACTTCGTCGTCGCGATTAATCCGACCGGATCTACCACTTTTGGCCAAGGTGAATGACAACGGTATGGTGTCCGAACCTCTTTTTGACACGAGTTTATACAGCGTTCACCGACGCCATTGCGGAAGACTGGGGAGGAAAGCCGTTCATTGGTGAGCATCGTACCAGACTCGATCGGCGCGTTAGTCTGACATCCTGGGTTGCCTAGACTTGCAAAAAGGCTGGAAACATGTGCTTGACAACTTCCCTGAAGTCGACCCTGACCGTGCAGTCGCCGCTGGTGCTAGTTACGGCGGTTATGCGATCAAGTATGTCCGTCGATCATCAGAAGTACGAAGGCTGACATCCTTCTAGCTGGATTCAGGGACATCCAGAATTTGGGTTCAACTTCAAGGCACTTGTGTGTCATGATGGAGCCTTCAGTGCTCATTCTCACGGTTATTCCACTGACGAGCTCTTCTTCGTACGTGCCTCCGCAGGCTCCGCAGTGTTCTGCTAATATCCCCTCAGGTCAACTACGAGTGGGGAGGACGCCCATGGGAGCCTCGCGCGCAGGAATTGATCCAGAAGTAGGTCTTTCCTTGGTTCTCCTAGGAAGTCCGTTGACACCTGTCGAATTAGGTACGACCCTATGAACTTCGTAGAGAAGTGGTCGACTCCTATGCTCATCATTCACGGGAGCAAAGATTACCGCCTCCCTGAGACTGATGGCATTGGCGCGTTCCATGCCCTCCAGCAGTATGTGCTCGCGACGCTGAGTGTGCTATGCCGTTGACTGATCCGTCGACCAGGCTGGGTGTTCCCAGCCGCTTAGTCATCTTTCCTGACGAGAACCACTGGGTGTTGAACCATCAGAATAGGTATGTGAAGTATCACTACTAGGAGTTGAAGGCAAACGCTGAGTAGGTGACATAGTTTGAAGTGGCACTACGAGGTATTCCGGTGGCTGGGCAAGTACTCCGGGAAAAACGATTGAGCGGAAACCACAAGGAGTCAGAAGTTGTACATGACGATTTTGTTGCGCAGTGTTTGAGTTTGAATTGTAACTGAACCCTGACGAGACCCTAGAGTGGGCGATCATGACGTACCATTGACGACAAGGGCACTGCGAGTTGCCGCCGAACGGACTTCTGAGAATTGAAAAATCGCGGATACGCCACATGGGCACGCTCATAACACAACGAGTGAGCTTCTGAGAATTGAAGGATCGCGGATACGCCACATGGGAACGCTCATAACACAACGAGTGAACTACAGTGTAGATCGCTCCGTGCCCGCCACCAGGTTACATGAAGTGTGTCAAGCCTTCCTTCTTATCCTGACTGGTATAGATCAATGTGGCTAACGCCACAGGGATCAGCGGTACAAACATTTACACATGGCCCAGCCCAACGCAAGTTCAGAACGCTCAACAGGTATTATGAAGAAGGCAATCGAAGGGCAGAACGTTATGGACGGGAAAGCGAACGCCACGGTGAAGGAGAAACACGTGAGGTTCAAACGCTCGCGGTCATCTTCACCCCAAATTACGCATGCTGCTGTGAGAGAGGATGGAACGCATGACAATGGGCTGTCGACCAACCACAGACTCCTGAAGAAGGTGAAGCAAGAGGAGAGCCCGAATTTTGGAATGATGATGCCCGATGTTGATCCACCACAGGCATCGAGCATTCTTGTGAGCGTGGTTGATCTCATTGAGTGCTATAGTCTACTCATATGCTACGCAGAAGAAAGAAGATCAGGCCGTAAAGGCTGAGGGTCACTTGACGGCTTTGGGAGACGAAGCCCAAGAGGATGATAGTACGGACGACCAAACTGTCAGTGTCTCCATGTCATTCATGACGATGGCAAGCTGATGAGCCACTGGCACAGGGTATCCTTTCGGATGACGAAGCCGAAGAACCTCCTGACACCAGCCTATGCACGACGGAGACGAGGACGGCTACCCGTACTGGTATGATATTCAGGTACATCATAGCCCATGATTGGTAGATTCCTCCGTTTTCAGATGGACCCGGAGCATGGCTCCTGGATTCAGCTATATCGCGTCATGCCGGGATGCTGGTCATTGTGCGTGGCTCCGTGAGCACTCGGACTAGCGGTGGATGGCATGATGGTGCCTATGAGGGCGCCAAAGGGATTATACTCTCCATCTTCAATACGGGACGGGACAACCGCGAGTTCTTATCAACCGCTCGGGTCAAGTTTCAGAAGGCGGTCGACCCGACCATGGACATTCTCGTCGTTCCCGTGTGTTACCTCTGGCCCGTGCATCCGGATGAGGTGAATCAGGTGACGGTGATCATCGGTGGGAGGTACAAAGGAGAAGTGGCGCAGGTGAGGGAGGAGGTGAGTGGTGGCTGGTTCGTGTCTGTGGTGTATGACCATTTCGAGATAGATGGAACGTACCTTGTGAGGATGTTGCCCGTCGATGGTTGAGCGCGAGCGGAGAGGCTCAGCGGATATTGTCGCGCTCGTTAGTTCCGGTCATGCAGGTATCCTGACGTCACGTGTCCGATCTGCCGATATCAGCGGTCCCGAATAAAAATACGGCCGACTGACGTAGATCATCACGGGATTCTTTGCCCTTCTGTTGCAGTCCGTAGCACATGCATTGCATCAGGAAAGTAGCACACTTTATGTCCATATATGATAGATACCGTATACCTCTGTAATAGCTATATATTCACAAAGGACAGAGGGATAGACGGTCATGCAAATGTGCTTGTATCGTGCCAACATGGTGAGGATTTGTGCACTCTAGCTACAGGCAGTCGTTCTGTGTGTGGGAGGGGGAATTGGAGCTTGAAGGGGGTCAGCTCACAGTTGATCGTGAACTACTTTCGGCCATTGCTGGCTGAGAGTAAGCCAGCCGTGACGTAGGTAGAAACATCGTCAACGGAGCCTTGAGTATAAATACATCAGGGACTTCGAGTTCATCGTTCGTCGTCCGTGTTCTCCACTCAATTCCTCCCAGTCAGCCTCAGCTGTATTCTGACACTATTCTTCGATGCAAGTCCTGGAGCTCACCAACATTCTCAGCCGGTTCTTAGAGGCTTGTCATTATCATCCTCTTCACACCCCCCGCGATTCGGACCTTCGCAACACAGTCACATCGGAATGTAGCACCTGGTCGCCCAACATCGAGCCACATATCCTCGAGAAGATCATAGAGACTAGCTGTTCCTACGCGGAGACCGCATACTGCCATACTTCCCCCGATCACCGTCACTACATTGCTCTATACACCGCCTGTATGTTCTATGCCGAGGAGCTGGGAGAAAGCGATCCACAAGCCGTCGTACAGTTCGCGCGCCGCTTGATCAGCGGACAGCGACAGCTCAACCCTATCTTCGACCAGCTTGCGGAGTTGCTCAGGAATGCCCACGTATACTGGACCGACGTAGGCGCGGATGCCATCGTCACCGGCACGGTGGATGCCCTGTCTGCAACAATCATCGAGTTCGCCACCGCTGGCATGTGTATGGCACCCTTCGCTAACCGATACCCGTACTACCTCCGCACGAGAGCAGGAGGTGGACCCCAATATACTCATTTCATGTTCATGAGATGTTGGCGGGAGACCGCCGACTCCTATCTCCAGATATTACCGTAAGTAACTCCAACTTACAGTCAGTCGCATGTCTCATATTCATGTCCGGCTCAGTGAAATAGAGCATTGGACGCTCGGAACCAAGTACGTCTCATCGGAGCCAAGTATGTGGGTTGACATCTGCTGACCTCCATTGCATCACCGCTAGTGATATGTAGGTGTCACTATCAACTGCCATAAACTATGTGCGTTGTGCACCCGAACTAAGGCGTCTCTAGTCTCTCGTTCTACAAGGAGGAGATCGCGGGTGAAACGAACAACTATGTTCACTGACGTGCGGCAGCTGAACAGACCGCCCCCTCAGAGGTACTGCACCGACTTGTGGACAAAGTCCTGGATACTGCTGAGAGGATATACAAGATCGTGCATGATGATCAGGAGCTCGCAGCGCTTTGGCAAACATACCTGCAGGTATGTATCCGTTCAAATGTCACAGCATAGCATGTATACTCATGACGTGCCTGCTTCTAGTGTTACCTTGAGTTCTCGGTCAGAACCCCGAGGTACCGGCTCGCTGAACTGGGTTTATTGTCGTGATGGCTCTAGTAGAGCTGTCGATGACTATGTGGTCCACATGTCTGTGCCTCTGAGGATCTGTAGAAAATAACAGGTCCGGATGGGAATCGTATGTGTACAATTACCTTTATCTTGTGTCTCTAAACGAGCCGTCTGGGTCGAAATCGAGCCTCATGCCAGTACATCAGGAAATTGGACACGCTATGATAGAGAATGGTAACATGTTACTTATTGAGCTAGACAATGATAAATGCCCATAGAAGGCTATGCAATATGGTATAACCCTATAGACTTAAGTCGTGCCCGTAATCATTCGGTAGTTGGTCATCTATTGCTACGTACTAAGTTAGAGGGTGATATGAGGACATATCTCTAGCCCACCTTTGGTAGAAGGCTCGCGTACTACGGTGTGCAAATCAAATCCGAATAACGAGATAACGTTAGTGCGGGCGCTTAGTGGCGCAAGGCACGAATTGAACATTAATGAGTAATCCGATGTTGAACGTAACCCAAGGTCAACCGCGTCATGGTGACGTCGAACTTTGCGATGACCATCGGGTCCTTCGCAATGGCATCATATAAAGCGTGCCCCCGGCTCGACATGTATCCCTCAAGCTCTTCCCCCGACCGCAATCATCTTGTTGCACAGTGGTAAGTACTATGGTACTTGTAATCTGGTAAGTGTTTGTTATTGCTGATAATAGGACTTCACACCCGTATCGTGCATGAGCATTGACCATTTCCCACAGCACAATGCTACTCATACAATGGTCAGTACTTATTTTCATTATTCCCCCGCACCGGCTGACGTGTACCAGATTTGGTATGTCATTTTCTCCCTGGTATATGCGCATATACTGACCATATAAGACCCCGGTAGCTAGTACACGTTGCCTTCGCCAATTTGCCTGACGCCGGATGTCTATTAGTGATGCGTACTTTGACTTCATTTCCTACATGCATTAGTAATTATTAGTAGTATGTAGATGTATATTAGCATGATCATTATGTATGTTAGATGCACTATTCACTCTAATGGGCCGTTCATATGCCAATGGGTGATAGACTCTCACCCTGCTCATTATAAATATGTTTGTCACAAGAACATATTCTGGCGCTATTGGTAATACAATCACCACCAGTCCCTAGAGGGCTGTAATAGAACAACCTATGAATTAGAGAGGTCTGTAGTCAATGCCATATCACAGGTGAGTACTCTACCATACTCTACCATAATGCCTAGGCATGATGACAGAATGCACTAATTCTCGACTGGGTTCTACCATACAAGATGCTAGTCTGTGGGTTTTCATCACCTCATGACAGGAATATATAGCTATTACAGAGGTATACGGTATCTATCATATATGGACATAAAGTGTGCTACTTTCCTGATGTAGTAGCCACAATTAGTAAATGAGGCACGCGACCAATCACAGGAGCAGCCGCGCAGTAAAGCTGTGCAATATCTGAAATCATACATAATCTCAGCCACTTGGATAGCCACTTCACTATCCTCCGAGTACCTGGTATTGTAGGTACATCTCGCTTCAGAGTACATACGGATGATCACTTGCTGGTAACTGACAGCACGAGATGCGCTAGGAAGATCATGCAGTCAATACCTTCCGATGTCAATGACAGCGAAGTCCTGGCGCTAATCCAAGAGGGACAACCACTCTCAAATATGCTCAAAGAGCTCATATATCTGAAGAAATGGAAAGAACAACAAGCATCTGCTCAGCAAAAGGAGTCGCAGCGCATGGAGCGCATGCTCACTCGCTTGTGTGTGAGTACTCCTCTCTTTGTTCTCTGGTAGTACATGAGATCGAGCCTTGACCATTCGCATTCGTGGTCAGGAACATTGCAAAGATACTGCAACTAGATGGATACGACATCAGAACGGATCGACGGACGACCTACCTATAGAACTCCTCCATAATATTCTCCGCTTCGCGTTGCCACCCAACTCTCTTCTTGATCCAACACCCAGCCGAGGTCCTCAATCTCTGTGGATTCGAACCCTCTCAGTCAAGAAACGGTTGTCCCAGGTCAGCAAGCGTTGGCACTCCGTTTTGCTGGCGTTCATATACGAGGAAGTGTCCTTCAGACACGCCACACAGGTCCGCGCATTTGCAACTACCCTCCGGGAGAACTCGGACCTTCCTCGTCTGGTCAAGAGCATCGTGGTGGATTGCCCTGTGATATCGGAAATCCGTGATGTGGTTAGCTGCGACTTAGCTTACATCCTTACTCGGTGCACTGGACTGCGCACCCTCATCTTCACCGACAACTTCTTCTCCATGGAAGACGATCTTCGTCGTGTCGTGCTGTACCCCTTTCCCCCAACTGTAGCAGCCGCGATCCAGACCTTGTCCGGTACTCTTCAGCGCTTCGAGCAACGGCCACAAGGAGGGAGTCCTCATTTCACATTTCCCTTCCACTGCATCTCCTCTGCACATCTCCTCACCCTTGCTATCAACGTCGACCATGCCGCATCCTTTGAGAATGTCAGCTTACCATTCCTCGAGGAACTGGATCTATCTCAAGAGTATGATGTTCGCCGTGGGGACCACTCAGGGCGGTTCCTTGGGTGGGAGCTACCACGCATCAAGCGCCTCATCCTCCCCATGGCCACCGATATACAGGGACGTGTCCTTCAGCAGTATGGCAAATCAATCGAATACCTCGAGTTCCGAGATCACCTCGACATGGCGCTGCACCTGCACACTGACCTCGCACGCTATCCTTACGCTGACTACATATACCTATGTCCAACTCTCCGGCACCTTGTCATCCAGGCGAAACACTCAAACGCGTTCCGCATCGTCAATCGCCTTCCTGCCCATCCCACGCTGGCATACATCGACATATGGGCGACCTCGCCTGCGGGTACCGGGCGTTCGGACTTTATCGAGCTGCGCCGCACGCGAAAGCTTGTCACGGACGTCCCGTGGAAAAACATACGGCTCTTGGACCGCGCTCTGAACCACATCATGCAGCTTCCACGGCTGTTTCCTCCCGACACTCCCGAACACGAACTTCCATGCGTGCACACTTTGCCTGGCATGGCTATAGCGCATACCATCTGGGGCGTGTATAGGAGTGATCTGGATGTGCTATTCCCTCCCCACGACGAGTCGGACGATAACTCTTTGTCGGGTGAATCCTCTAGAGACACTGCCGACTTGTACGAGGAGGAATCCGACAAGAGTTATTCCGACGACGGAACCTCCTCCGAGTCAGAAGAGATCGTGACAGAGAGCGAAGATGAATGCGATATGGATGTCGATGTCGACCCCATAGCGATATGAGGACTTTCAGGCCTCATGGCTCAGGACCGACACTCTCACAGACACTGATATAGCTGACTACTGGAGATTATGCTTTATAATCACTTGATGAGGTGCTCGGGATGTTGTACGTATATAGTGGACTGATGATTGACTTTTCTGACTAGTATGGTACATATCAGCGATTCAAGGATTTGGCGTGCGACATTATTTATCAAGCGGGCGCATTCGACCCAGAACCGTTCCTAGAACACCTCGCACTGACTCCTGACCCCCTACTTCTCCCGATACAAGGTCCCAGGCTAGAAATTCACGGCAGATTCCTTCGGCCTCTTCGAGATCTTGACGTTCCCCATCTGTCATGTCTTCGTCGAGGAGCTGGCAGACCTCATGTCGTGCAAGAAGTTCGCTAGTTGGGGTAAATGAGCTAACATGATCAATGAACCAACCTGGGAAGCCTACCTGACATGCTGCGCACGAGAAATTACCCGTTTGGACAGCCCGAAGAGTTCGGCACATGTGATTGCGTGAGAGTGAAGGGAGTAACCACTTGTAACCCTGCAAGGGTTGAGATCTATCCTACTACTGCCGGCCTTTGACTATTGCAGGAGCAGGAGCACGTACTTGTATAGATAGGTTATCTTGTCTCCCGGCGTGATGCAGACGCTTGTCTCTCCATCAGTCTCAAGGTCCGCGGAAGGGCCGTCGGAATCACAAGCGAGCAGGACTTGCATGTGCACGAAGGTGATAGGCAATCTATAGGTGCTCAACAAATCACTCTGGAAGACATCATGAAAATGCGTGGTGGCAACGACTTTTGGACAGGCTGGACCGCGCTCCAAGAGGTGCTTCAGTACGCCGCAGAACAAGCCAGCACCGTCTAGATAAGTGGCATACAGTCCAACGGGAGTGACATCAGGCAGAATGAGTAGTCCAGAATCGCGAGATAGTCAGTGTTCTGCGTTCCAGTATGGAAGAACGTACGAGCCTGTAGGGAGGGTTCCTTTACCGAACTCATCCAAGAGGACCAAGGATCGAGCGGTTGCGTTCCGAAGGGCGAGAGACACTTGATTGAGGTCGATCATGAATGCAGATTGGACCTACATTATATGCGCATTGGCACGAGACCAAGGAGATATGTGATCCTACCTTTGAAACAGATTCCCTTGTTTGTATGCGGGTGAAGACTTTTGATATATGGTCAAGGCATCAGTGATATGGGAAGATAACTGACTCACTCTTATCCACGACACCCAGAGTTGCGGATTCTGCAGGAACAAAACTACGTGCAAGGATCAGCACACACTAAGCCAGGGCATTCGAGGGTGGAGACTAGCCATCCTATCTGTAATGTGTTAGAGGCGCCCTATTTCGAGGTGTGTCAGGGACGGGAGTAAGTACCTGTGCCATGTACTGTATCATAGCGATCTGAAGGTCAATCAGCGCATTATTACGAACCCCGTGGTCGTCGATATTGCACGAACTTGTTTGAGGTAAACACTCTGCGCCAGAGTTAGTGATAAGCAAAAAAAAGATTGATGACGATCATCACCTTCCCGCAAGCATTCGCGCCTGTACATACCACAACGCTGTTCTTTGTATAGCAGCGATTGTCGCTGTTCTCGTCTTCGTCGTCTCTCTCGATCACGACATCTATCCCCGCCCCACCGAGGATGAACGTATCGTTTGGCACGAACGTGTCAACAACAAGTTCTTGAAGTGGATGTCTACGAGCGACAGTGTCAGTAGATGTCAATTCGCTCTTGCAAACACGGCGCACCGGCCTTGCTTGACATCTATGATATTGTCTTCCGTCATGTGTGGATGTCTGTAATCGTACGAACGCGAAGCTATGGCAAATGAGATAAGACAGTCCAGTTCTGCGCAAACATTACAGGCCAGGCCTATCGCATTGTCGTGGACTAATATCTTTTCCTGCAATGTCTGAATGATCTCAATTTCACGATCTGGTTGTGCGTTCAGTAACGGTAGGACTCGGAAGAACGACCACATCGTGTCCTTACCAACGATAGCCGGGTGCAGGTCTCCGATATGAACATCCATATCTGTTACGGACAATGAGTACTCATCCAATCACAATTATTGATGGACAGCCATACCATGCATTTCTTGAGATTTGAAGTAGACGTGTGAGCTAAACCATAGAGGATATATAGCGTCATCATTGATGCTCATAAACCGAGAACTCACTCGGAAGAGAACTGTGATGGCATCTCAGATATGAAGTATAGAGAATAGACATAGCCTTACCTGGAAAGTCCAGCCATCCAACACTGTAACTCCAGCTTCCGTCTTCCATTCATCCTGCATGGGTACACATATGAGGAACCCTAATGCGAGAGCCGTGAGTACAATGACGCGGTCGAGTCGAACAATTGTAACGGAGACCTAGCTGAGGGAAGTATACTACGTTGAGCGATGTTGTGTAATTCGGCGGTATGGTTGCTGAAACCTTTTCCGCGACTTTTGACTGCAAATACTGCAATGAGCGACTAGACGGTTGACCTGACGAGCGGCGGTACATACCAGGACTGCGTCAATACCGTTGTAAATATGCTTCAAGTTGTCTAGTTCCTCGTCAATGCGTGACCTGACGCATACACGCCTTGTGGTCGTGCTCTCTTCCCAATCAACCTACGGGGTGACGAGGTTGGTCAGTGAAAACAAGCGATGAAGACTAGGACAACTACCGTCTCGTTGATCATGTTGCCGATATCTCTCAAACATGCGATATCCAATGCGGAGAGTAGCTGCTTGCATATGATGATCCGTTGGTCGATACAGGTTGTAGTTCGCACTCACCCGTTTGACAATGTCCACCGCAGTTGCTTGGTTGAGCTCCGAAAGCGCATCTCGGAGAAGTAGGCCATGAAAGGCAAACTATACAAATCCCGTTACTCATCGATACATGGTTTGACGGAGTAGTGGACATACCTTGACTAGTCCTTGCCAGTCAGACACCTTGGCCCTTCCACTTCTCATAGCAGCGAGGATCCTTGGAACGTTCTTCGAGCCATTCAGATGATTCTGCATGACACTTTGTGTCGAGAGATTGTCTGGACGCATGAAGCATTGGACAGCATCATGGCGGGCATTGAGAACAGCGAGGGACATCGACGGTCTCAAAAACCACTCGCGCATCAATGCTCGACCT
This sequence comes from Lignosus rhinocerotis TM02, assembly GCA_000743315.1. Classification (NCBI taxonomy): domain Eukaryota; kingdom Fungi; phylum Basidiomycota; class Agaricomycetes; order Polyporales; family Polyporaceae; genus Lignosus; species Lignosus rhinocerus. The sequence continues at coordinate 61,910 of KN050007.1, forward strand.
AACGTGGTCTTCGTGTTATTCAGGATGCCGAAGAGCGACAGCCCTTCCTTCGTCTTGTCGGAATGAATGGATGCATGATTTTCGTCGTCGAAGATCTGGAGTGAATAGAGCGCGTCTGCATTGATCTGCATGGCGTCGAGCAGCGAGAGGGGCTCTATATTGCGAACTTCGAGGCCGCGGATACCCTCGTCATCGAGCTCAGAAACCGCGCGCGCGCGTGCAAGATAATCGAGGAGAGCACCTATTGATGCGAGCTACAAATTCGTTTCGTGATCATTCAATGATGCGATGATGCGTGGAGATGAAGACTTACGCATAGAGGTGAACTCTCAATAGATGCAAAGTTGGCGAGCCGCACAGATGCATTCCACTTTTGCGTCGTCGGATCACCACCAATCTCCTTACGCCGACGCATGAACTCGTAGGCGTTCCTAGACTCAGCGACTGAGCCAGATTCAGAGGTGACCTCGCGGTCAGTGTCGATGACAGGCAACTCGGACAGGAACCGAAGCGAAAGGAGGCGGTCTCGGCCTTTCAAGGGAATGAAATCCTTGTGCGGGCGCACTTGGAAGGTCCCTCCTGAGCCGTCCACTGATCACATATGATTATATGCGTTAGATAGAGGAGTATTAGACGTTATACCATGTTCACGGAGTACATCCATGAAGTTGTCATCGGCCTTCGAGCTGGTTAAAACAACGTCTGGAGAGGCCTGTTCAAGGACTTGGTATATGTCTGAGCGCTTACTGTTCAAGACGCTCTTAGTGTGTGTACACTCACAAGCTTTTGTCAAGTCAAAATGTTGGTTCTCAGGGGTATCTTCGAGTACGTATATGGTGGACTTCACAGAGTCGTAGTATGCGCACGCTACACGCCCACTGACGAATACTTCAGTGAGTCGCATGCGCATATAGTCACGATTGTACGCACAATTGGTATGAGGTTGCCAAACAAACCTGATGGGCGCATAGCATCGAAGCAAAAATGTTCTACATTGCATTGAAAAATGCATACCTTCTCCTTTGCACCGCTTGAAGATGAGCGGTCCACGTCCTCATACTCATCCTCACCACCATCCTCCTCGTCTTGGACTTCTAAACTTCCTCCCCATCGAACCCTTTTGCGCGGTTGCGGGCCCTCACTTTCGCTCGATCCCGCTTGAGAACTTGCTGCCGACTCCTGATGAACCTTGGCATTGTTGATTATGCGTGTGGATGAAGCGCAATTACTCTGTCGCTGCTTGCGCCTCGGCATAATCAGGGTCCTTGTTGAGAGAACAGGAGTGAGTTGGACGCGTCCATACAACAGGCAGTGGCTTAATTTCTAGAACACAATCACGTGACCGTGTCCTTACCCACAGTGCGAATGGGCCATGACCCGGTCGAACTTCGAGTTTTCCTCATAGAGGCACTTATTGAGTGGGGCAAATAGTATCGACGTAATCAAAGACCCGGACAGACACGATCTTATTACTTTTTATTGAACGAGAGCAAATCCTTCGCATCATCCGCAACTGGATATACGTCAGCACCATCGCGGGATGATTCCAGCTTGAATACATACCGTTCAGCAGAAGACTCTGCGAGTCAAGCATCACACGATTGTCGGACGCAGCCAGTAGCGTCGCGATGTCGCGGGCCGCCTCGAGTCGCCGGAGCTGCAAGAAGCCCTTGTTTTGACGCACAGCTTCGCCAATGAGTTCGGCGCTACGCGCTTCACCCTGGGCTCGGACGATGATGGACTACATAGAGATGTCACGGCGTGTCCGCACGGCTTTTTGTTGAGGTTTGACATACCTGCTTCTCCTGAATAGCTTGATCGACGAGGAAAGCAGCACGAAGCGCGGTTTGTTGAGCAACCTTAGGGTACGTAATTAGAGGAAGGCATATAGAGAGGTAAGACGAGCCGAACCTGCTTCGCCTCAACGGCGTGGGTGAACTCAGGCGAGAAGGCGACATGAGTAATCGAGACATCGTCAAGGACAATATTGAAACGTAGTGCGCGGCGTGTCAGGTTCTCTCGGACTAGTCTTGACACCTGTATGGTGTCAAGGAGCGCGGGTGAGACCTCGAGGAATCAGGTGAGCGGACGGCGTATTACATACCTGCTCGCGCTGGGTGATGATTTGACTAGCGTTGAACTGTGCAACTACGCTTTTAAGGACCTCGTTGACGATGGACGGTAGGACACGTTCATCATAATCAGTACCCAGTTCTCGGTAGATTGCGGGGAGTGACGAGATATTTGGTCGGGAGAGGACACGGCACGTAATGTTGACCATTTGCAAATCTAGAGGGGAGACAACACCATATGAGTTGCACGCCAGGGGACAGGATGTGCGTTCAGACGCGCCTTTCGTGCCAGTGAGAGAAGCGATATTCCGAGGCTTGGCACGTATGTCATACACAATAGGTGTCTCGAACCATGGTATCTGGTTGAGTGAAAACTTGTCAGGAAGCGGCATCGCGTATTGAGACTGTTCACTTGCCATGAGATGAGTTCCTTCAGGGTAGACATCGTCCTTGACACCATGCAGTCTGAATAACATAGGCTCGATGAGAATGGGGATGACATTTATTGCATCAACTTACCTTGTGTACTTGATTGCACGGTGACCACCATCAACTGAACACATCATCTGTTCGAGGATCTATCACATGCCATGACAGAGCATACGCACCGTTGAACAGACTCGCGTTCAATGCCAAACCACCTCCCACAAGAGCCACAAGTAGACCTGAACCGGTGAAGAATCCCCTGCCCGACATGCGCGGTCCTCCCCCTCCCCCTGCACTCGCACGTTGCACCTGCTGAGCAAACCTTCTGAAAGCGTCCTGAGGATTCATCGTTGTAAAGTCGGAAGTCGAGCCGCGAGGTGGCGGCCGTGTAGAAAGTCTCAGCGATGGGTCACGGCACTGACGACACACACGGCTCGCACGGCCGCTTTCGGCAACTGCCGGGCATGGTGTGTCTGAACAAGGCCTATCCCGTCTGTTGGTCCCTGTTCTCTCATCTTCTGCGTATTCAAGCGTACTGCTCCTCTTCTCTGTCAGCAGTTCGCACTCCGAGGACCAGTCACAGGATATTACACCAGTCATGGTGTACGACGGCAATCAGGAGCTTAGCAATTTTGTATGCAAATCCCCTCAAGCACACTGCCATGAGGACAATATTTAACTTTACATTTATATATTAATGTAGCTTGGGTGGATATCCATCGCCTGTTGGTAAGAACTATCGATCAGCATCTTCTCACCTAAACCCTGATTGACTTTCATAGGTTGGTCGTATACTCACCCCAAATCATCGAGAACTATCAGCTACAGTCGGGTGAAGGGCTTAGCGTGAGCTTCGTCGTAATATGGCTGGTTGGGGACTTGTGCAATCTAAGTGGTGCAATCCTGGCCGGCTTACTGCCCACCATCATCATCCTTGGCGCATATGTGAGACTCCAGCCGTTGTAATACATCAGTTGAACCCGCTGAAACGCCTCGAACCTCGCGCAGTATTCCGTGTGTGATGCCGCACTGCTCGTACAAATTTACTATTATAGGTGGAAGCGGGCGCGACGGAGTGTACCGCTCCTCGTTACCGAAGACTCGAGGCTGTCTGCGCTATACGATGAAGCAAGTCCGCTCCTGCCGGGGGATGGTCGCTCCGAAGAACCGCCCCCGAGGGAGGCTGCGTGCAGCGGGGCCCTGAAGTTCGCCACAGCGCTCCTCTTCGTCTTCGCGGTGGGCGTTGCGGCGTGGACGGTTGACAGGCACGTCCACAGGGACAAGCCTCGTACGAACCCAGAAGAGGACATAGAGTGGCGAAGCCAGATCCTGGGGTGGATCAGTGCGGCCCTGTTCCGTGAGTGCGTGCACTGTCGCGAGGTTCGATGAGCTGATGCTTGTTGCAAAGTCGGATCGCGAATCCCGCAAATAGGTGCGTGGTATTCATTAATAACGGAGTACAAGGACTCATGGCCGGAGCGCGCAGTCAAGAATCTGAGCACCAGGTGCGAAGGGCTCTCGCCCTTCCTCTTTGTTTATTCTATCTCGGGAAATACAACGTACACGCTGTCCATCCTTGCGGCATCGGTCGACCTCAAACATCTCGCGGTGAACGCGTCCTGGATCGCCGGTGCGTGCATCTCCGGGATTGAAAACACACGGCTGATCGGTGGAACAACGTGCACAGGTAGCGCTTTGACTGTCTTCCTGGATGTCTTTGTAAGAGTCAACTTGGTTTGTTGGGTCCGGACCGTTGACGTTTGGTCTGGTGCAGGTGCTTTATCAGTTCTACCATTTCCGGCATGAAGACAAGAGACGAGCACGGTTGAGGGAACGATCAGAATAGATAGACATAGACGCATCGGATATATTGACGTGCAATGAGACCTTACAGTTATGCACGTTGGCTTGCCACGCAATGTGAGCAAGATTCTAAGTTATCGGGCTTGTTATGGAAACGGTGGTCGGGGTCATCTGATCGTCAGTATGTACTGATAGACTTTCCCCTTGACTGTACAAGGACAATGTTGACCTCGTGGCAAGATTTAGTGGAGAATTGGGGCAGCAGAACGGCAGTAAGTTGCTGTTCGCTTATCGTCATATATGTAGACAGTATACATTCAGCAAGTTGAGGTGAATCCAACATACATGTACTGACGTTACATATTCACAGAACCCTGACTCTGATGCCCACACACCATTGATGATTTGATCAAACACCTTGTTTGGTGTTTGAAACGTAGGGGAGAATGGTGGATGAAGTTGCTTAGAGCGGCAGAGCTGAAAAAGGTCAATGATATCGTTGAACACTGGTCTTCGAGTCTATACCTTCGTTCCATTTGAGCAGGCTGAGGTCGATGGTTGGCGATTCGGCTTACCAGAGATGGGACATGGGACTCGGTCGTGGTTTGTGATTGAGAGGTGGGAGTGAAGGAGAATGGTAAATGGTTGTTAACGCGCGCAAGGATTCTGATGGACAATGCGGGCGGGCGCAAGGAGACTGAGAAAGGAGATAAGGGAATCAGTGAGGGAGGTATGTACAGTACTATGAGTCGTGCGAGTGGAAGGAAGGAGAGAAGGGTCGAGCTGGGTGACCGTGGGCCGTGGGTGAGACAACGTTGATAGTATAGCTACACACATATTGTGGATATCTGGTGTTTGGTCACAGATGGTTCGGGTATACTGTGGATAGAGATAGAGAGGGACCTGGCGGCTGGCTCGCGGCTGGCTGGCCTCGTTCCCTCCCTCGTGTTTCGGGCTGCTGTTCGACGTCCCACGTTGCAGGTCAGCCCAGGGTCACTCTCAAACTCTTCTCTATCGCACGTACCGCTCGGCCAGCCATGCACCCAGCCTCGTGTTTCTTCCATCATCCTCCCCTCCCAAAAAACGCTTTATCAATGTCAGATCGCCAACCCGTCTCATATTCCTTCCCTGAGAGTCTTCCAGCAGCCATCCGCTGAGCCCGCCTCTGTCCCTCGGTCTTGACTCACTCCTCACCGTCGCCTTCTCTCAACTCCAGACGACCAGGTGCGTTATCCCCCGTGTTCTTCTTGTCCCCGCGGGCCAAAACATCTTCCAGAACTTCTTGTTGTTTCAGCGCGACCCTCACGCGCCCACCCACACACACCTCAAAGCAGAACACGTCCTCTCCCCGAGTTCCTCTTTCGCTTCTGCCAAAGCCTCCATTCTGCTCTTTCGCCCGAACAAGCTAGCCCCTACCTGGCACGCCACTTGCGCTGGGTCCGACACAACGAGAATTGGAAACGCAACGATTATTTTCGGAACTCGCATTCGCAAGCTCCGTTACCCTTATTACACAGCGCGACGGAACGCGTTTGGCAGCTCCCGTCGGGAGGTATATCATGCATCGCACTCCCCTCCTCCAGCCTACTCCCCGTCTCCATCCCTCCGCCATGGCTTATGCTACCCTCGAACAGCCCCTTGCCCGCGCTCCGACCACTATGTCATGGACATCTGAATATTCGGAACCACCACCATACGAGGGTTCTTGCGACACCGCTACCCTCATGGCAGCGGCATATTCGGACAAGAACTCCGTTTACCGTCGCGCTCAAGATCCAGTGTCTCCTCCACCAAATTCATCTCGTCCACCAGAACCGTGGGTATCCACTGCCCGGAGATCCGCCACCCACTTGTCGATCCCCCATTTACGGGAGGCGATTAACTCGCTGGAGTCCAAGATGGCGTCGCTTCTGAGCGAGCGCGACCTTCTGGAGTCACGGTTGGAACAAGCGGTTCGTATGCAATCTCCTGTTCAGCGGCTTCCGAATGAACTCCTCGCGTCAATCTTCTCCATTGCGGTCGTAGACGGGGACGACGAGGACTCGATAACCCTGGCGAATCTGATGCTCGTATGCCGATACTGGAGAGAAGTAGCCATCACCTCCCCTATGCTCTGGACGCGTATCGCGATGGGCCCGCACCATTCCATGGAGAGGGCGATCCTGAAGCTTGACCGGTCTAGGACGGCACCTCTCCACATCAGTCTAGATTTCAGCCCGCGGATGGAGCACGGCACAGTTTCTACTGAGAGCATTGTCATAGCCATGGACCTTGTGCGCCCTGCCATCTGGCGTTGGAAGACTTTCCACCTCATAGTCCCCAGTCGACCGCAAGCCCACGCCGCACTCAGTAGGTGTAAGGAAGAGGCGCCACAATTGGAAGTCCTCTCCGTTCGCGTTGCGCATTCTATGCAGGAAGACCACTATTCAAAGCCGCCACTCCCTCTCTTCGAACGGAACACACCACGATTACGATCGTCCTCTTTCACATCGTTCAACTTCAGCTGGGACCTCGCGCTGCTCACCAATCTGCGCGTGCTCAAGTTGGGCGGGTACTGGAACGGATGCTCACCCTCGGTCGATGTCATACTAAAGACTTTGCGTGCGTGCCCGCAGCTTGAAGAACTCGTCCTGCGGAATATGTCCGACGTGGACCCGGACAGCTGTACCTCGTCCGTGTCTGAGGAGCGTGAAGATTACGTGTTGGCTCGCGTATCGGACACGCGCGCCATTCACCTGCCACGGCTTCGCAAGGCTTCGTTTTACTACTCCGGCAATCTGCGCACCCGCACCATCCTCAGCATGCTTGTGTTCCCGGCGCTGGAACGTGTCGAGCTGTGCTATCTCGACAACGTGTCACCGATGCTTGAGGCTTTGCGGCGGCAGTCCCTGACCGTCCTCCCCTTGCGTCACCTGCGGATCGAGTCGTGCTTCTTAAACGAACTGAGGTTCGCGCGGCTGCTCCCGCGTCTTCCGGCACTAACATCGTTGGAGCTCGTCGACGTGGAGGATGCCACGTCCAACCTCATGCGAGTGAGTACAGCCAATTGCCTCTCCGCTAGCCGGCATGCGTTGACCAACTTCATCTAGAACCTCGCCACGCCTCCCATCTCTCAGACGTGGGTGTGCCCAAAGCTCACCGTCCTATCGGTGGAAGGCTGCACATCACTAGATTGGGAAACCATTCGCTCGATCGTCGAGTCGCGCCTGCCTCCCCATTCGCGTGCGTTCCCCCGTCAGCCGATTCCCCCCCAGCCACACGTGCAACCGGCGGTCTCAATGTCAAGCGCGTCTGGTCACCATCGTCAAGCGATGTCCTCTTCCTCAACGACCTCGTCCGCGTCGTCGTTCGCAGTCACAGCGCACATCCTTGCGCGTCAGCCTTCCGTGCCGGTACTGTCGTCAGCGTCGCAGGCTATGGGCCGACCAGTCCGCCTCGAGTCGATCGACTTGACGCGGTGCCATCAGATCAGCAAGGAGATGATTCAATGGCTTCGGATGTACGTCGCCGAAGTCAAATGCGAGACTGTCAAGAGCGTGTGGGGCGAGTCGTCGTCATGACATGCGTAGGAAGACTTCGTCGCCATTTGCCTGCGTTTGCGTAGAGTTGTGGCGACGTCTGGTATGCTTCTCGTCCCTGAACTGAAATCATGTCCGATACCCTGGAGTTACGGTCTGGCCTTGCTCTGATTCTGGTCGCCATGGCGGTCGAGTGTAAGTTAAGATATGGTGTGCATCTTGGTTATAGCTCTCGTGTTCTGTCTATCACGCTTGTCGCTGCTTCCGCCGAGAATCTTACATGCAGTTATACCATACTAATGTATCTATACTTTCCATGAATGAAATCGGTGTCATTCATCCGATCAAGTGTGTGTAGACGCCATATCAGGGTTTACTCACTGCTACAACTAAGGTTGGCCCTAGCTTATAGGAAAGACAACGGAGGATCTCACCGAGTCACCGAACTACCGGCTGTCCATCCGAATAACTGTACTCTTCTTGTATGTGCCAAACGGCCCGACCGTCCCTGGTCGCCCACCAAGCAGCCGTTGCTGCTGGGTCCGTGGGATACTTGAGAATGAGGGATGCTCATCGGAAAACTGGCCCTCTCCATCACTGTTCGGATGCTCGGGTATAGGTATCGGGGCGGTCGACGACGCCGTATTGGCGGTTCGGTGCGTAACTGTGGCAGGATTAGCTGGCTGCAGCAGGCCGTTTACCAGAGCCCGGAGCTCTTCATTTTCGCGTTCTAGTCGGGCGAGTTCGCTCTCGCGCTCAAGAGCCCATTCGGCGACTGCAATTCGTTTCTCGGGGTCGTCCTCTTCTTCGATTATGCGATCGACGTTAACGACGACTTCTAGACCCTCTGACTCGTCTTGCGTGCCGTCATCCCTCGCCTTGCCCTTATCTTTCCGGCTGCCTTGCGCTTGCACCTGCTCATCATCGGGTTCTCGGTTGGGCCCCGTCGCGGACGCGTCCAATGTTGATGACGCTCCCCGGGATGATTGCCCACCCCGCCCTTCGGATGGTATCGCTTGTATGTGCGTTAGGTGCGCCTCATACACGTGAACATCCTCTCCGCCCAATCTCCGTAGGACGGCACGGAGCATACAGCTGGCGCGGGCGAGGGATTCGGAGCGTGCGTTGTGGATTTTCAGGGATTCGTTGAGGGCTTCTGTTTCGCGCTGGATGATGACGCTTTCATATTGACGCATGAGTGCGAGCTCGCGTTGTTGTACTTCGTGCTATGAAGGGGTGTAAGCGGCAGGGGGTTCGAACTGCGGTCAAAACTCACTGCACGCGTGCGGAATGTTGCCATTATATTCTCCAGCGTTTGTTCGTATTCACGGATGAGGGCACTGAGTTGGCGGTTGTCGTTGAGGAGCGTTTGGTTCTCTGCGGACATGGCCGCGTTCATGCGCTCCAATTCGGCATCATAGACTTCTGTAAATAACTTGTTCATGGAGGAGAGTGGATTTGTGCGCGCAATGCGAACCTTTGGGTTTGTCTAGGTTGAACCTGATTCTCCGTCAGATCCATATGTTCCCTGTTGCATTACTCAATACGCACCGACGCAGCACGAACCCGCTCTGCGAATGTATTGCTTGCGCCTATACATGTTGTCTCAGAACATCCAGCTATCTGACCATGTCCAAGTATTGCTGACCTTCGCGCCATCTGCGAGAGCATGTAGATTCACAGCGGATGACCGATTTTGGCTGAGCTGCTCAGATACCTCGGAGAGCAGGGACCAAACACGGAGAACATCGGGGTCGCCATTCTGATCCACTATAGCCATTCTACAGCGTCAACAGCAGCTCAGGGAAAAGAGAAGTTATGAAGATGAATCGTTGGAGGCGGTCGTGGAGGTCGACGCGGACTTAGGATCATGATGGGTGGACATGTGGGGAACCACGTGACATTATGGGATTACCTACATGCTTTCGTCAGTGCCTTACCAGTAGGCCTTGCCCTTGATCCACCAAATACGTTCCCTCATGGCGACTGTCACGGCCAGTAGGCCTTGCCTTGATCCACCAAATACTTTCCCTCATGGCGACTGTCACGCATTACATCTACTCGCATTATGACCCTCCGACATCGATTGAAGACCAGGAGATTGAGCAAGAGCAAACAGAAAACGATGAGAGGGATCCATGGCTCTCCGAGTCAACATTCTTGGTGAACCGACGCCTCAAGAACCCTCCTCGTTTCGTCTCTGCAATCGTCCCCTACGATGAAGTGAACAACATGTTGGCCGGCGCGTCTTCATTAATATCTAGTACAGAGGAATCTTCGTCGTCGCCTCAAGTCAGCAGTTGGTATCGGTCTTTGCCTCGCTCGTCCAATACACCTGCGATCAGGCCGCAAATCCGGCCCCACCACAGTACCACATCCTCATCCGCTCCCCATCCTGTCAACGCCAATCCTGGCTTATCTTCGCAAGCGATTCCACAGAGGCAGAAGAATAACTGGTTCAGTTCTCAACCCGTGAACACAGGGCCTTCCTCCTCATGTTCCATACCCATACCCACACTTGCAGATATCCTGTCAAGAGAGCCGCCGCCGGAGCGCAAGGAGGAGCCGTTTGTTCCCCCTGTCTTCTTGCATATAGGTCCTTCGAACAAAGGGTTCACAATGCTGCAACAGATTGGCTGGAGTGAAGGAGAAGCTCTTGGTGCCTCCGCTCCCAGGCGGACGCTCTCGCAGAAGGCGGTGGAGAAGCGGCCTGCGAGAACGATCTTGGATGACCGCCAACTCTCGATCAAGACGGAAGAAAGGGAGATCGCGGTGGATATAGACGACGAGGTCCGCGAAGTTCGCAGAGTCGAGGTCGTCGACCTTACACTCTCCGATTCGGAAGAAGAAGACGTGAACAGCCCCAGCGCTCAACTGGTCCCTCTCTCAACAACGTCTTCACACAATCCCATTGCACTTCTCACCCCGATTGCCACCACTCTTAAGGCCGACCGTCTTGGAATTGGCCTGAAAGCAAAGAAGGTGGGGCCACATAGGGAGTCTAAGAAGCGGGTCACGCACAATCAGGCTGCACTCGCCGCGCATATACGTGCCAACGAGGAGATGCGAATACGTAAAGCTGTCTTGGGTCGCGGAGCAAAGTCTTTTGCCCGTATGGCGAAGGCAGAAGCTGACAGTAGGAAAAGGCTCCTCGCAAGTCTTAACGCCGACTAGCTTCCTCCATTAGCTCATACCTCTATAATTGGGTTCACCACAGCCTGCAGCGCCGGCGACTCACTGGTATCGATAAACGGGAAGCGTCGATTTGCTGGCTCTTGGTTGCATGACGATTCCCAGGAGTCTCCCGCTTTCCATGCGCCCGATCTCGCCCAAGCTCGCCTTTGCCCACAGTCTAGGTTACTGCGCGTAACCCAGGCATCATGTCCACCTATCAGCCAGTCTCACAGTCCGGTGAGATGCATGGCGACTGGACGTATTGCAGCGCTAATCGTCCACCATGTGCATTCGACTGTCGCGCTTCGTGTATCGTAGGAGCTCTGGCTTGACCCTCTCATATCTATCCCCGCATTCGTAGAGTTATGTATATACAATATCCACCACGCTCATGTATAATCAACCATATCGCGTATATCAGCGCTTTGTATACAACAATATGCATGTCTAGCAAATCCGCGCCTTTTGATAAATGAATTTGCGCCTGTCGATACTTGGTGTCAACAGCGACAGGGCGAGACAGATCCAAATCTTCCTCGCTTAGCGCATCCCGCGGCCGGATAACTATGAGCGTCCGAGTGTGGTACTACATACATACATAACCAGATTTTGACCAATCCTTCCCCACATCCCCTCCTCCCGCTCAATACATAGAGCGCAAAGCAGGCTTTGCATCTCCCTATTCCCCTCGTTGTCCTCGAACGGCCTTGTACGTACAGCTAGGATGTCTTGGAAAATCGGAAAAAGCAAGTCAAAACAGCCCACCAATGACCTATCGATCCAGGACATGGACCCGCGCTCGACAACGCCCACCCCAGGCAATCCGAACGGGAAACCGCAGTCTGGATTGCTTGCCATCCGTGTTCTGTGGGCAGAGAATCTTGCTCTGCCTGGAGGCGCGGCTGTGCCCCCCGCGGTACAAGCCGCTTTGTCCTCGCAGCAGGCGAAGGTGGCTGCGTCGGTGTCGCCGTCGAGCGTGACGCAGCACCGGCTGGCAAATAGGAAGAGCAACCGGGACAGCGTGCAGAGGACCCAATGTTGGTGGCTGCCGTACCTCGTCATGGAGTTCGAGGTCAACCAGGTGCTCATCACACCGTTGGGCGGGGAGTTGTCGAAGCCGCTGTATATGTATGAGACGCATTTGTGAGTAGCTCTATGGTGATTGTGCTCTGTGCGCAAGCTTTGTGTCAGGATAGGGAAGGGCTGACTGGTATTGGGACTTTGTGTCTTGTGCGCAGCGACGTGTCTCGTCATTCCGAGATCTCTATTCAGTGCTACCTGCGCACAGAGGAGCCCAAGCGCGGGGGCGATGGTATCGCGGACGACATGGGAAATGATCTCTTCATGGGCGGCGTCCGGTTCACGCCTGACTTTGACGACCTGTCGTCGCAAGACCAGTGGTATGATCTCGCAGGAGGCTCAGGCAGGATCCAGATTGGTGTCGCGTTCAAGCCCAGCACTGTACGTAGAGCTTTCGTCGTATCTTTCCGCGAATGACTAGAGCATTTATTCAGGGCCAATCACTCACTATCGACGATTTTGAGCTGATCACCGTCATCGGAAAGGGTAGCTTCGGGAAGGTATGTCTGGTCTCTGACGGCTCCCTAAGAGTCCGCTCATCATGCGCTGTAGGTTATGCAAGTTCGCAAACGTGACACGTCTCGTATCTATGCTCTTAAGACGATTCGCAAGCAGTACATCGTGCAACGAGGGGAGATCACGCACACGCTCGCCGAACGACTGGTCCTCGCTCGGGTGAACAACCCATTCATTGTTCCCCTGAAGTTCAGCTTCCAATCTGAACAGAAGCTGTACCTTGTGCTTGCGTAAGTGGACCATGATCAAATTTTCCGAGATCAATTGCTGACGTGTGGAACAGCTTCGTGAATGGAGGAGAGCTGTTCCACCATCTGCAACGCGAACAAAGGTTCAACGAGGAGCGGTCACGGTTCTACAGCGCTGAACTGCTGCTCGCACTGGAGCATCTCCACGAGCTAGACGTCGTCTACCGGTATGTCTAGTATGACGTCTCCAGAGAAGTAGTGATGGTCAACTAATCTCGCTGTCAATTAGGGACTTGAAGCCTGAGAACATTCTGCTTGACTACACCGGTCACATCGCCTTGTGCGACTTCGGACTGTGCAAGCTGAACATGAAGGATTCAGATAAGACAAACACGTTCTGTGGTACGCCCGAATACCTCGCGCCAGAAATTCTCTGCGGACAGGGTTACAGTACGTTGACGTTGACGTAACTGAGAATATCGGTGAGCTTATCTGAGGCCATTTTAGACAAGACGATCGACTGGTGGACCCTGGGTGTACTCCTCTATGAGATGCTGTCCGGTCTTCCGCCATTTTACGATGGTCCGTGATGTCGCTGTTGCATTCTCCAAACACGATTGCTTACCCTGTGCCACAGAAAATACCGATCATATGTACCAGAAGATTTTGCACGACCCTCTGGTCTTTGGCGACGATATTGGTGCTGAGGCACGCAGTATCTTGACAGGCCTTCTCACCCGCGACCCTACACAACGCCTCGGAGTGAACGGAGCGGAAGAGATCAAGTCTCATCCGTTCTTCGCGAACCACATTGACTTCCAGAAGCTCATCCAGAAGAAGATCCAGCCTCCCTTCAAGCCGAGCGTGTCGAGTCCAGTGGTACGCCCCTATACCTCAGACATACATCTGTTGGTTGCTGAACTAATTACACAGGATGTCTCGAACTTTGATACCGTCTTCACGACTGAAGCGCCGCTGGACAGTGTGGTTGAAGGATCGCAACTGTCGCAAACCGTTCAGGCCCAGTTCGCAGGTGAGTGGAAGCTGATGCGGCATAGGGTTCTACTATTAATGCGAGACCACCCACAGGCTTCTCTTACGATGGCACGCACATGCCGGTCAGCCCATCGTAATCTGCCACGCCGCGAGTCACCGCCTCCTATATCTCTCGGCTCGTTCCATGCCATCAGCACTCATGCCTACCATAATGTTCGGAGGAGGGTCAAATTTACATATCATCCTATCCACACGTTTGTCGGGTCTGTCCAGCGTTCCTACTAGTGTCTCTCCTTACATACAGAATCGCTAATCGTTTCTTGCTCATCGTTGCGTTCGTTGATCTGTTCTTTGGTTCTGCCTGCATCTACCTGCGCTAGCGCATTCGTACAACATATCACCAGCCAATGCTATAGTATCCTGTTTCATCCCTCGTACATGACGACAGCACCGGATTGTCTGCCTATGAAAGCCGGTAATTTGGAAGAGGCAAAGCGTGTATTTAATCGATTTTGGAGGAGGGCTCATTTCCGCAGTCAGATGGGTAGGAAGCACTGGCAGTGCATCATCGCATCATGGTCGGGGTGCGTGGACAGCGCGTGAGGGGCGTGCAGGCATAAACTGTGTCTTTGGAGGACGAAGTGGGGGATTGCTCGGTTGCTGAGTGAGGTATACTGCTGCTATGGAGGGAGAAGCCAGCCTGGCAGACGGGGAGAGGGAACTCGAGCGGACGAGGACCACGCGGAAGCCAGCCGGCTAAGGAGTAGACTCCGCTCAAAAGGGCGCCTAAGCCCTTAGAGGCCTCTACCGTCATCACACACTCACTCACACACACTTTGTCCAGAGTCGCCTATCTCTCCCACTCCTACTCTCTGCCCTTCCCCCGTCTTCCACCTATCCAAAGTCAAAAATGTCTGTTTCTCTCAACCCCAGCAGCGTTCTGGGGTTCAATAGTGCGTGTATCAGATCTCAACTCTCCCCTCTCCTCCACCATTGATGATTAATCCTTCCCCGCCCCGCTGGACACGTTCCACTTTCGCTCGCTCGCTCGTTCTCCCTCCTCTTCAGGACCGTTCACCCAGGCTGTCAAACGCTCTCTGCAGATCACAAACAACAATGCTCAACCAGTTGCTTTCAAGGTCAAAACAACAGCTCCAAAGGTAGCTACTTGCCATGCGCGATGACAGGTCGAGCGCGAGGCTAACCGACACATACCCACAACCTTCTCTAGCTTTACTGCGTAAGGCCGAACTCGGGGAGGGTGGAGCCG
This sequence comes from Lignosus rhinocerotis TM02, assembly GCA_000743315.1. NCBI lineage: Eukaryota > Fungi > Basidiomycota > Agaricomycetes > Polyporales > Polyporaceae > Lignosus > Lignosus rhinocerus. Next base: position 76,953 of record KN050007.1, read on the forward strand.
GGAGAAACGGTAGAAGTTGCAGGTGCGTAGGCTCTCAGTGGGTCCTAACATGAACAGGTGTTGAGGGCGTGTGCTGTCCAGTGATGTTGCAAGCCATGAAGGAGGACTTGCCCACCAACGCGAAGTGCAAGGACAAATTCCTTATCCAGAGCACGATCATTACCCCAGACAAGGAGAGCATGCCGCTACAGGATATAGTGAGTCGGCTGGCATGTTGATGTTGTTGGAATGTTCCTGACAGTCGAGGTGACCCATAGTGGAACGGCGAGGGAGACGAGGTTCACTCACAGAAGATCCGCGTTGTCTATCTTCCGCCCGAAGGCCAGACCGTTCCGGAGGAGGATGAGACCCATGCAAACATGAGCTCGCTCTTAGCCGTTCCCGGACAGGATGTGAGTGCTCCACATATCGCCATCGGTTTACTGGCCTCACTACATCCGCCATCCTTTTCATAGAATTTTGCGACTGTCCGTCAATATCCGTTCACTAATGGCCACGCAACTCGGGAACCAAGCGTGGGTGAGGAGAGCGCAATTCCCATTCCCCCACCGCAGCAGGAGGAGCACCATGATGCACCCTCAACACCCCCACCTAATGTCGCTGTGCATCCGCCAGAGCCCGCTCCGTCAGAGTTCCAGCCATCGACGAGCGATGAAGGCGTCGGAATCGTCAACGTAAGTGTACACGCGCCTCCTCCCCCAAGGCGCCCCTCGCCCCCTCCATCGCCGCCCGTCCGTGCTGCTCCGCCGCCAGTCGTCGTACAAGATCCCAACCCAGACCTCGTCAAGAAGCTCGAGGAGGCGCAAGCAGAAATTGAACGCCTCCGGCAACTTATCGCATCGATGCCCGAGCCCAGTGTTGCCCCTACCACCGTCACGAGTGCAACCGAGCTCAGACACAGGCGACGTGCACCGCCCTCCGATGATGGAAGCAGCACGTACGATGGACGTACGTACGATGGTCGTTCGACGTACGACGGGCAGACAGAGGTTAGTTATGCCGGCAGCGAGATGAGTCAGCCCGATGGCGTGCCATTACAGGTGGTCATCATCATCGCTCTGGGTGTTTTTGTCACCACGTATCTATTCTTCTAAGGCGGAAGCCCGTTCCCTATTCTCATGGACATGTTTTTGTGGTTTCGTCTCTTTATTCAGTGTTCCATCGTGTCAATCTTATCGTTCCCGTTCTTGTCGCCCGTCTTTTCTGCATGCATTGCAATCAAAGATCAATGCTTCCTAGTTCTCTTGCGCTCACCACTTGTCGTCGCCGTTGTTGATAGTCCCTTGCGCTCGTTAGTCCCTCTGTCCATAACCGCCATAGTTGCGCGTTCTTCTCTCGTTTTCTCCTGGTCCAGTTCTCTCCTCCCATCCATCAGCCCGCGTCCCTACTCCCAATCGTCGCGCCCTCTCCCATCCTCCTCTATCTGTGGTGACTCATATATGGTACGGTTCAGCTTGTACATATCTTATTACCGACGCCTAGGAGCACAATGATACATGGCGCGTTATATGCTGGATACCCCCTATACCATATCTATATCCCCCGTCACCCCCTCCCCATTCCACCCTCCCCATTCCACTGTCCGCACCGTTCAAATAGCTCGACGTCCTCCTCTTTTCGTCAGTGCCAAAATCCGCTCACCCATGAATCACGCGTATGCTCCCTCTCCTCTATCACATCCTATATTAATAGCACGCCATAGGGTACAGTATACCTCATGTAATCCTCAAATGGCGTTATGAGTCAGACTTGTGAGGCTCGCAGTAACTCTGCCTCAACTGCTCGGGCTAAAAGACGGTGAACGTGTTCGGTTGAGTGGCCGGTGTCTATAAGTGTGATGAGGGTACGGATGGCGGTTCAGTGGTTCACAATTTCCGGGATAGGACGATATGCTACTCACTGTACCAGAAGAAGGTGGAGTCATTGCATTCGCAGAAGCTGCCATCATTGCAGTGGTTATCACGCGTTGTCAGCCATCTTTGCAACGGACTTGTCTCACCCAGTGGTATTCGCTAAGCCATGCCGGGCGGGATTGTCGAGGATCTGACCGAACCAGGCGTGTGCGTCGAAGGAGAGCACGTTGACGCCGGGGTGCGATTTTGCGAAGGCAGCGACGTGGGCGGACAGTGCGGAGTTGTAGTCGATGATGTTCTGGCGGTAGAGCGCGGCGTCTGGGGAGCCTATGTGTCCAGGAGAGCGCTCGAGGGGAGGGACATTGATGAAGAGGTAGGTTCCGCGAAGGTTGTGATTGTAGGCGTTGCTCTGTGCAACGGTGAGAAGAGTTGTGAGCGGGCAGGTGGGGCGGGAGAGGCGTACGACAGCGCTGAAAAGAGCTTGCATCTCTACCTCCCAGAAGGCTTTGAAGTCCAGCTAGTACAGTACATTTGATTGAGCGGGCCATGCGCTGAGGGAATGAAGGGACGGATAACTCACGGTCGTGTCATGTAGAGTGTCGCCAGTGTCGTTGATACCGATTCACCAGGCGACGAGGGTCTCTTCGGCCGGATGCGGGATCACGGTGGAGGCGTACGCCACCCATTGATTGACTTTGTCAGTCAGGTCGAGGGTAAAATTATGGTGTAGGGGAAGCCTAGGAGCGGTTGCAACATGGTGTTAGTTGTTGATGCAGAGATTGGGGTGGAGGGTGAACCATACAGGTCTTTATCGATGTCAGCACCGGCGAAGGCGAAATTCCAGAGCTGGTGGGGCACGCAATGGGAAGGCCTGCCCTTCAAGCATCCTGTAAGGAATTCCGTCTGCGGTTATCAAGGTCAGGAAGTGGTTAGGGGGGGGGACGAAGTGCGACGGCGCACCCAACTCGAGCCATCGGAACTCGTCTGAATGGTGAAACAGCAGAGCGTCAGCGCGCAGAACGTTTGCCCGTGCGGAGTTTACGAACATTATGAGGAACAATCTCGTTCTCTAGCAGTTCTCGAGCAGTGAAGGAGAAGTCGAATGCATCGCCTATGAAATTAAATCAATGACAGTGAGGCACCCATCTCGCGCTTCAGATGAGACTGACCTGAAGTTGGCATGGCCTTTGGTTCCCTCTACAAAGATGTACGAGTCGCCATATGCGTAGACATATTTTGTCTTGGCCCAGTTGAACCTAGGCCGTGATGGTACGGACAAAGATGTACGAGTCGCCAAATGCGTAGACATTTATTTTTTTTTGTCTTGGCCCAGATGAACCTAGGCCGTGATGGTACGGCAGCTACAAGCTGTACCATGACGAGCAGACCGAGGGTAGCAGACAAACCGAGTAACCTGACAGAGACCATCTTAGGGAGCAGTGTCCAGTGACCATTGATGTTGACTGTTGGATGTATTCGTGAAGTCCGCAAATACCCGCTAGTGTAACGTTCAGCTGACCGACCCTGCCATACTGTGATTCACGTTGGCGTGTTGAACGGGCCGCAAAGGACAATAGTGTACCCAGTCTTCGATCTGAGCATCGGATACAATATTGTTTGAAGAGTGTCTGTACGCGTTTGGTGGTGGTGAGGAGCTGTCGAATATATTCACGAGTGTGTTCGTGAACAGCACGGTCGAAGAAGAGTTGCTCTCAGATCATCTACTTATTAGCAACATCCTTCCAGCTACCACTATCCCCGGGCCGGACTTTCCGGATTGTAAGACTTGATCGGAGGATGCCGTGTCCGAGGCGGCCAATATTTGCATGACCCACAATGCATGATCCACAATAGGGAGGAGCGGTAGGGTAGAGGCAACAATTGATCTTTAGTGACCGCTTATAGAATGACCATGTTATTAACCTGTTATTGACCGTCACTTATTCGGGGGGTCTAAGTGGGCTGTCATCATTGTCATAATGACCGAGCGCTAAGGGGTCTTCGAACTAACACGCTGAAGACACTCTTGCGCGATGACACGATGGACGTCGACCGGCCGGATCGTGAAGTAGCGAGGCGGACGGGCAGTGGCAGCAGTGTAGAGCATCGCGAGGGAGACGGAGACAAGGGCGACGAGGTTGGAGAGCCGGACTATGATTTCTGACATGTCGAGCGGTTACTAACTGTCACTTATGAGAAAATGACCATTGATGACCGTTAAAAACCGCCGGGTTATTAACTGGTGATCAATGCTGTCAAAAATGGCCGTCCGGGTGGTCAGTTAGTAACTGTCCTGTCATCAATCTTTTGAATTGTTGCCTCTACCCTACCTCGCACATGAGGGTTGCAAGCAGTAGATTCACAAGTCGCACGACTAGAGTTGGCCCCTCCTCGTCGTTTTTCTGCCTTTGCTCGCTGTTGACCACGATGGTAGACCTCATCGGACACGATGAGTAATGCAATGGGAACATGTTTGACTGTGTGAGTCCCCTGATGCTGGGTACTGCGGGGATGACGTTTCCGTGATTGTGGCCGGAGGTGTGTGAACCATCTGACTCTGACTCTGCGTAACCTTAGTACTTGAGCGTATTTCGCTGCTCGCTCCCAGCCTCACCCACACACCCACGACTCTCTCCTCCCACCTCCGTCCCTTCTTTACTACGTATCCCCGACCATGGACTTCCCCCAGACTCGTCAGACCAGACAGCCTCGCCTCGCAATCACTGCCTCCTTCTTGCTCATCGCTGTGTTCGTCATTTGGCTCATTCTTCCAAGAAGCTCTGCGCCGCCGGAGGACATTCTCCCCCTTCCTATCATCACAAAAGTCAGCACACGGGTCTCTTGACCTCACTGGTCGCCCATAGAGCTTAATCACTGCGTAATCTAGGCGGTTGCTGTCAACCTCACTGGTCGCCCGTAGAGCTTAATCACTCCGTAATCTAGGCGGTTGCTGTCTTGAATGGTGACACAGTGAGCGGTACCGTCACATTCACACAACCATACCCGACCGCACCAGTCACGATCTCGGGTGAAGTTAAGAATCTCCACGCCTTATCAGAGCATGGGTTCCACATCCAGTACGTTACTCATGAAACTTGCGTCCCAACTATCGCAAACGTCTTGGGTAGCGCATTTGGCGACCTAAGTAATGGCTGCACATCTGCCGGTCCACACTTCAATCCATTTCAAGTAACGCACGGCGCGCCGAGCGACCCACAGCTCAAACGACATGTGGGAGACTTGGGTAATATCCAGGCGGACTCACAGGGCGTGGCTAGCTTATCCCTCGAGGACCGGCTCATCTCGTTGAATGGACCCTTGAGCATCGTTGGGTGCGTCTGCGTGATGATTGTGAACGACCATCGGTTTTTAACTCACCTTTGACGCCTATTTTCAGTCGCGCGGTTGTCGTCCATGCAGTACGTGAGCAGTCTTTCCATAATGTCCAAAAGTTGAATCTGGTGCCACAGGGTTCTGATGACCTCGGCCGTGGTGGCGACGACGAGTCGCTCAAAACTGGCAACGCAGGAGCACGCGCTGCATGTGGTGTCATTGGTGTGCTTCCCTAACACAACTTAGCAGTGTTGCTTTTATGCACTAGCGTCCATCGCATCATAGGAATGTCAGCATGAGGACTGGCAACACGCAAAGTTCCGAGCGTTTCCGCGATTCGTAGTGGATCCGAACATGTACCGTCTTGTCGCAATCCTGCGTGTTATACAAGTTTTGGCAATCGGGAAAGGAGACTCTGATGACCCTATCGTATAATTAAGAAACCTAGCCCGTACACATCCCAGTGTTGATCCTATGGGGTCAGCATAGCGCTGCATGACTATCAGGGTCGTTGATAGTAGTGCCTATGGCTTGCTCAGTGCTTGGTTTCTGCCGGCTCACACGTGAAGCACGACTGGGAATCCCCTGCTATTCGTCCGAGCATCATCAAATTAGTCCAGTACTGTATCATGATTAGTACTGTAAGCAGGACTCACTTGAAAATGATTGACCAATATTGATACTATGATCTATGAGACTCAAGAGACTATCACAAGCCCGCACTGTTACTAGAGCCGCGACGGAGCCGATATCCCGAAGCCATTGGGCACTCATACCCAGAGCAATTAGTAAATTGAGTCGGACCTACTCGGACTCGGCCAGAGAAAGCCAGAGAACTTGTGGTAAGACCCAAACCCCCGACGGGGTCGCATCAACACCGTGAGAATTCAGTAGGAGTGAACACCGCCACTGATACCCTGTGACTGTGGCTGTGAAAACTTATAAAGCAGACTATTAAGTACATACATGGCAGCTAGGCTGGAGAGCTTACTTCCCAATGAGACTTGGATTGTGCTACCGTCTGCTGTCGCTCACTTATCTCACTATGTACCCACCGTTCGAAATAATGACGAATGGAGTCCTTGTGGGCTTCGCGCAAAGCGGACCCGGGTCGGAGTTTTTTTTCAGCTCTGCACAATGTAAGATCCGTGGCCATATAAGGTATAGATTCATCTAACAAGTGCTCGATCTGTCCTGCAACAATGCGGACCGATTATCAGGTGAGTATAACCTTACGGAACCATGCTGACCCGACTCTTCCATGTTGTTTAGAGCTGGTGGCATGCTGCGGATTGTCCATAAATTATATACATATGCTCCTTTGCATTGACGACGATTCTTAAACCTGCATTCCCCTCCCAATGTCGCCGTTCTCGACCGAGTGCATCTCTGTCTGTGACGCAATGTCGGTGGCCGCCCTGCCGTCGTCGTCTGGAAACGCTCCAGGCACAACAGCGATTCCGACGGTCACCAGCTCCCGAACGCCAACGTTCGTCGAGAGTCAAGAGACTCAAGATGGTCAAGACATTAATTCCGAGTTTGAGCATGAAGCGTATGGGCCCGCACCTGGCGAAAAGCCAGTTGACCAGTTTGAGGTCACTATGGGCCTCGACGATCCTGACAACCCAAAAAACTGGAAGGCCTCGTACCGGTGGTATGTGACTATGCTCGCAGCCGTCCTGGTTTTGAATGCGTACGTTCCACTTTATTTCCAACGCTCAATGTTTGCCTCCTGATTTCGCCGGCATCTTGCTGTTCAGAACATTTGCGTCATCGGCACCAGCTGGGATCGTTCCTCAGCTCATCGAAGAATTTAAATTCAGCACTGAGATTGCAGTCCTCACGATCTCGCTTTTCGTCGCCGGATATTGTGTCGGGCCTCTGGTTTGGGGACCGCTATCCGAGCAGATTGGACGGAAGCCCGTCTTTGCGGTCAGTTTCCTCGTGTATACTGCATTTCAAGTGGGTTGCGCGCTCGCTCCAAACACGGGCGCTATCCTCGTCTTCCGATTTATCGGGGGTACCTTTGCAGCTGCACCCCTGGCTAACAGCGGGTACGTGAGTTTCACATGGCCATGTAAAGTTGAGTTCTGACAAGGTGCCGTTTTTGATAGTGCTGTAATATCCGATATATGGGATGCCGAGACACGAGGAAAGGCGCTTGCGATTTTTACCCTGGCACCATTCGCAGGCCCTTCGCTTGGACCGACTGTCAGCGGGTTCATGGCCGTCGCTGGTGTCTCCTGGCGTTGGATTTATTGGGTACAAACGATGTTCGCCGGCGTTTGTCTGATCGCAGTAATCCTTACTTTGCCAGAGACATACGTGTAAGCCGCACGATATCATGTGAGCATGGGATGTGTCACTGATTTTTTTTTCATTGCAGTCCTATTCTTCTCGTGAGGCGTGCCAAAAAGTTGCGTAAAGAGACTGGAGACACCAGGTACTGGGCACCGCTAGAGAGGAACAAGATGGCTTTCGGGCAGCGCTTGAAGCACATTTTCGGACGGCCGTTCGTCATCCTCTTCCGCGAGCCGATGCTTATTGTCATCACATTGTACATGAGTGTACGTGATACAAGTGCTTATTTTGCTGATTCACCACCTGACCCAACACTGCAGTTCATCTACGGTGTCATGTATCTCCTCTTCGAGGCCTATCCGATTGTCTTCACGCGGGGCCACGGGTTCAACGCAGGCATTTCCGGACTCATGTTTCTCCCCATCTTCTTAGGAGGCGTCATCTCCGTCATCGTCTACGTCGCCATTTTCAATCCACGCTACAAAGTTGCGACCAAGCAGTACGCACCTGAGCCAGTGCCGCCCGAGTTCCGGTTGGAGGTCTGCGTCTGGACTGCACCCGTTTACACCATCTCCTTCTTCTGGTTCGGGTGGACGTCGTACCCCAACATCTCGTACTGGGCGCCGCTCATCGCAGGACTCCCGATGGGTTTCGCAATTGGGCTCCTATTTCTCGGGCTATTCAACTACACCATCGACGCGTATCTCTTTGTCGCAGCGAGTGCGTTGTCGTCTATGACCGTGGTGCGTTCGCTTTTCGGCGCGGGGTTCCCATTGTTCGCGACACAGATGTATGAGAAGCTGAACCCACGATGGGCGTCGACCCTGCTGGGGTGCATCGCGCTGATCATGATGCCCATTCCGTTCGTGCTCAAGAAATACGGGAACAGGCTGAGGAGGAAGAGCAAGTATGCGCCAACTGGCGGAGGGGCCCCGAAACCCCCGGTTGCACCATCTGTATCCGATGAGGACGACAAGAAAGGGGTGGCAGTGGTGTAGGGCCCAGCTGGTGATCAAGGGTTCGAGGAGAATCTGGGACATTAGACAAGTGTAGAGGGCCACCTAATATTTGCTGTTGACGACACGACAGAAACAGCAAACTGTATACTTTTGTCTGATCGCGGTGCTTCCCCGCTCAGTAGTCATGGTACCAGGCTTATGCATCCTGTATTATTATCAGTATCACTATACTCGCATTTTATCTGGTTGGTGTATTGGAAGATGGTCCGTCCAGTACCCCATCTATGATGGCAAACCCAGAGGAGGTAACTCTGGAGGATCTGTATGAGGCCCTTCAGACATCCATTAAGAGAGCAGGCCTACTACTTGGTATACTCGAGATCTAGGAAACCCGGGCTATCTCGGGCCGGGGTCAAAGAGAGAGCGGCTCAAGACGGCCAATGCGAGAAGATTCGTCGAGCTACTCGCAATGCCACGATCGTCTTTATTGACTGTTGATGATCATGAACTATGTACGTACAGTACTATTGTAGTGTGACGGCGGCACGTGTCCCCAGACATTGACAAGTATATACCACGCACAACGTCTGTGTTGGAATTCATCCCTTTCTTCCGCGACCACGACCAACCCATAACACTGCGTCCCAAATGCCAGCCGACATTCCCAATTCTCCTGCGCCTGGCGTGTCTTACTTCACCCCAGCCCAATACCCACCATCCGGGACTGCTGCAGATGACGAGGAGCGCATCCCAACTCTCTTTAAACCTATCAAGATTCGCGGCGTTGAATTCCAGAATCGCATCTGGGTGAGTCCCATGGCGAGCCTACGATGGCAGTCGCGTGCGATCACTAACGGAGCTCGTCGAACTGAACTGCTCCAGGTCTCTCCCATGTGTCAATATTCTGCAGAAAATGGCAAACTCACCGACTGGCACATGGCTCATTGTGCGTGATTGCGCGACTTTGTGTGCTTCTCAGGACTTACTAATGCGGATATCCGCTCTCACAACAGTGGGAGGTATTTTCACGCGCGGACCGGGCCTCACCATGATCGAGGCCACCGCCGTCGTGCCCGAGGGACGCATTACGCCCGAAGACTCTGGTCTTTGGAACGACGAACAGATAGAACCTCTGCATCGTATCGTGCAGTTCGCACACTCACAGAACCAGAAGATCGCCATTCAGCTGGCCCATGCAGGCCGCAAGGCATCCACCGTCGCTCCGTGGCTCGACATGGGTGCTCTTGCCACCGAAGCCGTAGGCGGCTGGCCAAACGAGGTGTATGGTCCGAGTGAGGTCCCTTACAACGAGATTTCCTCCAAGCCTAAGGCATTGGATAAGGCTGGTATCCAGCGCGTCATCGCTGCGTTCGTCGCCGCTGCGAAACGTGCGCTAAAGGCTGGTTTCGATGTCATTGAAATCCATAACGCGCACGGCTACCTGTTGGATTCGTTCATCAGCCCTGTCAGCAACAAGCGTACCGACGAGTATGGTGGAAGCTTTGAGAACCGTATCCGTTTGACACTGGAGATTGTGGATGCGGTACGTGCTGTCATCCCGCCAACCATGCCTCTGCTCTTGCGGTAAGAATATTGCCGTATAGGATATGGTAGCGGACGCTCATGATCAGAACAGTATCTCAGCAACCGATTGGCTCGAGGAATCGCTGCCCAACGAACCTTCCTGGCGTTCCGAGGACACAGTTCGCCTGGCTGGTATTTTGGCTGAACATGGAGTGGACCTCCTCGATGTATCCACCGGTGGAATCCATCCTGCGCAGAAGATTCAGGGCGGTCCCGCGTATCAAGCACCTTTTGCTGAGGCGGTTAAGAAGGCTCATGGCGACAAAATTCTTGTTGGAACTGTCGGAGTGATCACTGACGGGCGAACCGCTCAAGGAGTGCTTGACAAGGTACGTGTCATCAATCCGGTTGACGATAGACGACCCTCCACGCTTACTCGGATGCAGGGCCAGGCCGATGTCGTGTTCGTTGGTAGGCAATTCCAGAAAAACCCGGGTACTGTGTGGGCCTTTGCAGATGACCTAGATGTCAAATTGATGATTGCCCACCAAATTGAGTGGGGTTTCGAAGGACGAGGTAAGGTTCAGAGAAAGGCGAAGTTTTGAGGGTAGTGTCAGCTTGGGTGTACTAGTAGACAGATGCAATAGTTGCAACATAGATGGGTTCGCGGATGGCGCACGATCGAGGCACTCGCAATGTGATGGTTGCTTGAGGCTGAGGCAGGCACTGAACGTAAGTAAAAAATGCGGGTCTATCGTACATATAGACTCGGAGATACGATCGAGAACCACGTGGACGAGGCCGGCACGGGAACAAGTCCCAGTCTTCAAAGCTTCACTGGCAGACGCGGGATACGAGCTTATGTACTGTCCTCTAGGAGTCCATCCTGCTGTGCGGAGGTTCCACACTTGAGGTTTGTCTTGCATTCCTGTCGGCTTTGGGTTATCTCTCCTCTTGTACGATCTCAGGCTATGCCGACAAACGCTATCGAACACCACAACAATGGCAGTTTCTCGATGGCCAGGACATCCACTGATGGCGACACATCGAATAGCACATACATCTCACCCGTACAGAGCCTCCCCTCAGCGCAATCTTGGGCCACCTCAGACAGCACTGTAGTTGTGGATATGGATAGGGAAGCACAGGTGAGTTGAACGTACTGGCACCGACCCGGCGACTATAGTGATCAATCGTCCGGCAGCTGCAATCCCTCATTGATCAACTCAAGGTCGAGAATCGTATCAAAGAGGGTGCGGAGAACCTTTTGCTTATGCCGCTTACTGTGAGTGTCCGACGTTCACGGTCCTCCTGAGGTACCCTCTGTTATGAAGTCTCTGTACAATGTACATCACCTCGAGCCCGGACTATCAACCCCCAGACCTCCTGTATCTCGGTCCATTGACCACGAACACACAATATGACTTTTATTGTTAGCCTTAATCACAGGATTGTGATTACAGACAATGTGCCGTTGTATGCGTTTGTCTTGTGCCATCTCATGTGCTGTTCCAGGATGCTTTGAGGAGCGAAGTTGAATTGGAACTCGCCACTGCAAAACAGAAGATCTCGTCTATCCAGAGAACCATGGAGGCAAGTGAGTGTCTGTTTTGTTCTACCTGTGTTGCCTGTAGATGTTCATCTGTCTTGGGGACCAGTCACTGTACGGCCTGCGCGGAAACGGAGCAATGAGCCTACTAGAGGGCCGAGGCGCAAGTTCACTGGTCGGCCGTTAATCCCACCGCAGAGCTGGAGGGAAGAGGGTGCAGAACGAGGTGCGTTCTGGTCAACGCTCTTCTATGTTCCTCTCCTCGATGACTTTTTTGTAGATGACTTCCGCTCCGCGATGCATCAGGCAAATAGCGCTATCAAAGCACTTTCGCTGCTCTCACGACAGTACCAGAATAGCTATACAAACACGTCCGTACCTTCCCCGTCCACGTCCCCGTCAATCTCCACCCTGCCAAACCCTGTAATTGCAACGGAGACAGAACTCAATCGCGCTCGCATTGAGACCATGAACAGGCTCATTGGGGTACTGCAGCGGAACCTGCGTGTGAGATATGAACTGGACATCGCAGAGGTCGTTCATGTGTCAGTATTCAGTCATGGAATCCATCGCATGTGCCCCTTGACGCTGAGTTGAGCTGCAGGGTGCTTCCCTCACTTGCGGACAAAGCGACGAAGCAGTCCCGGGCTACTGCTTATCGCCTCATCCGACATTTACTTGTCGACTCCCATTCTGTGAAACGTCTGGGAGAGCAAAACTTGGATTGGTACATCGTCAAGTGCGTTTCGTCTTTTCTATTGAGTTCCGTGCTCACTGATAGCGCCATGCTCACTCTGTGGGCAGGTCGCTCTGTCGAGATAACAAGCACACTGTGGAGAAGGAGCAAGTCATCAAGCTCATCCGCGCAATCATTGAGATTGGGTCGGAACGACGGCCCTCTCTTCATTCGGTCATCGGATCTGGAACAGTGCCACTGTCGGACGCGGTCATGCGTGCCCTAATTGCGGTGGCTGAATACCCAGAGGACCCGTTCAAACCAATCTGCGTCCAGACGCTCACGGAGATCTGTATGTGTTTTTATACCTTGGTGTTGGCATGTCACTGACTCCCCGACTTACAGTGTTGATTGACATAGAGCTGATGTCGCAAACGGGAGGCATCCGTGTGCTTTTGCATGCACTTGCGGAAGGACCTCTTGAGATGGCGCCTTTGCTCTCGGCTGCGTTTTTGCATGTCATTGACTCGCCGAAAACGAGAGTGTACCTCCATCCTGGTACCGACTTCGAGGTATGGCTTTCCCTATCCGAAAGGATGCACAGAGATTGTTGAAGAGTATTAGATCGCGCTATCCGGTATAACCGATGCCTACGGTAAAGGGACGGAGTACACCGAGCGAATCAAGGGCTGTGCCCGTATCGTCTCGTCCATGTTTCGCACGTGGAGTGGTGAGCACATTATCCAAATCCTCTGTTACCCTATGCTGACTGAAAGTAGGACTCATGTACTTCTGCATCAACGATAAGGCTGCCATCCGAGCTGTCATTGACTGCTTGCGAATACCTTTGATGGAGACCCGAGTAAGTGATCCTCGTCTCTTCAAGGACCGGGAGATGTGGTGACGTTTGTCCGCAGGAAGTTATCCTTGACATGTTTTTCGATCTCCTGAATATTAAGCCACCAGAATGGCATCGAGCTTTCATTGATGGGCGACGACTGACAAGTGAGCATCGTGGAAGTTTGACGGCCCAACATGTCTTCACTGATGCCTGACAGTGTACCGTCGATCAAGACAAAGCGCTGAACTTCAACCGGCACGGATACCCCAACGACCTCAAGATACCCTCAAACTGACTGATCAATATATTGCATTACTTATCTTGGTTTTCACCAAGGCAGGATTACTCGATGTGAACCTCCTCCTTATCTATCTACTGTTCTCACGGGCTCATGACCTCCCCCAGGCCCTGACGTCGATGTTCGAAGAGTCAAGCGTTGGATCTGCTCTGTCGCGCAAGGCGACATTGTTGATGGCTGAAGTGTTGCAAAAAGCGAACCGAGTTTTGCCTTTGTCTATTGCAGCCAAGATTCAAGTACGTTCAGGCCCTATATCAACCTGGAAGATCCTTTCATCTCTCTTGTGAAGGCGCTACCACATGTGTTCAAGCTCGCTTCGGACTATAACGACAACGAACACAGAATTATCGGCTCGTCGGCGTTGTCGGCTATCGACAGCTTCAATCGCCATCGGGCTCGGTTAGAGCCAACTGTGAAGGGCGACTCTCGTCCAAGGTACGCAGTACTGCATCAGACATAGGCAATCCTCACCATGTTTGCAGGGCAAACTCCATAGAGGAGTCCGTGCGTCGTGGCCAGCGAGCTGTTGAACAGGAGAAACTCAAGATGAAAATGCAGATGGACGACAAGACTTTCCAGACAAGCTTGCTCGACACACAGGTTATGCTCACAAAAGACTCTACGAAGTGGAATTTCGAGACGCTGCAAGATCTAGTCGAGGGCCCGTTTAATAACCCCAAGCGGATGGAGGAAGCGATCAAAGTATCGAGATATGTTCGAAAACTGATGTCGTTCTTCCACCCATTCGCTCATCGGTTCAGCGACATGCCCAAGACGAAGGTAGATTCTGTACACCGGATGGTGATGCTTATGTGATTCTTACTTGCTATGACCATTGTAGGCGAATTACCGTTGGGTACGGTTGGGTTGTTCGTTGCTCAATGCACTCATGACCAGCTCGGACGGGGTACGCTTTCTGCAAGAAGACGAGTTCTTGCCACAGCTTGTGAAGGGCTTCGCACAGCTGGACCCTGTGAGTCATAGTCCACCGGGTGTATGATGGGACGATTGCAGGATACTTAATGATGACGCTCTCGTAGCTCAACCCAAACCCCACTGCTGATCCCATCTTCTCGAAGAAGCGCATGCAAGACACACTCACGTCTGGCTATCTTGAAATGTTGGGAGTTATGAGCAAAAGGAAAGAGGGAATAGAGTAAGTGATGCAGACCTTCCAAGTCCTGCACCGGGTTCCTGGCGACTCCAACGCAGAGGCACTGAGTATTATGTTTTCTTTGTTGAGCAGGCTTCTGGAGAAGTTACAACGCAGAGGCACTGACTATTTTGTTTTCTTTGCTGAGCAGGCTTCTGGAGAAGTTCAAGTTCTTTACCGCCTTCTATACCCTCAGCGAGCTGCGGAGCAGGGCGGATCTCATCACCGGTATCATCGAGCATCTCGATTATAACATGTCAGTTGTGCAGGGTTCGTTCTTTGGACTGAGATTGACTGCTTTTCGGTAGTGATGGACACACGCGGGTTGTGTTATCAAAAGCGCTGACGTCTAGCTACAAGGTTCGCACGACATACTCTGTGCGTGAGACCCCTTCTGATAGTATCCACAGCATATCCGCCACCATGCGACCAACCACCTTGGAGGCCTCATACGTGGTAGCCAAACAGCAAACGCGTGGACACTTCGTCTTCTCCTGACCCAACTGTACGATCCTGCCCTGGAAGTGCGCGAGCTCGCAGTACGGATCCTTGAGGAGGCGTGCGAGTCGACGGCAGTATTGCAGATGGTAGTGGAAATGCAACCTACCCTAGATCATCTAGGGGAAGTCGGACATCCGTTGCTACTGAAGTGGGCACTCCCGTATGGCTGAGAAGCGAGAGGTCACTCACACACATGTACAGGTTCATGTCAACACCTACGGGCTTCCGGTTCCTGTATGCTGCGAACTACATCGACCGGGAGATAGAGCTTTGGTTCCACGTATGTCATCTCTCGTCTTGTGATATCGGCTGTCTTCGAATCGTAGGATTAGGAACGAAACCTCCACTATGTGGTGGATATCGAGGTCTTCCTCGCAAAGGTGTTTAGCGAGAACACGAACGAAGACGACGACGATATGCTGTTAGTATTGTCTGGTCTGGATCAGCATGTTCACTGGCAACTAAGCACATCACTCCAGTGCATTTGATGGCATTGTTCCGCCACACTTTTATGGCGTTATGGCGAAGACCGACCTTGGGTGCGAGGTGCTGCAAGAAAAGGGTCATTTTGCGGAGTTTGCTCATTTTATTCGGCGGCACGGTCTGGAGAGCGAGGATCAGGATCTCATCTTGAAGTTGAAGAGCATTCTGTGGGCCGTCGTGAGTATGAGCTCTCCTTTTTTCTTTCTCTGTAATTCATCATCCATCGCAGGGCAACATAGGTGCAACAGAACGCGGGTTGCCATTCCTGGAGGAGGAAGAGATTATCCCGGCGATTTTGGAGATCGCGGAACAGTCACTGGTACTATCTGTACGAGGGTCAGTTGCCGCAGATGTCTGACGAGATCTAGGGCTCATTGCGGCCTGCAGGACATGTTTCTTTGTTCTGGGGTTGATTTCGTCTACGCCGCAGGGTGCAGAAATTCTCGACGACTACCATTGGGAAGCGACATTGTCACCGCTGGGTCTTCCAACCGGACTGTGTGTTCCTGTCGACGTGGACAAGCTGGTCTCGGTACGTTCCTATCCATCCCAAGCTCCCCAGTTTACACCATGGTCATTGCCAGATACCACCATGGGTCTGTGTGGCCAACGAAGCAATTGACGATAGCCGACTCGCTCCCCCAGAGAGCGAGGAAGAGATGGAGGTCATGACGGCCATCTACAACCTTGCTAACACGGTCATTGCAAACGCCGCGTCCAGATCTCTGACCAAGTACGTACCCCTCCCCCGCTAGGCATCTCGCTTTTATCGACTTTCTGGGTGCAGGATGAAGAACAAACCAGAGTACCGACACATCTTCAACTCTCCAAGCATGTTCTATCGCGCGCTGCACACCATCTCCTCTCAGAAGTACCGCTTGCCAGTGCGGCGGTATATCTTCGACCTCTTCAATATCGACCTTGATGCGGACGTCGTACGGGAGCTGTCCGAATGTGCGATTTCACTCAGGATACCACGCAATCAGGATGCGATCGGTCCATCTCCTGTAGTGGAGCAGTCTCAAACGCAGATTCCAGCCCCCGCCCCAGCATCGGTTCCAATGCAGACGCAGGCGCAAGACCGGCAGATGCTGGAGCGTGCTAGGCGAGAGACATTGCAGGTCCGGCCCAGACCAGTTAGACACCATGTCTCGGAAAGCGACGACGAGGAGTCCGACGTGGAGGACAAGGAGGTCGCGGCGAAGAAGCGGAGGGCACCAGTCATGAGCTTGAGGCCAAAGAGCAGAATTATTGGATTCAACTGAGCGACTCAGTACGGGACCCTTGCTAGCACCGGGACTCAGGAAAAGGACAGAGGGGTGTTGTGTATTGCTTTCGAGTATGGTATGATTGTTGCTTCATGCTATGAATGTTTTGTATTGCTATTTGGACACTGCATCACGTGTATTACCTGTACACCACGTTGGACATCACTTGGTCTTGCTTGCGAGTGACACACAGGAATACCACACATGAGATGAGAAAGCAATTATATTGAGTCTACTTCGTGCGGACGATGCGAAGCTTGTTGGGCTTGTACACAAAGTTCTCCGAGTAGTTCTTGGGAGGGATGCGGGTGATCTCTGTGGGAGCACTGTTTCAACAGATTGTGAGTTTTGCATTTGCAAGAGTGTAATTGTATATACATACACGTAGTAGTCCCAGCCTTGCTTCTCAGCGAAATGGATAGCGTCCTCCTTGGTCCGGAAGGAGAGGCGCGTACCTTGCATGTAATCCGCACTGGTTATACGCGGTTAACGTACATGCAAAACGCGAACTGCGCATTGAACTCACGAGCTCGCCCATCCCATCAGAGGGTTCTCCCAACGACCACCACCCGGGAGAATGTCCCAATCTATCCTCCAACGTTCGGACTTGCCGGTTCCGCTCTGGGTTGTGCTACGGGTGGGTTGGAAAATGCGGACTGCACGGTGACGCAGCTCCTCTGTAAATATAACTTGATGAGTAACGGTGAGGTCGGTCGACTAATTCTGGGACTTACTGGGTGCGCCGCTGACTATATCCGCCGTGACAACATCTCTGGCAGGGGTCTGGGCAATCTCGGTATCCTGTTGCTGGGTGGTCTGGGGGATGGTAGGTTCTGTAGTGGTGCTGTACGAGGAGGCGAGTGCTGCCCTTGCGACGGCTTGCCTAGAGACTGCCTGCTGGCAGGCGCGCAAGAGAGACATGACAGAGGTCGGTGAGCTCTAGCTACTGCTTAATGATGCAGCTTGAAGCTATGGCAGTCGGTGTTGGTGTGTTAAATGGGATGGGAGAGAGCCGAGCCGAGCCGAGCCAGTTCGAATTGGAGATGAACCGGGCGGGCGGTTACCAGGACGTCAGCCCATAGAATGGATCCGATCATGGAAAGGCAGAGTCCGGCCAAGGTGAGAGAGCCATCTCTGTCAGGTACTTCCCCCTCGAGCTCGTTTGCAGGCTTCGGCCTCCCACCTTGCCTCGACTTTGCCTCATCGTCCATGTTACATCCCCGGCAATGGCCACCATCCAGAATAGGCCCTTTTCAAAGGACTATAGGTACCCATACACCCTTCCTGGCGTCTCACTTCCCTCTAATGGCAATCGTCCTACAGTGGTCTCATAAACCAGTCTGTCGTCGCAGGTGGTATCTTCCTAGTCACCATCAGCGCCCATGAGTACATGAGGCGCAAGAGACGTGGCAAGGGGCCTTTTGGGGAGGGCTTGGGCAGCGTCGAAACTTGGGAGTTTGGATAGTGCGTCCTTTCTCACTTACGACTTGGTCATGTTAGCGCTGACCGTATGCCACTACATATAGCTTGTACCAGGGAAGGTCATGGGCCAAGTGAGGATGCTCTCTATATGCTCAGTCCACTCGGCTGATGACCGCTACAGACGGCCTTCACCGCCATTGCCTCTCAAATGGCCCCTTGGGTGGATCAAACAAGTCCTCACATTCCCCGAAGACCACTTCAACCAGCTCCGAGGCGTCGATGCTTCACTCTACATCCGTTTTCTCCGAGGTTGTTTCTGGTTCTCAGTTCTACAGAGCGTCTCGACGCTGCCCGTCCTCTTCCCCATACATGTCACTTTCTCTGACGGGACTGTGTCTTCCAAGTCCATGACCCGCGCATCCATATCCTCACTGCTGACGGCAGATAACAGCAAGGGCTCCTCATTGCTCTGGATACATATGGTTCTACTGGCTTGGATCACGTTCACATGGTTCGGTACTCTCTACTGGATCTGTCGGGGCGCATTTCATTACCGTGCCCAGAATATCCTCGCCACCGCGAACCGTGCTGCTTCTGAGACACGTGCAGAACAACGCGCACAGTACGATCCTCATCCTCATCCTCAATACCCATTTCATGTACTGCCTCCTCTCGATGTCGATCACTCGAACCGTGGGTTGCGCCTCCGAACAGTCATGGTTACGAATATTCCCCATCCGCTCCGAACAGAGAAGGATCTGCAGGAGTATTTCGAGTATTACCTGTCTCGCAAGGTCGCACGCCCGGCCATTGGCATCAACTCCTCCACACAGCCCGGTCTCCTGAACAAGACGTTTGCGTTCCTGTTCAACCGCGCCCGTCGATTCCCTACTCAGGTCAACCTTACCCGACTGTCTACCGGTGAACACAGTACAGAATGTTCGTCTCCAACGCAAGAACACAATCCCGAGGCATTCTCAGCTCCCGTGATTGATCGAGTTGTCATCGTTCGACGGATGAACGAGCTCGCAGCATTGATGGAGCGTCGGGAAGAAATACTACGGCTCTTGGAGACCGCACATATCAAGTTGGCTCGTAAAGCTCTCGTGAATGTGCACGCTGCCGTTCAAAGTAAGGAGCCCGGTACCTTCCGGACCGCCATGCGACGTATGTCTATCGCCGCCATGCGGGGCAGTATCGTGGGACCTTCAGACGTTGAGGCCGTCGCCCAGGGCGAAGGCGAGGATAATGACGGTGACGCGATAGAGGGCGAGGATCGGATGCAACTCCTCATCCGTACTCTCAAGCCATACCTTCCTGCACTTGACTCGGACCTCGCCGCGGACAGTCACTCCTCAGGATGGAGATGTCACTACACGAAAACGCATCTGGATGCCAAACTGCCCAACGTTGCGGCAAAGGAGAAACATCCGAAGGAAGGGAAAGATGAGAAGACTGTTTGGGACGCGCTACTGAGCCTCCCGCGCAGTACGCTCGATGCATACCAGCCCCTCATCCACCTATCATCTATCTTCCGTGGTAAAACCGTCCCCGCGATTGACTACTACACGGCAAAACTCCACATCGTGACGAATATGATCATCGAGAAGCGGTCAATGCCCATCACGGCCTTCGATGCGATGCCAACTGCCTTCGTGACGTTCGTTGACCCTGCAGACGCACGCAGGGCGTGCAAGTTCCTTGCTGTACACCCGGAGAATCCTCTCCAGTGTCTGGTAACGATGGCTCCGTCTTTTGAAGATCTTGATTGGACTAGGTTGATGAAGCCAACGTTCAGAGCGGAGGTACGCCGTACGAAACTATTCATCGAATACATGACTTACTGCAGTACAGTTTGTCAAGGACTGGGTAGTAGAGCTTGGTGTTTGGTATGCCGTTGACAAATAGCAGTTGCCATCGTGAGATGTTGACACACATCGTTCTTAGGGCTTTCACCCTCTTTTGGGTCTTCCCAGTGTCATCCTTCGTCGCACTCGTCAACATTCAGAATCTGAGCACCCTCTGGCCAGGCTTGGTATGTTCTATACATGCGACGTCTCGTACACTGCTGACACTGTCTGTTATGAAGTTGAACTTCCTTCAAAAGAATCAATGGGAGGAGGAACTACTGCAATCCTTCCTTCCGACTGTGCTGGTTGCCTTGCTGTCGTTGTTGATTCCTTTGCTACTACGTGAGCTATCATGTGTGCCCGCGTCTCATGGTGTGTCTGATGCAGTCGTTCCTTCAGTGTTAATAGCCAAACGAGCCCACACGATTGCCACCTTGTCCGCTTTGCATGACCGCATTATGACCCGATATTACAAGTTCCTCGTCGTCAACGTTCTGGTCTTCTTCTGCGTTGGAACAGTCGCCCTTCAATCATTTTTGCTCTCATTCAAGTCCATCGCGACGGAGAAGGTGGCTAGTGTGATTGCGCAAAGCTTCCCTGTCGCTGGTCCTTTCTACGTTGGCTGGTGTATGTGTTCCTTTCGCGTAACTCGTGTTCTATCTGACGTCGTCACAGTCATCTTCACCATGGCTATGCATGGTGGTGTGGAGCTTGCGCTCTGTGAGTAGTTGCAGTGTATCGAAGGTGCACACACTGACCATCGCTCCCTCTCATTACTATAGTTGGGGTAAGTGTGTGATGCTGTTTGTCGGAACCCGAACTTACGGTGACATAGCTCCCCCTTCTAGTCTACCCCGCTACACGACGTCAGGTGACGCCTCGGAAACGTGCGATGGGCATCCGCCCGCGAACGTTCAATTACTATTGTGAGTTCATCCTTCTATGCAGTCGTTCATAATCGTTGATTCATTTGACCAGACTGGCTTCCCAACCATGTCCTCGTTATGCATGTATTGCTTGTTTTCGCGGTGCTCAACCCCCTCGTCATCCCGTTCGCAATGCTATATTTCCTTGTGGAGAGGAGTGAGTATCCGAGTCACCCTGTCTCTCATTTTTTCTCATCGTGTATGACTATACAGTCGTGATCAAGA
This sequence comes from Lignosus rhinocerotis TM02, assembly GCA_000743315.1. Lineage (NCBI taxonomy): Eukaryota > Fungi > Basidiomycota > Agaricomycetes > Polyporales > Polyporaceae > Lignosus > Lignosus rhinocerus. The sequence goes on from KN050007.1 coordinate 98,115, forward strand.
ATCAAGTATGACATGAGTTGTATCTTCCGTAATCTAGTCGAATACTGACATTTTGAGTTAGTTGCTCCACGTGTATGCAAAGAATTATGAAGGGAATGGTCAAGTTCTGCTGATTCGTATGGTCCGCTATTCCCTTGATGGTATGCTTTAGTCTACTCTACTTTTGGTATTATGGTGTTTATGCGTGCTATTAGGCCTGATACTTGCACAGGTTTGTTACACAATATCGGTGATATGTTCGCAAGCTCAATCGACTGCGTCAGGTTGTCTTCCTCGCCTATATGGTCGTCAATAAAAAGACCGCGAACGTAGGGATCTCAGCAGTCCTAATCATAGTCACTGCTGCGTACAAATTGTTGTACGTATCTTGCCCTATGTCTCGGTTTATGGAAGCTCACTTGTGGTGTGATAGCATGACGCGTCTTTGTAGAGCACGATTTGAGCGCGACGACGTCTTGGAGGCTCAGCTCGTTTGCGGGACCGGTCAACCCACAGATGAGCTGATTGACGCAGCTACTCCTGCTGACACCGCGATCCATCGCGCAGACCTCGAGGCGAAGTTAAGCGGTGGGTCGGCAGAGAGTGTTTGGCCATGGCGATTTCCCCTCAGGTTGAACTTTGCATACGCTACGATTGCGAGCCGACCCCGAAAGACTCATCACCATCATCCAAACCCCTTCGGACCAGCCCGGCGCTCCGACTCTACCGACCCTCTAACACTGGTCCCACCTAGTGACGATTCCCACTTCCAGCGTCCAACTCTTGAAACGTGGCGAGAGAGTAGCGCCGAAGGTGTCGTGCGACCGGAGTCCCCTGAGCCGGTGCCGTCAAGTTCTCCTGTTGTCACCACACACCCGCCACATCCAGCATGGGAAGACGAATCTTCACCGAGCCATACCTACGACAACCCATATTACACCCGAGATATCGAAAACTTCCTCTGGCTCCCTCGTGATCCTCTCGGCATACTCAACCTTGATGACACGATTGACCTCAGGATGTCGTTAACGAGTCAACCAGGCGCTGGGAGGCTGTCAGCATGGCGAGAGGAGGACTTCATTGAAACTGGGTTTTCTATTCCTCTCGCGACCAGCTTTGGCAGCATTGAGGATGAAACGGAGTCGGAACACCCTAGCTACTTTAGGCGTTTGGACGGCACGGAGCAGATCCAACTTCCGCCAGTTATTGCCTCGAGAGTCGAGTCGCTCAGCAGGGAGGACGAAGTTGAGAAAGCGCCCGTTCGCCGCCGTCAGTCGAAACGTCGAAGGTCTAGTCAGGGGACAATCACATTGTCGCAGATGGGTCTTGAGCGCCCACACACGTTCGACGTCCGTTCGGCAGGCTACCGCTCAACATCTATTGGTTCAATGGGTTCTGGATCGCAAGCCAGTAGTCGAGGGGCACCGTCTTTATTCTTGATTCCTCCGAATCCACGTCGACGAAACCGCGCTGCTTCGATGGACCATGAACTCGGGATGGGGAGATCGCGTCAGATTCCAAGCTTTGGCGCGAGGTCGGCGCTGTCCGTCAGTGACCCTGCCTCCCCCAACATGTCACCGTTGGTCTACCTTCATGGTACCCATTCGAAGATAATATCTGTACAAGAGGCTGTGTACGGTGTCGCTATAGCAGAGGAGGTAGATGCGGTGGAGGACGTTAGGGATCGAGAGGAGGAGGAGGCGGAACAAGCCCAGCAACCGAAGTCCTGGTTTACATCATGGATGTTCCGGACGGCGACATGATCACGATTACGACGACTTGTATGACTTGCTCACTGCTGCATTTTCATGGCCTGAAACGACACGCATCACACAGATCTAACTTATCCTCACGCTTTCTCTATTCACCGCACCCACGACTTCATACAGACTACTAGTGAAGTTAGGTTCATACCCGGATGCCATCTCCCCATACCCTGTGTACCAGTTTAATCACTTCGAAATATCCATGGTTCTCCCGAGCACCTCCGTGTACCGACTCGTTCGCCGTTGGTTTGCCGAACATCGCTGAGTGTGCGTTCGTGGTCTTGATCATGCGGAATGCTCGGGACCTCCCGACGTTTCTCCCCAGAGGGCTAGCGGGCAATCCTCGCTACTGGCGAGGCAATGAGCGTACTGGTTCCGGTCCCGGTATGGAGCCAATGCGACGTCTATTCCGCACTATTATCCGTGTCAGGATATTTAAACCACGAGCTGGAGGGGCGTATACTGCAAGCTCCATACTAACGCGTTCGTGAATCCAGGATGTTCTTCCGGTCTGCACTTGCGTCTTTTGCCTTGTTCGTGGGCGCTGTACGGGGCGGTAGCGTTGTTTGGGATGGTAGGTCTCGGATTCCTTGGTTCTAGATTCGTACACATTCGTTGTTGACATATGGCGCATAGGTTCCTTTAATCCATTCAATACGGCGGCCGATTTCGACAAATGTGAGTGGTCTACCTAACAGTACTTGTGAAGTTCAGACATGCTCAGTCCTTATCCAAGGGTCATGGGCAAATCAAGTTGGAACGTACCAATGGGTACATATGTGAACTCTAGTGAATGAGCACCAGTCTGAATGGGCTTACAGTACATCCACGGTAGCCAGCCGACCTCCCACTACCTTGCGCTCGACCCTGCCTACAAAAACCCGGCGATCACCAACGAGAAACACGGTGTGAAGATGACGATTGACTCTACCGCGACCTGGAACTCTAATATGGAGAGGTACGTTCTAAGCTTAGCAATCATATTTCGCTCAGACATGATTTATGTCTTCAGAGCGGAGCTCATTCCCCAGACCAATCAGAACCTGGGCACTGGCAACTTGTTCTATCACTTCTCCATCTCGCGTTCGAACACGAACCCACCAGATGTGAGCATGGACTCCGTATGGATGGTAGAATCGTTTAGAATTAACCGCTTGTGTCGTAGTCCACACTCGAGCACCAGATTCTGTTCTTCGAATCTCACTTCACTGAGGTAACATCATGTCCACATTCATCTTTCTTCGGCACCTGAACCTCGATAATGCAGCTCAAGTACGGTGTCGGTCCTAACGCGACTAACCTCGAATGGCACGTAGGTGGTCAACCCCAGTGGGGTGTACCTTTCACTGCGGGAACGTGGTTCAATTTCGCCTACGATATTGACGTGAGCCTATCTCGGTCATCGGTGAATGCATCCATAACTATCGGCACTCTCAGTTCTCTGCAGGCACCGTCGGCTTGTGGGCGTCGACGGGCTCCGCTCCTCTCACGAAGGTTGCCAACAACATCAAGGCGTCGACCTCAACCAACTCTGCCGACTTCCACGTCGGTGTGCTCCGCATCGTGAACACTCCCGCACCTGAGGACTGGTACATTTCTGGCGTGTACATCGAAAATGGGCCTATCACGACCGCCATCGGTAATGGTTCATCTGGACCCCAACCCCCCGTGACATCGCCCCCTGTGACATCTGTTCCCCCGACGTCAGTCCCTCCCACGTCGATCCCTATCTCCACGACTACGACTGCTAGCGGACCGCTCCAGACTCAGTGGGGACAGTGCGGAGGTAAAATGGCTTTCGTCATCTTTCAATCTCGTGTCTCATCTCTTGCTCCTCAAAGGTACTGGATACTCTGGCCCTACGGACTGCGCGAGTCCATTCACCTGCAAGGCTGTTTCGCCTCCATACTACTACCAGGCAAGTGCCTTTTCAGCCTTATATGATTCACCTTGCCTGATAGACATTGGTGTGCACAGTGCCAGTAAATGTGATATGCAGAACCTGTTGTCTGTACTCCTCCCTTAACATTTGATTGCGCTCCGATCATCCTGATGGATATAATGACCCTCACAATCTGGAGGTGTATGAAGTACGTCCCAAGGGGAACAGGGCATGCCGTTAGATAAACCCCCATGAACGAGCCCATCAGTAGAATCCGACTCGTGTCATTACTACCATAGGCACGACGAGCGCGCACCCAACAAAGGAAACAAAACAACAAACTCTATTCCGGTGAGCGTATACGACCGATGACTGATAAGCGGAGAGTGTCCAATGTGGCATGTGAGAGGATGCGCGAGGTAGACTACAATTATGATACATATGTTAAGACTATGTGCACAATGGATGTATGCGGATTCGTTTGGAGTTTACAGAGACTAATATCGACGCTCTCAAGCTGTGATGGGTGGGATGTAGCTTTCGACTTACAAACGACGATCAACGATATTACAGCTGAATAGAGCGGTGGCTATGAAGTGGGGTATCTACGAACATGGGCCCATTCCTGAGCGCCAACAGTTGATGCGCTTCTTGATGTGTACTTGTCAGGAATGACCGACTCGCTGACTGGTTTATCCTTGAACGTGAGCAGGTCATACAGGGAGGCAATCTGATTGCCCTGTCAGGAACAATGTTAGACTAGTCCAGCTGCTACCATCAAGTAGATACTGACCTTTTGCTCGAGGATATCGATGACTTCGTGCAGATGATCAGCAAGCACATTCCGTTTGACGACATTGGAGACGGGGTCCATTTCCTTGTACTGATCAGCAAGCTCGATGTAAATGCTGGCAGTCTACCATTCAGTACCTCCACATAGGTCATCTGACAGCTGCATACTTACCCCTTGAAATGAGTGAAGTCATCTTCGAGCTCCCTCAATACTCGCACAAGCACAGTCTGCGGTGGTAAGCAGTTGTCCTCCCGGTCGCGTGCGCCCTTCGCGGAGTTTGCCCTCCGCTCACGCGCAATCCCTGGGCCTTCGGCAGGGCCCTCCCCCTCTTGCTCATGAGGTCGATACCCTCTTGCCCGCTCGTGCTCTCGTCCCCGCGGCCACGATGACATCCGCTCAACCTCAGCAGGGCGGCTCCCCTTTCGATGGCACACCGTGCACGTCTCCACGTTATGGTCTGGGGCGGAGTAGAACAGTCGTTCGAGGTGGGCTCCGCGGATATGTGGGAACGGCGTATCGTACTCGGGCTGCGGTGCAGTTTGCGCCCGCCGCTTCTGGCTTTGGGTATTGCGGGATGCTGCGGCAGAAGTGGATGCAATCGGAGCTGGAGCAGCCGTTTGAGTGACGTTTGGATGGGGGGATGGGGGGCGACTACTCTCGGCTTGACTAGGCTCGCCTGTAAAGCGGACAGAGTACTCGAGTTGCGCCGTGGCCACTTGAGGGGCACCCGAACCGGATGGCGCGTCGAGCATCATGGACGGGGAATCCGCGCGAGAGACCCGTCGAGACAGGTTTGGTTGGGGATCCCTTGACCAGCTTCGCGAATGCTCCTGTGATGCTGAACCAGACAGCGATCGGGTGTCGTCTTGTGAATGCAACTGAGCAGAACGTTCAGACGCGATGCGGCTGACTTCCTCGTTGTCGATTATAGGTTTGGGGACGTTAGTGCTCAGGCTAGGATCCTGAGACGACGCGACTGTAGCATAGTTGGTGCGCACGGTCTTATCCTCGACGCCCAACCCTAAGTGCCTTCTCGGCGAGGGAGTAGGGGAACGACGGCTCATAGACTCCTCTTCCCCCTCTTCCTCATCCGCACTTGCTTCCGAATGTACTGACGGTGGGCGGGATTGAATCTGCTGCAGTTGCCCTGAGACCTTGGATTGTCCTGAGGCAGGTTCGAATTCAAGCTCTTCCTCGTCCTCTTCAACGCTCTCCTCAGCAGATTCCACTCCGTTCTCTTGCTCGTGGCTGGTGGACTGTTCCTGAAAGCTTCGCCGTTCCTTCAATCCTTCCTCGACAATCCCGCGGAGGACTATGACTTCTCCCGTTAGATCCTCGACCTTCTGCTTTAGCTTGTCCACCTCTTTGCTCTTCTCCGCAAGTGTGCGTGCATCAGCGTCCCGAAGGGACCGGAGCTCAGTAAGGACTTTGTTGTGCCCTGACAGTTCTGCAGTGAGCTGGGTAAGGAGTTCGTTTTGCCCAGATAGCTCCGCAGTGAGTCGAGTGAGGTGTGCTCGGAGAGTTGCGATTAAAGCCTCCAACGCTGAAGAAACCATTTAAAATCAGTACGTCGCCCCATTTTGAAACAAAATTACACGCAGGTGATATCACAGATACCTTTCTCTTCCTCGACAGCATTTTTGAGTCGCTTCTCTGCGTCGGCAAGCGCTGCCTGACCCTCTTCTGCCTTCTGCTTTTGTTGCTGCTGAAGGCGCTCACGCTGGTGAGCGGCCCGTCTACCACCAACGGTGGGCTCATCATCTCGTATACTCTGCTCAAGCTCCATGATCTTTGTGCGCTCGCGTAGAACTTCCTTCTTGCACGCCTCGAGCTCGTGCTCTAATTCACGGATGCGTCTACGCGAGACACTGTTCTCCTGCTCCAGAAACGCAAGCTTGTTGTGCACGACACCCAAAGTGGTTACGAGTCGTGCTAGGGGAAAGAGGTGCTAGATGAGCAAAGAGGTAGTAGACCTGGGGAGGATGATATTCCGTACCTTCGGCCTGTGTGGCGTCCTTCGGGTCGTAACCATAGAACTCCATGTCCACTTTTGCTGGTGATGCAATCGCCGATGTTAACCCTGTTACATCTGGGAGTTGTACGCTCTTCTTGAATGGTGTGGCAGCATAAGGGAGTCTCTCCGGCTTCTGGTTCATTCTCTCCCTCAACGGGCTCCGCTGACGCTTGGGTTTAGCCGCAATTGTGCTGTGGTAGTACGCCTTCGGGGTCCCGTCGGTCGCTGTTTGTCGTCCGCTGCGCTTCATGGCAGCCTCAGCTTCAACTTCAATCTCGCGAGCCAGCCCGCGAGCCATAGTAGCGAACCTGGAGGACTCATGCTGTTCGCACGAGCTCTGTTTGGTTGAGGGGGTGGCAGGTAAGATATTGACTTCAGGGTCGGCGCGAGAGTGTGAGATGTTATCTTGTGCGTACGAAAGAGATTGGTTGAACCGACGTTGTGGACGGGGAGTTGAAGCGGGGACAGGGTTAGGCGAGGATGAACGTGGCAGGTGACGCGAAAGGGCGGAGCGATCGGGTGTTGACGTTCGCAAGGAGGCGTTTACCACGCGGGGGGATGGCAGAACTTGAGCATTGCGTGGCCTTTTGGGAGAGAACATCATATGGCTGAGGGCATCTGCAAGCCTTGGTCTTGAGTCTTGCTGTTGTGGTGGGGAGACAGGCCCAGTGCTATCGGAGCTGGATGAAGATGAGGAGGAACGGGGGGAGCGGATCGTTCCGGCGGGTGCATGTCCAGATTGAAGGACACGGTCGAGCTCGACAGTATCGTCAACGATCAGGGGATCATAGACCACGCTGGCGGTCTAACACGGTGACGACATCAAACATTGACAACTAATAGACGAGGAAAAGGTGACGAACAATCTGCTTTGACTTTGTAGAGTTGGCGTCAAACCCGTTGAAGCGACCTGCGATGCCAGCCATAATACCTTGCAGCGGTCGCTCGGGGTCGTACTCTGCCCCGCTGAGACTGATATCCCTCCTCGGACCGCGTCCTCCTCCCAAGCCAGCACTGATTGTGAGCGCACTCGCGTGATGTGCCGCGGTCGATAGGGATTCGGCGGCGTAGGGTTGTCCGCCGTCCTCGGTATGGTATGACCAGGCATGGAACCTACTCTGCTCATGAGGGTCGAAGTCATCGCCAGAACGATGGTCGAAGGAGGCAAAAGCAGAGAATGGCGGGGAGTGAACAGAAGCGTGTCGCGGATACTCCACATCGGAGTCCTCGTCCGGAGTGGAGGAGAGGTGGAGGGAGAGGTCGGTAGCTTGTAAGTTGCGTTCGAGGAGCATGCGCTGGTACTCCTGCTCGTCACCTTTGATGGAGAAGTCGAGATGCGCTGACCGCCTCGACATGGCTATCGGATGTGAGGGTGTCGCAAAAAGGCAGTATCCGACAGTAAGAAGGGGAAGATAAGAGAGGAAAAAGAGGAAAGTTGCAGGCAAAGTCAAGGTGAAGCACAGAGTCGTGGTTCGGCTGGAGACGTCTAGACGCCCATACCTTCAACAACGACGCGCGCGTCACGTGGCCGTAAGTGCTCACCCCTAACCCTATCCCTAGTAATGTTTTGAAGCGCCCGTTCTCACTGTTTTCCTGAGCCTCAGTCTCAGTCTGCACTCGGTCTTGCACTCTCCCTTCAATGGACTCACAGACGCACAAGGCTCACAGGCCAGCCCAATCCGGAGCAAAGGCTGAGAAGAAAAAGTCCGCAAAGGCAAGGGGTAAAGAGAAACAGAATGGCTTCAATGAAAAGGTTCGCTCGTTCCTTTTCCCCTTCATCCACTCCCTCTCACCATATATATTGGCAGGCATTTGCGCCCAAGTCAGGTCGCAGAGCGGATAGGCAAGGTCGTCGCACAGCCGAACGTGATCAGACCCGTCTCCATGTCCCTCTCGTCGATCGCACCCCCGATGATCAGCCTCCTCCCACCGTCGTCGCCGTCGTCGGTCCTCCGGGTGTCGGCAAGACCACCCTCATGAAGTCCCTCATACGACGGTACACCAAGCAGACTCTCAATCATATACAGGGTCCCGTCACAGTTGTTAGCGGCAAAAAGAAGCGGATCACTTTCATAGAGTGCAACAACGACCTCAACTCCATGATTGACATTGCCAAGGTTGCAGACCTGGTCCTTCTCATGATTGACGGCTCATATGGTTTCGAGATGGTGCGTCTCTACTTCAACTTCCCCGCTCCCATCAGGTTTGAGCTCACAGGCGGAAAGGAAACGTTCGAGTTTCTCAACATCCTCCAATCCCACGGCTTCCCTAAGGTCATCGGCGTCCTCACCCACCTCGACCTCATCAAGAAGGTAGCAGCCCTCCGTGCTACCAAGAAAGCTCTCAAAACACGTTTCTGGACTGAGATATATCAAGGCGCTAAGCTTTTTTACCTCTCTGGCGTGCTTAACGGCCGCTATCCCGACACCGAAATACTCAACCTCTCCCGCTTCATTTCGGTCATGAAATTCCGACCTCTGGTTTTCCGCAACTCCCATCCATACATGCTCGCCGATCGCTTCGAAGATCTAACTCCTCGCGAGGAGGTCCGCGTTTCCAAAGGCAAGTGCGACCGCACCGTCACGCTTTATGGCTACATGCGCGGCACCAACTATCGATCTGGTACCAAGGTGCACATTCCAGGTGTTGGAGACCTCGAGGTCCAAAGTGTCCAGGTACTTGGTGACCCGTGCCCTTTGCCTGACGCCGAGTCGGAGAAGCGGCGAAAGTTGAGCGAGAAGAAGAAGCTACTCATTCATGCCCCTATGAGTGACGTGGGTGGTGTCATCTACGACAAGGATGCGGTGTACATCAACGTCCCGGGCAACTTCACCAAGGGTGGCATGGAAAGTATGTCTGGTGTATGCTTCTCATCGCTATCAATGTCTGAAACACCTCCGTCCACAGACCCCGGCGAAGGAGAGCGCATGGTGCTCGATCTTCAAGATGTCAACTCGACACTCGAGGACGGAGTGGCTCAGAGCCAGATCAGATTGTTCGGTTCGTCCTCGCGTCCGCTTTTGGTCGAAGCGGAAGCCGGACCCAGCAGACTCGGGATGGACGCGGATGAGTCGGGTTCGGAAGTAGATGAAAGTGATGAAGAGGACGAGGACGTGAGCTGGGGAGAAGATGGGGAGTTGGGCTCCGAGGATGATACTTCCGATGACTGGTCCGAACCACCAGATGATGGTCAGAGTGACGGGAATGATCACGGGCGCTCCGGCCCACGAACCGTTCAACGATCTATCCAGGGGTTATCATCGTTGAGTGGAAAGCGTGGAGAGGTGGATTATGCGGGCAGCGACTCCGACCTTGGTGCCGAAGACAATAATGACGACATAGGACCGTCCCGACGGCTTGTACGTTTTGACGACGACGAAGAGATTGATGTGCATAGTGAGGTGGGCGAGGACGAGTCTGTCGCGGAAGATGAGGACGTGCCGCAGTGGAAGAAGAATCTCAGTCAGGTAGCGCAGGCCGCGTTCGAGGAAACCTCGAAGGCACGGAAACGCAAAGATTGGACGAAGTTAATTTACAACTCCATGGTATCGCCCGATTCAATACTTGGATTGGGTCGATCCAGAGAGAGGCCATCATCCAGCGCTCTTCCCATGGACGATGATGATTTCTTCACCGTTAAGAACAGCGCGCCTGCCAAGATAGAAGAGGAACTGGATCGGTCAAAGGAGCCTGTCAACGCCGAGGACCTGAAGGAGTGGGAAGACGAGGACATGTTGGATTCGATACGGAACCTCTTCATCACAGGTGTACCCCAACATACGGAAGGTGTTGACACGAACGGCGAGCCCTACGAGGAGACGAATGAGGATGGTTCGCAGGCCGGTGGTAACGAGGACATCGGTGCTGAGGACAGGGACCATGATGGCGATGACGAGGGCAAGCCTCTCCTCAACAAAGACGCCGATGCACTCGCAGCAAAGAAAGCACAACTGAAACGCAAGTTCGACGAACAGTACGATGAGCCCGACGCCGCCAAGGTCGACTTCTACACCGAGGCGAAGGAGGCAATGTCACGCCAACAGCAGCTCAACAAGGCGGAGTTCGAAGGCGTCCTTGATCCTGAAGCCCGCGCTCTCCTTGAAGGATATCGCCCTGGCACGTATGTTCGCCTGGAGCTGACAGACGTCCCCGCGGAAATGGTTGAAAATTTTGATCCCACTTACCCGATCGTCGTCGGGGGCATTCTCCCTGCGGAAGAGCGATTTGGCTATGTGCAGGTTCGCATCAAGCGCCACAGGTGGTTCGCGAAGACCTTGAAGACGAATGACCCGCTCATCTTCTCCCTTGGCTGGAGGCGCTTCCAGTCGGTGCCCATCTACTCACTTGACGACCACTCGATTCGTATGCGCATGCTCAAGTACACCCCCGAGCACATGCACTGCTACGCCACATTCTATGGGCCTGCAGCGCTTCCTAACACTGGCTTCTGTGCGTTCAACACTCTGAACCGGGACATGTCGGGGTTCCGTGTCAGCGCGACCGGTGTCGTACTGGATGTCGACAGGTCGACGAAGATAGTCAAGAAGTTGAAGTTGACGGGCGTTCCGTTCAAGATATTCAAAAACACGGCGTTCATCAAGGACATGTTCAACTCAGCACTGGAGGTGGCCAAGTTCGAAGGGGCGAACGTACGGACCGTGTCAGGCATTCGAGGTCAAATCAAGAAGGCGTTGCCGAAACCCGACGGCGCGTTTCGGGCGGCCTTTGAAGACAAGATCCTCATGAGCGGTACGCATATGCGTTGTTCCCACCTACTCTTGTTGGCGGCCTACTGATGGTGGTTATCATATTACTGTGAAAAAACAATGCAGATATAATATTCCTGCGTGCGTGGTATTCAATCCAGCCTCGCAAGTTCTACAACCCCGTGACGACTCTCCTCCTGTCCGATAAGGAACACTGGGAAGGGATGAGGCTGACGGGGCAGGTGAGGCGCGAGCAGGGGCTCAAGACGCCCTCGAACGTGAACTCGATCTACAAGCCAGTTGAGCGGCCGGCAAGGCGGTTCAACGCGTTGAAGATTCCGAAGAAATTGCAAGCGGCCCTACCATACGCGTCTAAACCCAAGCTGATGAAACCGGCGCACCGGGCGACTTACATGCAGAAGCGCGCTGTGATAATGGAGCCGGAAGAGAAGAGGGCTGTTGCGTTGTTGCAGCAAGTCAGGGCGTTGAGGAAAGATCAGGTTGAGCGGCGGAATGAGAAGAAAGAGGAGAAGAGAGCGGCGCATAGGAAGAAGGTCGAGAAGGAGGAGGAAAAGAGGGGCGATAGAGAAAAAGAGAAGAGGAAGGAGTATATGCGCCTGGCGGGTTTGAAGAGTAGGCGCGGAGCGGATGAGGAGAGTGGGGGCAGAAGTAGCAAGCGAAGGAGGGTATAATATGATGACGGTTGGCCAAACGTCCTACATAGTTGACTTGTGAGCGTTTTGAATGCGTCCAGCCCGAACCACGCTGACATTATTCCCCAGGTCTTCAACTTCCGCTTTTTGTGCTCGAATATTGGTCTTTCATTTTGTTTGCTTGTGTACCATCCAGTGGGTTCCGTGATCGAAGCATGGCACCAGACGACCGGTCTCTCACTGCAACTGTTCTGATGCCTTTTGTACCCGAGTTGCCTTGTAATCGCGAAATTGTCATGAGGCGTCCGAGTACCTTACAGTGCCTCGACTGTGGGCACCTGCCTATCTCCCATCACCGCCTTCCTCCCTCCCTCCCTGGACCTGTTAACACATTAGCCGCAAGCCAAGGATGACTCTGTACGTGTTCCAATCCACGAGTTGCGTGTGCCATCTGAAGGTTCAAGACATGACAGTCGCCGATGATGTCTCAGGGCTCTCAGTCCCAAAACGAGGTCCTCTCAGATCCTCCAGACTCCCAGTCTGCAAGCTGCAGACTGTCCAGCCCGGTGCCGATACCTACTGTGTCGATGACCGAGACCAGTGGACAGACGTATGGGTTTGCCCCCAAAGGCAGCGAAGGAGATGATCAACTCATTCCTGGGCCCTATGCCTGCCAATGAGTTTCTCAACACATTCTTGCACCGTGATCGCTTAGATATGGAGAAACCCTCCCCAGAAAACGCTTTCCATGATGTGAAAGGAGACGGGAAGGAGCAGGGCATCTACAAGCCGTTAGTAACTGTACTTCATACATTTTGTCCTTGAAGCAAATCATTCATACGGCTTTCGACATAGATCAGGGGGAAGAGTCAAGTCTAGCGCTAACTAGGTCACGGGTACCTACCTGACTTGACCTCAGTCCCCTCCCCTGTGATATCGCCCCCTCAACTCGAAGCGGCGATGGGTAGGAGCCTGCCGGCACAATCCATAGGTCCCCGCAAGTGGAGGCATATCACAAGGAGCATACGTAAAGTAGGGCTGATAACACCAGATTAGCTAATGCGAACACAATATCAGTATCAAATCAGTCAGTTCAAACTAGTACAACAGGAACAAACAGCGCAAACAAAGTCTGCGGGTCATGAAAGAGGTCGTGACAGAATGTCATGAGGGGTCGTGAGAGTCGTAACTGCTACCGCTTCGGAGTAGCTGCACCGGAACCATTGCCATTACCACTGCCTGCGCCCTCCCTGCTATGTTGCTGGAACCCATGCCCAGCCTTTGACTTCACGTCGTGCCAGAACGCGTTCCAATCGTGCCCGCGTGGCTCAGGGACCACCGTGGGCATGGATGAGGACGAAGATGTGAGCGGAAGTCCGTCCGTCGAGCGGGAGAACGCCTCCTGTTGAGCGGCATTGACACGCTCGACAGCCTTGATGAGCGATGGGGTAGCCGGGATGGGCGTGAACACCGCGGGAGTAAGCGTATTTGACGACGCTGTCCCCACCTGAGAAATGGCAGCTGAAGAGGCCTTGTGGGCAAGATTATGCCGCTGAAGGAACTCTGGCTGCCATTTAGACGCGCCATGCGCCGCGAGCGGTCGGCACGCGGTAACATCCTGCTCGTCGTCTGAGAGTGGATCTTCATTCACCTTCTTGGGGTCTACCTTCACCGGCGGCTCGTCCGCCAGCGTGGCCATTGAGTCAGTGCGGGTTGGGGATCGTACAAATGGTGGCACAGCCTTCTTCAGATCCTCCTCATCGTCAGAATCGGACGCGGTGTATGGATCGAGAGGGTCGAACTTGATGTGCTCGCGTGTCCTCTGCCGACCCTTGACGCCCGGCCTACGGTCCTTACGTAGGTAATCCTGAGGGGGGGTGAACCTCCGAGGCCGCTCGTTCTGTAAGCTGTGCTGGTCGGCAAGAGAACGCTTCTTGTAAAGTTTAAGGGGAGAGTCGGGGATGGGGAGCTTGAGATCAGCATCGGTGGGGAAGACGATGTTCTTGTCCACGGGGTCCAGACCTCTGTTGCGGCCGAATTGACGGGCCCAGAAGGACTGGAGGGGTTGGAAGTGACCGGCACGATCGGAAGCATTAGGGAGGGTAGCAGTATAGTCTGCGAGATAGCTGTCCCATTTCTGCGCCGGAAATGCTGTCAGAAAGTACGCGTGAATTAATTGTTGAGGATTATACTCGCCTCGTCCGGGTTCTCTCCAAGCTTCTTCCTGAGTAAGAAGTCGGTCGCTGTACCGAGAAGGAGGAAGAGACAGAAGGCGGCGCTGAGGCCTTTCTCTTGAGTGGTACCCCAGTTGTCTCCATCCTTGATCCAAAGCCTATCCCACACTTCAGTCCAAGCGGTGATGTGCGCGAGAAGGGCGATGGAGTGGACAGTGCCGAATGCGCCGACGGAAGCCATAGCCAAGCGTACAAAGAGGTGCTGAGTGCGGGCAATGGGAAGGAGGCACATAATCAAGCCGATAGGTGTGAAGACGGCGATAAGAATGAGACGGGTGAGAAGTGCAGGATGTACAATGACACTGAAGGCGAGCGCGAAAGTGGAACTGGAAATATGCGAGAGATGAGCATTGAGACAATAAGACATGAAAACGGAAAAACGCACTATCCAGCGATACCTGCGAACGCAAGGGCGACAAACCGCCAGCGGGCGGCGAGAATGGAGCATGCAATGGCAGAGAGAAGCCAGACGGCGAGGAAGGCACCTAGATTGAGGGGCTTGGAAGTGGAGACATTGGGGATAAGGAGGGACAGGAAGGTAGTGAGATGGACTACGATTTGTGAGTAGACGACAAACACGGACTGTGAGAAGGAGGCTTTACCTCCAGTAACGAAGCCTAAAGCGATACCACCAACACCACCCTCTAGCCTGAATATCTTCTTAAGGACAACCTCTGCATGCTGGATCTTGGTTGCGTCGGGCGGTCTGAGTGCATCATAACGGGGAGCGAAGGTTCGCGTGCGATCAAGAGTTAGAAATGCTCCAGCAAAGGTGAGGAGGAGGGAGAGGAAGAAGAGGGGGAGGGTATATGCGAGCAAGAAGGAGGACTTGGGCAAGAGAGAAGCGAGCGTGGCCTTGGCGAGGGTGGACATGGCTGGTGCGATATGGATTGGTGAGAGCAGGTCGTAAGGGTGAGTGAGATATAGTCGTTCGTGAATGTCGTTGCGCGAGAGGGTGAGGAGGGGATCGACTGAGTGGACAAGCGTGCTTGCGAGAGCGAGCAGGAGGCCAGCGTCGTCGAGGAGAGGACAAGGACTGGGGTGGAACAGAGAGCGGGGTCGGAGGTGCGCGCGGGAGATGGCAAGGACTCGGAGGGCGGGGGAAACGCCTGGAGACGCTCGTGGAACTGACCTCGAAAAGGGAATTGCCGAAGACGGCTATTACGGTCCGGATCACCCGTGCACGTGACGTTTGTAGTCGATGCACGGTTCACTCGATCAACAACGAGAGGGTCATTGTATACTAGTAGTACTGTACCAGACTTCAACTAGAGATTTACACAGTGGCAGTGAGACTCAGGCTGGCGTTCTACCCACTGCAGCTGCACTCGCAGTCTCTCTGGTACCCAGTCTCTCCCTACCCATGCCCCTCATCTTGAGGCCCCTTACAGTCTCTCACTCCTACACGAATCACACGAAGCGATCCCGATAAATAAGCCTTTCAGCCATGACAAAAATTCGTCCCCTCAACGGCATCTCAAACACCTTTCAGAAAAAGTCCATCCATCACTCTCCCAATCCCCATAAGCATAAACACAACCGCGAGCATGCTTGGGCCGATGTCTCAGACGACGATCTCGAGGTCAAATCCGCCAAGCGGCCTTCTTCCTCCGCTTCCAACCATGGCCATCGCAAAAAACCCCGCATGTCTACCCCCGCCAGTTTCCCCATAACAAAGGACGCGATCCAAAAACAACGGAAACAGCTCCCCATTTATCCAGGTCTGTAGTGGCAGACTCGTCTTGCCCTCCACATCTCGCTCACGTCCTTCCCGATATCTTCAAGGCAGGAATGGTGTCATCGACATCATTCGCCAGAACGATGTTACCATCCTCATCGGCGAAACTGGTTCAGGCAAGACGACCCGTATGTTTCTTCCTCTGCTTGTGGTCTATCATACGAGTTCCTAGTCTTCTGCAGCCTTGGTTGTCTTTCTTCCTCACCATCCCTCTGACAACGTCTATCCCCTTGCGCAGAGGTTCCCCAATATCTCCTCGAGTCTGGTCTTGCTCGTTCCGGTATGATCGCTGTCACCCAACCCCGCAGGGTCGCCGCAACTTCTTTAGCATCACGTGTTGCCACAGAGCAACAATCCTCAGTCGGTGCCCTCGTCGGCTACTCCGTACGTTTCGACGAGGCGTGCTCTAGCGAGACCCGTATCAAATATCTCACCGACGGTATGATCTTCCGTGAATTGCTTGGCGATCCCCTCCTGTCCAGATACAGCGTCGTTGTCGTGGACGAAGCCCATGAACGCACCCTGCGAACTGACCTCCTCATTGCCAACCTCAAGACCATCCTCCACACTCGGAACGCCCCCTTCACTGGGGACGACAAGCGCAAAGGAAAGGCGCCCGAAGCCAAAAGAAACCCATTGAAAGTCGTCATTATGAGTGCCACGCTTGAGGCCGAAAAATTCAGCGCATTCTTCAATGGGTATGTTCCTCTAGTCATTCACCCGCTCACTGTGCTGACAATCTGATTGCAGTGCGAAAGTTGTGTACGTCAAGGGCCGACAACACCCGGTAACGATTTATCACACGGCAGTCAGTCAGCCTGATTATGTGGACGCCGCCCTCCGGACGTTCTTCCAGATACACACCGACCAAACAATTGGGGACGTGCTCATCTTCCTTCCCGGCCAGGAAGATATCGAAAGCTTAGAGAAGTCCATCCATCTCTATGCCAATCAGCTTCCGAAAGACGTTCCCGGGGTATGTCATCTTGGCGCCTATAGTGGCTAATGGCTGACTAACCTTGCGTCACGAAGGTTCTCATATGTCCTCTGTATGCGTCCCTGCCCGCCGCCCAGCAAGCAAGAATATTTGTTGCCGCGCCTGCGGGGATGCGCAAATGCATACTCGCGACCAATATCGCCGAGACATCTATCACTATACCGGGGGTCAAGTATGTGATAGACACTGGGAAGTGCAAAGAAAAACGATACATTGCAAAAAACACGGGAACGGGTGGGTCTTGCATGTACCGACCATCGGAGTACAGGTGCTAAGGATAGACAGGCTTCGATACCCTTCTGACAAGAGACATTACGCAGTCATCTGCCGTCCAGCGCGCAGGTCGCGCAGGCCGTGAAGTAAGATAGTCCGACTCAACATTACACCGTTGTGTCTCACCGGGTGACAGGGGAAAGGGTACTGCTTCCGACTGTACACCGAAGAGTCGTTCAAGAAAATGCCTCGGACTGCCGAGCCAGAGATCAAGCGTTGTACGCTCACGTCTAGCCTTTTGCAGCTGAAATGCCTCAATCAGGACCTGGAGGAAATTGACTTCATGGACAAGCCCGACATGGAGAGCATCATTTCGGCTCTCAAGACACTCTGGCTCCTCGGGGCGCTGGATAATACCAAGTCCCTCACGCCGCTTGGCCGGCAGATGGCTGTGTTTCCGCTGGAGCCTCCGCTTGCGCGCGCACTACTCGCGTCTGTGGAGTTGGGATGCACGTCGGAGGTGCTCACGATTCTCTCTGTGCTCTCTGCGTCGAGCAAGGTGTTCGTCGACACCCACGACGCGCGGGACGAAGCGGCGGAGGCACGGAAGAAGTTCAGGCACGTGTCTGGGGACCATCTGACGGTGCTGAACGTCGTGAAGGCGTTCGAGGACGTCTCGAAAGACGAAAGCAAGAAGGGGCGGCGGGAGTGGTGTCGGCGGATGTTTGTGAATGAGCGGTGTTTAGTGGAGGCGGAGAATATCAGGGCACAGCTGAGGGAGACGTGCCAGAGGATGGGCGTGGATTGGAAAGTGAATGCGGGGGAGGGAAGGGAGGGGTGCGAGGCACCGGTGTTGAGGGCGTTGGTGGCGGGTTTGGTGCAGAATACGGCGTTCTTGCAGCCGGATGGGTCGTACAAGCAAGTGATGGGGCCGTCGGTGAGCACTGAGTGGCTTCTGGAGGGCGAGGTGTGCATGTGTTCATGTTTTCTGTGTGATGCAGGTCATCAAGATTCATCCGGGCTCGTCGTTGGCGGACAAGAAGGTGCCAGCGATTGTTTACGATGAGTTGGTGCGTGCGCTTTCTGTTTCCGTATTCGGACACGTCTTCAGAGATGGCGGTGCTGAGTGCTCCGGCATGTCGGACAGGTCTTCACGACGCACATTTATGCGCGGGGCGTGTCTGCTATCCCGAGGAACTTCATTGCGGAGGTTCCGGTGTTAAAGCAGCGGACAGGATGATTGTTAGGCAGCATACAGCGTCCGGACGGAGGACTTGTGCGATATGCATCCACACTGTTGCTTTGTATCAGCGTGTATGGTTTACTATCTCAATTTCCGTTCTTGGTATAGCACACCACCAAGGGTTCTTCTTGGCCAAATTATCAGATAAGAAGGATCAGAAGAAGTGTTAATAGTCGACTGATGTTCCATACTTGCGTCGTGCGCCCCTGTAGACTGCTCTTACCAGTGGTGGAGGCTGGTGGACGCGGGTGTGCGCACATCTGCATCAGAGACGTTACGAATTACCGGGCTCTCTCGGCCGTTCAACGGAATACCGAGAGTGGACGGTTCGCGATGCTATATTGCCGAGGTGGTACGACTGGGAGCAAGTGCATACCTGTGCGCACTGCTTTCTGTGCGGTACATGCACAAGATGTATGATTTTGTTGGTCCGGATGTCCGTAGCCCTCGGATTCCGAATATGATTGATCGGTGGTTGGATATGTTATGTTTCCGCTGGAATCTGCAAGATCGTTGTGATACATGTAATAACTGGACAGGTCTTGGCACCCGTACGACTTGTAAGGCCTATCGGCTTATAATCTAAAATGAGTTTTCAATAAGGCAACTTGAGGTGGGTGTAGCTAGGCGTAGAACTGGAACATGAACTCAAAGGTAGGGTGACAGATTGACATTGGTGAGTCACTCGTTCGATACCGGATGCGAGGACGAGTACTATCTCGGAGTGACTCTAGATTCTGAGGGACTCGAGAGGAAGAGAGCTTGGGTGGGCACATGCATGGGTGGGCACGTGCATGGGTAGGCACGTGCATGACTGGTCCAAGTGTGGGGAAACAAGGAACGTTGAGGTGGGCATATTCGGTATTGATATGTACCATGTATGTCTGTATGTACTTGACGGTCTTGACCTACCAAACGGCTCAGAACTCAAGCTCAAGGTTCAAACGTTCAAGGCTCAACAGTCTGCACAGTTATATGTTGGGTATGTAGAAGGTAGACTCGGAGTGGATAGGGTGCGCAGTTTACAGAAATTGGTATATGATATATACTACGGTGTGTCTAGGGAAGACTAGCAAGAATGATACTGGAGTGAGAGCGGGAGCGATCGAGGTCGAGTCAGCGAGGCGTGGACCGGCATCGACGGAGACTCAGACTGACTCGGTGGCTGTCGGAGGCTGAAGACAGGTTGGAGACGGTTCCGGGATGCGCAGTGAGAACATGTACGGTTCGGAGGGGACGCAGCACTGCGGCAGCGGCAAGGAAGGTATTGCCGTGGAAGCAGTGGCAGCCATGGGGGTTGCGCGTCCTGCTTGAAGTAGTACTTCCGACTGTATCGGCAATTGGCTAGGCGGACTGGGAAAATTGTGATTGGTTGGAGAGGGGACACGGGATTAGTGCAGTGAGGCGAGTACTAGTCTACAGTGCAGTGATAGATAGGAGAAGGAAGGGAGTGATCAAGTGTTTCGAACAGTGACGGTGGCCATTGATCAGTGCGAAAGACGGTGGGAGTATACCGACGAGTGAGAAGGATACATGTACTATGTACATGATGTAGTAGGAGTACATGATGTAGTAGGAGTACATATGTAATCCACCTGGGATCTTACATAATATTGGATGAGTTGACGCGGAGGATAAGTAGAGTTGTAGGCGCCAGCAATCGCCTGCCAAGAGATGGATCTAAGATGACACGGGCCGTGGTGCCCGCTGTTCCGTCCACGTAAGACCATGAGGTAAGCGAGGCTCCCTTGCCCAGTGCTCGTCCATGATGAGTCTTTGAGGAGATGTTGTAGCATAGGAGCCCTGAACGAGTAGGCAGAGCACACGAGGACAAGGCCGTTGCGGGCGAGGTGAGATGAGCCATATGTATATCAAGTATTCTGTAAGTTACTATGTATTCGGGCCAGACGACGGCAGGGGACAAGAAAGAGACGCCGTTAGCGCGTAATGTCAATGACTTTATATAAAACATGGCCCTCGGCGGCATCCTCACTCGCTTGCTCGCTTGTCCCACATCATCTCCTCCTCTATCTCTCTGGCCAGGCCGTCCTATATAGCCCTCCCTCTCCCAAGCGTGCACGCCATTCGGTCTTTCCCTCTCTCATCATGGCGGCCAACTCGCCCGTTCCTTCCTCTACCAACGAGAAACCTCCTCATCAGCCCCCCGCCCCTTCGAACAAGATCCGCCTCTTCTCTCGCAACAAGCGACGACCCCCTCAGTCCATCGACGATGAAAAGCCAGTCAATCCTCCCATAGACGGCCCTCCCCAACCTCCTCAGTCTCAGGTCACCCCCGTCTCCTTCCCAGCCCTCTTCCGGTCCGTCTCTGCCCCTTTCTTCCCCTTTTCTCCATCTCTTCACTCATCCTTCCTTCTTCCCCACAGCCTTTTGACAAAGACCGAACTCCTCATGAATGGCATTGGCCTCATCGCAGCTGCAGCTGCCGGTGCTTCCCAAGTCCGTTCTTCCCCCTGTCCTCTTCCAGCTCCTCTCAACTCACCTTTCCATCATCCTACCTTCCTTCCAGCCCCTCATGGCACTCCTCTTCAGTCGCCTTACCGAGGACTTTGTCTCTTTTGGCACAACACTTGAGGTCATCGCAAGGACCCAGGATCCGGACGAGCGCGCTCAGGCTCAGGCTCAACTTCCCGCTGCCGCCGCCGCTTTCAAGCATTCCGCTGCTAACAACGCCTCCTACCTCGTATACATCGGTTCGTACCTTCCACTTCTTCACCTTTCTCAATTCCTCCCTCCCTCATCCCTTTTCATCCAGGTATCGGTATGTTCATCTGCACATACCTCTACATGGTCCTCTGGGTCCACACCGGTGAAGTCAACGCCAAACGTCTTCGCGAATCCTACCTCCGTGCCGTTCTCCGCCAGGATATCGCCTATTTCGACAACGTCGGCGCAGGAGAGGTCGCCACCCGTATCCAGACTGACACTCGTCTGTACCTCCCTCGATCCCCTTCTCCCTGATCATCTATCTCATTTTCCATCATCTTTCCCCCACACAGATCTCGTTCAGCAAGGCACATCCGAGAAGGTCGCTCTCGTCGTCAACTTCCTCGCAGCCTTCGTCACCGGTTTCGTCCTCGCATATGTTCGTTCCTGGCGTCTCGCTCTCGCCATGTCCTCTATCCTCCCTTGCATCGCTATCGCCGGGGGCGTCATGAACAAGTTCATCTCAGCCTACATGCAGATGTCTCTTCAGCACGTCGCAGAGGGTGGTACCCTCGCAGAGGAGGTCATCTCTACCGTCCGCACCGCCCAAGCATTCGGTACTCAGCCCGTCCTTTCCGGCCTCTACGACACCCATGTTCAAAAGAGTCGTGATGTCGACATGAAGGCCGCTGTTTGGCATGGTGCTGGTCTCTCTTTCTTCTTCTTCGTCATCTACGGCGCATACGGTCTGGCTTTCAACTTTGGTACTACACTCATTAACAAAGGTCAAGGTAAAGTACTCCCACTTTGACACAATCTCTCTTCATTTCCTAGAATCTGTGTTCACCGGGATCACACACATTTACAGCTTCTCCCGGCGAAATTGTCAATGTCATCTTCGCCATCCTAATTGGTTCTTTCTCCCTTGCCCTTCTCGCCCCCGAGATGCAGGCAATAACTCAAGCCCGTGGTGCTGCCGCGAAGCTCTATGAGACGATCGACCGTGTTCCATCCATCGATTCTGCTTCTCCTGATGGTCTCAAACCCGAGAAGTGTATCGGTGAGATCTCACTCGAACACGTCGACTTCAACTACCCATCGCGTCCTGGTGTACCCATCGTCAAGGACCTCTCGATTACCTTCCCCGCCGGCAAGACAACTGCTCTCGTAGGCGCGTCTGGTTCCGGAAAGTCTACCGTCATCTCCCTCGTCGAGCGTTTCTACGATCCCCTCTCTGGGTCTGTCAAGCTTGATGGTATCGACCTCAAGGATCTCAACGTCAAGTGGCTTCGTTCGCAGATTGGTCTTGTCTCCCAGGAGCCCACCCTGTTCGCGACGACTATCAAAGGTAACGTCGCGCATGGTCTAATTGGCACCCCTTATGAGAATGCCTCCGATGAAGAGAAGTTCAAGTTCATCAAGGAGGCTTGCATCAAGGCGAACGCGGACGGCTTCATCTCAAAGCTTCCCCTCGGCTACGAGACTATGGTCGGCGAACGCGGTTTCTTGCTGTCTGGAGGTCAGAAGCAGCGCATCGCTATCGCACGCGCCATCGTCTCCGACCCCCGCATCCTCCTCCTCGATGAGGCCACATCCGCTCTGGATACGCAGAGCGAGGGTGTCGTACAAAACGCTCTCGACAAGGCCGCGGCAGGACGCACCACTATCACCATTGCTCACCGCCTCTCTACCATCAAAGACGCCGACTGCATCTACGTCATGGGCAACGGTGTCATCCTCGAGTCAGGCACCCATGACGACCTTCTCCGGGACGAAAACGGTCCTTACGCGCGTCTTGTCCAAGCCCAGAAGCTCCGCGACTCCCGCGAGAAGCGCGCTCTCGACTCTGACAGCGACACCGCCGCATCCGGTGAGAACGAGGATACAATGGAGAAGCAGGCTGCGGACGAGATCCCCCTTCAGCGCCAGAAGTCTGGTCGCTCTCTCGCTAGTGAAATCATCGAACAGCGTCAGAAGGAGGAGAGCGCCCAGAAGACCGATTATTCTCTTTACTACATCTTCAAGCGTCTTGGCTACATAAACCGCGATGCATGGAAGTCGTACTTGCTTGGTGCAATTGCTGCTATAGCCAACGGTGCTACCTACCCCGGCTACGGTATCGTCTTCGCCAAGGGTATCAATTCTTTCTCGGATCCCGACCCTGCTAACAGACGCCATGACGGTGATCGCAATGCCCTGTACTTCTTCATCATTGCGATTCTGTCTATGATCGCTGTTGGGTTCCAGAACTACTTGTTTGCGGCCTCCGCAGCGCAGCTCACGGCGAAGCTGCGCTCCCTGTCGTTCCGCTCCATTCTCCGTCAGGACATCGAGTTTTTCGACAAGGACGAAAACAATACCGGTCAGCTCACGTCCGCACTCAGCGACAACCCGCAGAAGATCAACGGCCTAGCGGGTATCACCCTTGGCGCCATCTTGCAGAGTGTGGCAACGCTCGTCATCGGGTCCATCATCGGTCTTGCGTTTAACTGGCAACTAGGTGTTGTTGGCATCGCTTGCACGCCCGTTCTGGTCTCCACGGGTTACATCCGCCTCGTACGTCTCTTGATTCTCATCCGAATGCCTTCATTTCAGCTGATCGTATCGGATTCCAAAATCAGCACGTCGTTGTCCTCAAGGACCAGCAGAACAAGAAGGCGCATGAGGAATCGGCTCAACTCGCGTGCGAAGCTGCTGGTGCTATCCGAACCGTTGCGTCGCTCACCCGCGAGGATGACTGCTGCGCTCTGTACAGCACCTCCCTCGAAGAGCCGCTCAAGCGTTCGAACAGGACAGCCATCTACTCGAACGCCATCTTCTCGCTGTCACAGTCGATGACCTTCTTCGTCATTGCGCTGGTGTTCTGGTACGGCTCGCTACTTGTTGCAGACTTCAAGAGGACGACGTTCCAGTTCTTCATCGGACTCATGAGCACGACGTTTTCGGCGATCCAAGCCGGCAACGTGTTCTCTTTCGTGCCGGACATCTCCTCGGCCAAATCTTCTGCGACGGATGTGATCAAGCTACTGGACTCGATGCCCGAAATTGACGCCGAGTCCACCGAGGGTGACGTTCCCAAGAACGTCCAGGGTCATATCCGGTTCGAGAACGTCCACTTCCGTTACCCCACTCGCCCAGGCGTCCGTGTGCTCCGCGATCTCAACCTGACCGTCGAGCCGGGTACTTACGTTGCGCTTGTCGGTGCTAGTGGATGCGGTAAGAGTACGACGATTCAGCTCATCGAGCGGTTTTATGACCCTCTTGCCGGAACTGTTTACGTGAGTCTTTTCAACAACGCTTCCTTCTGCTGGACATTGACACGTACGCTCTGCTGTAGCTTGATGACCACCCGATCACGAAGTACAATGTCTCGGAGTACCGCAAGCACATCGCGTTGGTCTCTCAGGAGCCGGTATGTTTGACACTCTATAGTCTCATGCGCTTCGGTCTTCTTGCTCATGATGTCTTGCTCAGACGCTCTACGCTGGTACTGTCCGATTCAACATCTTGCTCGGTGCGACCAAGCCAAGGGAAGAGGTCACGCAGGAGGAGATTGAAACGGCTTGCCGAAACGCGAACATTCTCGAGTTTATTCAGTCCCTACCTGAGTGCGTATCGTAATGGTTTGCTTCTGTGGTCTACCTTTGACGTCTTCCACCCTTTCCTACAGCGGGTTCGACACACAAGTCGGGGGCAAGGGCTCGCAGCTCTCTGGTGGTCAGAAGCGTATGTAATCCCTCTCCATTGGCGCGCCGCCCGCTCAGAAATAACTGACATCCTCGAACAGAACGTATCGCTATCGCTCGCGCGCTTCTTCGCAACCCGAAGGTGCTCCTGTTGGATGAGGCAACCTCTGCCCTCGATTCCAACTCCGAGAAGGTTGTGCAAGAGGCGCTCGACCAAGCAGCGAAGGGACGCACGACGCTCGCCATTGCACACCGATTGTCCACAATCCAAAACGCGGACCGCATCTACTTCATCAAAGACGGTGCGGTCAGCGAGGCGGGCACGCACGATGAACTCCTTGCACTCAAGGGCGGCTACTACGAATACGTGCAGCTGCAAGCCTTGAGCAAGAAGTAGAACGCACACACGCAAGGACTGTTCTCTATTGCTTATTTCAACGCGCTTTACTAGTTAGATGCTTGGCACCCCCATGGGATCTCGGTACAATGCTTTCGGTGTACGTTTAGTGTTTCCATAATCGCTCGCTCCTCACCACCACCCTCTCGAACCACACATTCGCCTCACCGCCCCCCATCACGCATCCGTAATCGTCTTTACAGTCCTCACCACGCACAAACTAGCTCCCAATGCCCGCCCGATCGTCTATCACGACACCTTACGACGCGGTCTCGTCATCATGAACTCTTCTTGTCCAGGGCTTTCAGGGCTTGCTTGTTGTCTGTCGCCCGAGTCGTTTCGTGTTCGCATGTTAGCGTTTACATAAGTAGTTGCTAGTGCTCTTACCAGCTTAGTTACGTTGCGGAGTAGTATACCAGCATCAATCAATATAGAAACCTGCACTAGTTATAGGGATGTTGTAACGTCTGCACATTTCAAAGTCTCGATCCTGGGCCAGTAGTGTGGTTAAGTGGCACTCAGGCGCCGTTCAATATGAATGCTCCCTGAGCAGATCCGAACTGTGTGGTCAATTCATTTTGCAAGACATACGCCGGTTGAGATGCGATGCTTGCCTGGTAGCAAGCGATCAATATCGATGTGTTTCATCAAGTAACTAGTACTGCTTAGTACTGTTGCTGACCGGCTTAATACAGACACATCCAGGGTAATTCATGGACTGAGCCCATTAAGTAACCCTAATATGGGAAACGAGGCCGAGAATAGAAGTGTGACTCGTGGTGTGACGGCTACGCGACATCGCGTCCGCGTCCGGGCGTCTGTGAAGCAGACTGGTCGCGTTGTGCCAGCCTTGACCGTTGCGCACATTCCCTCGTCCTTGCCGTTCACAGCGATGAATGGCCACTCTTATCAACCTCATCAATATGCACAGAGGCGGCCTCACGATACAGCTGATCAGCACCACCACTCCACCGCCAACGACTCCGTCCAGGATGCACACCAGCTACTTGCCGCATATCCCTATGGCTCTGCGACCCCATCCACTCATGGTCAGTCTCATTCTTCTTGTACCTCCATATATGCTCATCAGAATTTGTTTACAGTTGCGAGACACTTGAGCAACCTTTCCATATCTGCTGCACCGCCCTCCTACGTCCAGCCCTATGCTGCCGTCCCCTCCAATACTTCCTACCACCAGCCCCGATTCCAACAGTATTCGGAGTATGCTCAGGAATTCTCATACATCATGAACCCCCAGCAGCCTACCTATGGTGGATCATACTGGGAGAGCACGAGGAACGAAGCTGTTCATCATTTGGCTGGTCAGGGACCGTCAGTAACTCTTGGTTAGTTTTGTCTGTCGTTATAATTCTAACTCCGTGCAGATTGTACTCGCCACACTATCAAGCCCCTCCTCAGTGGTCGTCTCACCAATCTCGCCACTCTACCTACCAGACCAGTCCATTCGCACAGTCAATCATCCACCACACCTCTCCCTCTTCATCGTATCCTACGCCACCCCCTCCTGGCATCTCTGCATCGTCTTCTTCTCTCGCAAACGCGCTTGGTACCCCTCTTCCGCAGAAGTCCTTCCGACAGACGTATCAACCTAGAGAGTCGCCAGCATTCTTCAACACCTTCCTTGACCAGACGCCCGTGCAACCTCCACGCGCGCATACACAGCCCGCACGGGCCCCGCCTCCTTCCACTCCTCAGACCCCCCACTCTCATTCTCAACCGATTCCATTCGCTGATATTCCCATCGCCGATCTTGGGAGTCCTGATCCTCTTGCGGCTTCACAGCCGACGCCTGACCTCAAGCAAACCCTGACCCCGCGCAAACGGAAGGTCGAGCAGTATCTTGAGTCGCCTACCGTCAAGCGTGTCCAGATCGCGGACCCGAACAGACCTCTGCCGACGCTCCATGCCCAGCAGACACTTCCGCGGCACGTCCATGCCCATAGCCAGAGCCCGAGTCAAAGTCAAAGGCAGACCGTTGAGGTAGTCATTCAGACCCCGCTGAAATCGCGGAAGCCTCAAACCCCTATGTTGGCTGCTTCAAACAAGTCGACTCCGTCTTCGCAGCCTACGTCCGTTCCTTATGTGGCCGTCCCTTCCCGCTCTAAGGCGTACCACACCCCCACGTCACAAAGAAAGGAGCGTCCAGAGGTGGTTATCACCACGACATCCTTGAGTGCAAAGGGAAAGGCCAAGATGAGAACTGGGGACTATGACGATGACTTGGGCGGGTTTGGGAGTGAAGAAGACGGCACACCGTTAGGACATCGGCGTGTGAGTGCAAAAGCGTCCGTGAAGAGGGCAACGGGCGACAGAGACGAAAGAGGTAGGCTCGCGAGTGCATGTAGTCACGAGTGTCTGTAACCTAACCTATTTCTCGTCAGTTCCGCTAGAGAAGCTCATGACGCTCTTAGAGGACATCTTTGAGGCGGAGGATGGGCTCCCGCCAGAGATTGAGCCAGAAGACCTTCCGCCGGAGTGGTTTTCACCTCTCACTTTACCCAGCTCTCAACCACAGCTGCATCCGAATCTCATCCGCAAATTGACCGCCCATATTACGAAGGTTGCACGTCCCAACAAGCGTCATCGCATAAACTCACGCGACGCGAATGGAACCACGCAGACCCCACGATACAAGGGTCGGATGACGGAAATCAACACTACAACCCTAGCACGCATCCTGAAGATGCTAGAGCGTAGTGTACGCGCTGGCGAAGATCTGGACCCTTTTCGCTCAGCTGCGAGTGGGGCCGCGACGTCGCACAAGCCAAGCAAGGGAAAGAAAGTAGTCAACGGGAAGAAAGCACAAGTGGATAGACCCCGGTCAAAGTCTCAGTCGCCAGGTGAGGGAAATGAGGGTGAAGTCATGGATGTCGATGAGCCGTCGCCCGAACCACAGCCTGTCACAGTGAAAGATATTGAAGGTTTGACGACGACCCTCGAACTTGCGAGGGACAGTGTACTTGCCGCCGATTGTTGTATCGCTTTGCTTGGGAGTGATCGACTACCGAAGCAGGTACGGCAACAAGCGCTGCGGAGATATCATTGACTGAGTGGTTATTTCCGTCCTTGTAGCTGTACTCTGAGGAGCTGATCACAGCATCCCTCGCCACCGTCAAGAACCATCTCACGAAGATTCTCTATCCTTTCGCAGAAGCATCCCTCGCAGACGCCCAGCTCAATCCCCTCCTCCGGGAGCTAATCCAATCATCGGTGTCTCCAGATAGTGTCTTGCGCCGCCTGCTCAGCGAAATCTTCCAGGCTGTCTCGTCCATCCTTCCCAGGATCAACGATCTGATATGTGCGGACACGATGGCTATGAGCGAGAGTATCATCATCCAAGCGGTGTATATCGCTATAGGGCCCTTTTTCGTTGTCGAGGCAGAGGCGGAAGGTAAGATGCTATCGGGCCCTTTTTCGTTGTTGAGGCAGAGGCGGAAGGTAAGAGCAAGAAAGCGACTGCAGCTAGCAACGTGATCGTCGCGCTCGGTGGCAATGCAATGAGAGGGTTGAGGTTGGACGCGTTGTCCCTGATACGCAGTGTAAGCTTTTAGCTTCAAGTAGCCGATCGGTCGGACAGTAAATGACCTTCCAATAGATCTTCGCGAACCACGAGGATCAGAGGCCATGGATCATCGAGGAGATATTGTCTTCCCTGATCAAGCTTTCTGACACCAAACAACGAGCAGGGCAGTTCCGGTACGTCGCACTTTCGCATCGCATGTGTCGTTTCCGCTCATGTCGTTGCAGATTGCGAGACGGTCGGTCTATCCGGACCGTGTCTGCCCTGCTCATGCAGCTGGTGCAAACTTCGGCTCACGATGTGCGTGTTGAGGCCAAAGCTATCCGCAAGACGCGCGAGCAGGCTCTAGCGCTGAAGCGGCAGGAGAGCTTCAATGAGAAGCCCAAGGAGCCTCGGTTGGACGAGCACGATGTCGAAGAGATCCAGTTGTATGCTTCTGGGCTGGATTCGGCGACCAAGGCTGCGAAAACGATCATCATCTTCTTGACGCAGAGGTACGGTTGTTACAGCTCCAAACGTTCTGTCTACATTCTTACCGCTGTTCAGGTCTGGGAAGACCAAGACCACCAAGAACTCAAACGAGGCAGAGTATCGGGCCATCTTCGACAACCTCATCTCGGATCTTCTTGTAGTATTGTTCTGGCCGGAATGGCCAGCGGCGAGCCTGATCCTGAGTCTCATATGCAAGTTCATGGTTCGTATGTGAGCTCACAGTTGGTTTGTGTCGCTCGCTGAGATGTCGGCGTTCAGGTCTCCTCCCTGGACGACATCAAGTCAACCTCCCAGAACGACAACAACGCTGTCAAGACACTCGCTCTGGACCATCTCGGTGTCATCGCCGCCCATTTGCGGACAAGTAGTCTCAAGTTCAAGCGGGACTCGGCAGAATCGGCATTAACCCCGCTTGATGAGGTATCATGCATCTTTGGGATAATGCGAGGCTGCATGACCACTGACACGCCAAGCAGGTTATGAGCACTCTCGATAGCTCAAAACTCCAGCAGCTCGTGAGTGCTCACCAGGATCTCCAAAGCAATTTGTGCAAACGGTCTTCGGAGGATCAAGCCTTTGATGTAGGTGGTTCGCGCTATCTGGGTTCACGGTGATCGTGTTCTGATTCTCTGGACCAGAGCGCTCGCGAGCTCACCGCGGTAATGTGGGGACACGAGCTTGCATCCATGTTACAGCACTGCGAACAGCTCCTTTCTGAAGATGGCAAAATTGACCGCAAGAGCGTGAAAAGTCTGGCGAGGCAGCTCAAGTCGTCCATGCGTGAACTGTGGGACGAGGCTTCTGGTGATGTATTCGAACTAGGGTACGTGCTCCTATGTTACTTTCGTGGTGTTGTGAGTGACTGACGACCATTGATAGGACTTCTCAGGAGGAGGTCGCCCGAATCGACAACCTCTCGGAGGAGATCGGCACATGTCAGCACTTGAGAAACTCGTTTCATCCCATCCTCACGGTCGTTCTGCAAGCGCTAGACGCACCTCCTGTGTTCATGAGGACGAAGGCGCTGAAGGCACTTGGCCAGATCGTCACAAGCGACCCTAGCATCTTGTCTGCACCAAATGTCAGGAGAGGTATCGAGACCCACTTACTGGACAGTTCTCCTGCCGTTCGAGACGCTGCTGTAGAACTCATCGGGAAGTACATTGTCGACTCGCCCAAGTTCGCCTCAGATTATTACCAGAGGATAGCTGACCGCATCGCGGATACTGGCCTCGGCGTGCGCAAGCGCGTCATCAAGTTGCTCAAGGCGTACTACAACGTCACCGAGGACAGGACTGCACGCATCGACATCTGCACGCGTATTGTCCTTCGTATGCTTGATGAGGACGATACCGTCAAGGATCTCGCTATCAAGACTATGGAAGAGCTGTGGTTCATAAGCTCGACACCTACGTCTAAGTCAGGCATGGCTACCCAGGACAAGTCTGACCTCCTAACCAAGGTTGCCATTATCATGGGCGTCGCAGCGCAATTCAAGGACAGACAGTCCCCTCTCGAGGATCTGCTCCACCGTATCATGGCGGAGAAGTCTGAAAACGACCGGGTGCCGCTACACCAGCGGTATGTAGAAGTCTGTGAGACACTGATAGATGGACTTGTCGATGCTTCTGACTTGCCTGGCTTTGTGCGTGCCCCACTTCGTCCCTCCAGCAAAACCGTCCTGACCCAACCGCAGACCGTCCTCAACTGCGTTCAGACAATCTACCTCTTCACATCTGCATATCCGGCTGTGCTCTCAGGTGCGAATGCGGCGACGCTGTTGCCTTATCTCAAGAACGCGGCGACTGTGAGTCCCATCACTCTGATGTACCATGCGCATCTCAAATGGTTTCGATGCAGGCGGAGGAGCAGACAACTTCCGATTATCTACTGCGGATCTTCCGAGCGTCCATTCCACACATGCCAAAGACAGCTGCGAAGTTCGGTCAAGAGCTACAGTTAGCACTCCAGCCGATGATCCTGAAACCATCTACTGCAGCAGGGGTCCTAGTGCGTCGCTCTGCTTGTTATGTATCTCACGATGGTCTGATCATGGAACTTTGCTTGCAGGGCTTGCAGGAGACCGTGGCATGTATGTGTGCTACTGTGCACCATATTACACACGACTTCGCTCGGCTGGTGGCTCTTCTGCGCTCCTGCAATGGTGTGTGAATCAATGTCGTTCTGCCTCACATTCTCATATATCTTTGGAATCCTTGTTCACCGCATTCTGACATCTTCTTCCAGCTCGATTGCAACAAGCAATCCAAAAGCCGGTTATACAAGCTCTAGTTCCTGCAGAGCAGCGCACCCTATCGATCCTGCTCTTCATCGTATCTTTGTTGTGCGAGCATTGCAACTTCGACCGTCTACGTACGGATGAAGAGAGTGAGCATTGCTGTCTTGGCACCAATTTGCCTTTGCTAATGTGATGGGAGTAGAGTTCAAGGAGGACATTGACAAGATTGCGAAGGTGCGATTTCTCTACTGACGCGATGCGAACAGAACATGACGCAGCTTCTGTGAAACAGGGCTCGGTGACAGAACACGTGTACATGTGTCTCCTCAGGCTGTACGAGAAATATCAAGATCAGGGCTTAAGAGGGCGAATCTTGCAGTGTCTAGGTGAGATTATCGGTCATACATATGGTATCGGTCAGCATTGCTCATAGCGGGCGGTTTTTTGCAGGCTTCCTGTTCCGTGCGCAACCTGCCCTGATGACGGCACCACCATCGGCGAAGATAATGGACGATATCTTTTGCTCGCCCGCCGAAGAGACCCGAGGGCGGCTGCTCAAGATTTTGCAAGACTTCTTGATTGCAGAGGCAGCGAAACACGCGGCCAATGAGAAAGGTGAGGTGTTCTTCCATGCTGTGATGCTCTCCCGGGGTTGACTGTGACGTGATAGCGTCTGTGAGTTCCAAGGGCAAAGTGGCGGCTGGAAAGGTCAATATGGAAGAGTTGATAGGAAACACTGATGGGTTCGCAGACTCCGGGTAAGTGCCACTGTGTTACTCGGCTCCTCGGCACAATCTCTCAACCTCCGCGCTCAGGGTCAGCTCGGCCATTGTCCAACGGTATCTGGACAAGATCCTGGACGCGGCATTATCCCAGAATGCGCAGATCCAATCAGCTGCTGTGGACATTCTCACGTTCACCATCAAGCAAGGTCTGGCTCATCCTCTGCAGTCCTTCCCTGTCATCGTGGCGCTCGAGACTAGCCCGAGTACCCACCTCAGCTCAAGAGCGAGCGCATTGCATGTGATCCTCCATGCAAAACACACGTCCCTCTTGAACGCACGCTATGTCAACAGCGCCAGAGCTTCGTTCGACTATCAGAAGAGGTTAACTCCCGGCGCAGCGAAAGGTTATCGTATGACTCCGGGGCCTACAGCTCTGTTGCATCGATGGTACACGCTAGCGCGTGAGAAGCGAGCAACAAGGCAGGACTTCCTACGGGCGCTGGTCAAAGTTTTCGATGTTGAGCTCGGGAAGTCTACACAGGTCGGTCTAGTCAATCTATCTATGGTTATTTGTGTGTCGACGCTGACACGGCAATTCATAGGACGATGTCGACTTCACGCGGTACATGGCAGAGAACTTCGCTTCGTTTGAATACAAGACGCAGGAGGAAATCTTAACAGTCATCAAGTCTCTAACGTCTGTGCTATCGACGGCAGGGATGCAGCTAGTGGAGATCCTTTCACCGTGCCATTTGCTCACGCAGTTACATGGACAAACTCAACCTCATCCGAGCACGACGTCGGTACCTGAAGTGCCAATGGACATCGTCCTTGGAACGTCGCAGATGGCTCCATCACAGTCTCCAGAGGTTGCTCGGTCACGCGACCTTGGGATTATGCGGAGCTCGCTGATCGTGGCAATGATCATGCTGCTAAAGTCGCACTTGAAGACTTTGTATGGATTGTCGGAAGAGTAAGCTTCAACTTTCTCCCTAACATGTGCCTGCCGGACTGATCGGAGACTTGTGCACAGGAAATGCTCGAAGTTCGTTATCGGGAAGAAGAGTGCGGTGGGAGACCGACCTGCGACTCGGAAGCACGAACGACCGCTGACGTGGGATGGTTTGCCGTTTGCGAGCGCTCCGATGGTGACCAGTGAGGATGCGGTCGCACAGACGAGTAGAGTGAGTGGCCACACCTCGACTGGGTTTGATACCATGTTTGCTGACCTCACATCCAGTTCCTAGAGATCTGGAGCGAAGATGGGGTAGCGGCAGAGCCCGAAGACGATATGGTAATATGATTGCAAGAGAAACTATGGTAAGAATCAGTATAAAGTGGGCATAACTTAT
The DNA here is from genome assembly GCA_000743315.1 of Lignosus rhinocerotis TM02. Lineage (NCBI taxonomy): Eukaryota > Fungi > Basidiomycota > Agaricomycetes > Polyporales > Polyporaceae > Lignosus > Lignosus rhinocerus. The sequence goes on from KN050007.1 coordinate 131,429, forward strand.
CTGTACGTCTTACATGGAATGTTGTACGTGCTGCGCTTTGTTGGACTCTGCTGTCGTCGTCTTTCATCGTCAAAATTAGCATCTGATGACTTAGTAGTATATGCTATATGCCACGACTAATACAACACATAAGATCATACATTATGCACAGTGCGACTGCTCTACCCGCTCTACACATTCCCAGATACATCGTTCAGCAAGAAAACAAGAGTATGAAGTGAGAATATCAAGTCTGTTCGCCGCTCATCCTTTGATCTTCAATACTAGTTGAGGACTGGGAAGGAGGGATGGGTGATGAAGAGGAAGGTGGTTGAGGTCGGACCACTTCGCCGTCTAAGAAGATGACAGGCCCCTTGGGCATCTCACCAACGAGAGCCTTGGCAGCATCATCGAGCGCAGGCTCGTCGTCGAACTGCCAGTCCAGTTCGCCTCCATAGGCTTTTGGAAGATCGCAGGGCTCGATGAGCGTGCAGAGGGTCGGGCCTGGGTCTTTGCCTAAAATGTATATCTTGCGTCGCGTGCCCTCGTCGAACCAGGCCTGATTGCGGTGAGCAACGAAGAATATATAGATTGATGATAGGCCGCAGACGCGCACCTTGATCCAGTTCCAAACGGTGGGAAAAAAAGGCGGCGAATTGACGACACAGATGGCGCTGAGCGTCTCGGGGTAGTTGGCGGTGGCAAGCCTTGAGGCTTCTCGGAGGTGGGAACGAAGATGCCAGAGGAGGGGTAAGGAGACATCGCCAAAGTCGATGATGGTCGTGCAGGAGGAGATGGGAGTGGGTTCGATCGGCCGGGGAAGGTGACTGCAGAGCCGATAGACGAAGCCGGTCAGGGTTTCGTAGAGAGCGATACTATGTGAGGACGTGTTAGCGACATGTGGAGAGGCCAATGGTTCCGAGTTTGCATGAGGCAATATACTTCGATTACAGAAGCACGGATCATGACGTATGGGGACACTCACAGGCGTTGGGTACGGCGCTCTGGGAGAACGGCGTCGAGCTCCTTCTGGAGAGGTGGGGTGAGGGAGGCGATGCGATAGACATACACGGGAAGGCCGTTCTGACAAATGGGGTGGGTAAGAGGACAGGAGATACTCGTGGACGTCTTATGGTGGGGTGGAGCGTATAGTAGGCAGTGGCCAAGAGAAGGGTGGAGGGAGTATACCTTGTCTCGGCGGCCTGTCCAGCGTGGATAAAATACACGGGCGCGCTCGAATTCGGCTGGAGGGAAAGAGGCATAGAGGGCGGAGACATTGTGTTTTGCGCGCCACGCTTCCGAGTCGGCAAACTGCTTCATGGCCTCCTCAGGATTGAACTGGCGGGCACGGAGGAAACGCCTAGAGGAGACAAGGGGCGAGGGCGGTGATTAATTAGAGAGTAGAGATGGAGATGAGAAATGTAGAGATGAGTGGGAGGGAAAGATGGAGATTAGAGGAAAGAAAGACTAACAGCAAAGTAGGGTCATCGTGACTGGGGCGTGGCCTGTCTGGATCGGCCGAGGGTGCGTAGAGGCCAGCGTTTGCGAGAGATTGCTTGAAGGAGTCGAATGCGTGCTGCTGATCTGGAGTGAGATTGTAGAGATGGCCCGAGGTCACGTCTGGGCTGACGATCTCGACCTTTGAAAGAGGATCCGGAGGGGTATCTGCGTTAAAGAATCGAAAGAAAGACATTGGCGAGTATGATGTACTTGGTGGGAGCCTGAGAGAAGTAGGTATGTACTGCCAGTGCCAGTGTACTACTATCAATAGCAATACTAATACTAGTACTTTCAACCTGTACATAACCCCTGCACTCCACTCACACTCGGACCTCGACTCGGTCTACACCCGGGCCGATATGCCGATATTGATCGATTGTGTAGTAGTTATTGCACTTATAAGTACAAGTAATCCAGTGGAGATAACTTGAATCTTGTACTTGTTCTTGACCTTGACCGGCACCCTTGATTCCGCCTCCCAGCTCATACAATCACCCAAGCATTAAAACTATTCTCTCCTCCTCCTCCTCCTCCTCACCACCACCACTACCACCAATGTCCACCACAACAAAGACCGCCACAGCAGAACATGTCAAGTCGCCAGAGCGTGATCTTCCTCCCACCAAGCTCCGCTCCCCCTCCCCTCCCGCCTCTACCACCCGCGCCACATCCCTTGCTCCCCTTTCTCCCAAGTCCGCCGCTGCTCGTCTCACCTCCCCCGCTCCTGACTCTCTCTCTCGCCCTAGTCCTCTCCCCGAACGATCCCCTGCCCCCGCGACTCCCGCTCCCACATCAACCGATACTCCCGCAGATCCACCATCCGATGCTGATCCCGGACACGAAGAGGTCTGCCTCTCTACCCTCCCTTCCATTCACCTCTCATAGTCATCACAAATGTTGACATCCCCGTTTTTGCTCTCCTCAGAAAGACGATGAGAATGTCATTGACCTTGAAACCTTCAATCAAATCCTCGATCTCGATGAGGACGAGACCCATGATTTTTCCCGAGGCATGACAGAGGCATACTTCACCCAAGCCAGCACTACCTTCACTGATATGACCGGCGCCTTGTGCGTATCACCTTCCATCTCTGCTCACCGGTTATTCATCTCCTCCTTCTCTCCCTTCGCTTCCCCCCCCCCCCCCCCCCCCCACAACCCACAAACTTCCCAAGCTCTCTTCTCTCGGCCACTTTCTAAAAGGTTCCTCCGCCGCACTCGGCGTCTCCGCAGTTCAGGCCACTTGCGAACACATCCAGCATTATGGCGCACTTCGAGATGAGGTTAACGGAACGGACCTAACTGAAGAAGCCGCGCTTGCAAAGATTGCCCCTCTGCTCGACCGTGTACGGCACGAATACGCCGCTGCAGAGCGATGGCTCAAGACATGGTACAAGGAACACGCCACAACACCCGCCAACGCCTGAGCCTCCGATAACTCATCCCCGCCCCTCTTCCGATGTGCGTCTTTGACGACCTCATACGCTCCCCGGTTGCTGACACGACAGCGTTTTCGATCGCTATCTTCCTTGGATCTGCTCTTTGTGCTGAACAGACAGTTGTCGTCGCTCCTCTCTCGCAACCCATCTATGGGCGCACAGTGATCTCCGACCTCTGTCTCGACACGGACCGTGACGGAAGAGTGCCGGCTCATTCTCACGTGCGAGATAAGTTTCACATATGACTTGAGTAGGAGCGGGAAGGAAGAGCATTTTGTGTAGTTGTGTTTGTTAGCTCTATCAAACGACGTTCCCAGATGCCTTGTATCTATCTACTCCAACATCCCCGTAGCATGCAGCTGCCTTTTTCGCCATCGTTTGCACAATCCTACTCATTGTTGCAACACATTTTCCCCCGCTGGCATCGTCCAGATTCCTCTACGATCCTGCACATCTGCCTACGCTCGTACATATTATTCTACTCTAGAACAAGTACTGTCCGACCGTGGAAGAGTCGTAGATACTTGGTCCGAGTGTGGGACGGGGACCGTAAGCTCTTTTCTCACCGGTTTGATGCTGGCTCACGGTTTACGTTTAATCGTTAAACTTGTCGACCTCACCCTCTCTCTGCAGCCATGCTTGATGTTGTTCGAGGTTTGATCCCCGCGAACATGCGTCCCAGTCTGCAGCATAAATCGCCTCGCCTGGCCCTCGGGCGCTCGCTCTGATAGCTCAGCGCACCAAGTCATCCCGCTCTCTCGGGTGAGTACAGTCACTGCGTTAATGAAAAGATCTCCAATGTACGCTACCATGAGGAATAGCTTGGTTAGAGCAATCAGTGTCCACGCGATGCTGTACAGACTAGTATCCTAGGATCTCAGGTAACTACGGCACTTCGTAGCATGCTAGAACAACCGGGATATGTTTCATGGCCTAGGTGTGGATAGATCGGTGAGACTGAGTCGTATGACATCGATGCAATACACTCTATGTCACCTAGCTGATTGGGCGAGAACTTGTGTGGATAGTCTAGAACAGTCAGGCGAGTTGGGCCACATGTGGGATCCACTCTGTAGACCATGAGGATGCGACAGGCAGCCGTGCGGAATAGCTCGGCGATCTCTTGTAGTTCGAGGTACGGTGTCGAGACTAGAACATGGAGTACGTGGGGCTTGGGATGCAATATCAGGTCGTCTGATGCGGATAGATGAGAGCTACGAAGTTTCGAGAGAACCTGGTTGCCTAGCAGTGACGTCATATAATCCAGTTTGGGCAGGAGATCGGAATGGGCGCTCAATCCCGACCTTCCCGCCGCCTCCGCATGAGCCTGCCACTGGGGAAGTTGCCAACATTGTCATTGTCATTCTATCCTTCATATATAAACTAGGGTTTATAGTAAGCTACAGATTCAATTGACTTGCTCGTCGGATGAAACCACCGTGCAGTCTGCTTGTAGGCCTCTCGGGGTAAGTAGTAGTCTCATTTAGAGCGGTAGAGATATCATCACTGCGCCAGGGTCGGAGTCGCTACGCGAGACTAACTAGGTGGATGTGGAGTGCTAGCCGACAGTGTCGGAGGATATTGACCATGCTTGTCTCACCAGCAAAGATTAACCGCTGGACAAGGAAAGCTGCCGATTGGCAGAAGAGGAGTATTCCAGGCAGCCGGGCTTTGCCTGCAACGGTGCAACGGGGACGTTCGTCCGCACGATGGAGCCAATGATGTCAAAAGGCCAAGGAGACAGCAGTGGCAATGTTCTGGAAGAAATAGCGGCTGAGAAGCAAGCAGTGAGCATAAAAAGGGCAGCGGCAGAGAGGGGAACGAATTGCCTAATACACTCTCATCCTCGCAACTTCTCGCCTCTCACCCAAGTCAAACTAATACTTCGAGTCGTCGCTCAGATGACTGACCCTCTGCTTGAGTCTGCTGCATGCCCGGCCGGCCCTCCCGATGTCTCGTCTCAGATGGGCGGAGAGTCGAGCATGCTGGGATTGCATGGTTTTGATGGTCAAAGCTCTGTGAGTTGCGAGGCTTGTCTGTTTCGTGGTTGCTCGCAATCATTGACGCTGTTCATTGGCATTAGTTCAATGACAACACTCTGTTCCGCAACGAGATGGATGCGGACCTTGCAAACATGGGCAGAGCTTCTGGAGGGCTTGGATCGACATCAGACATGGCTTCCAACAACGCTCTCTTGGCAGCTTTAGGTGGTCATGGAACTGGACTTGGCTCGACCGGGATCGGAGTGGCGTTCCGTCAGGGCGACCCACGTATGGCACCGTTCTTTCACGGTGGTTATGGCAATGCGTATGCAGGTGGAATGGGAGGTGGTCAAGGACAGTTGTCAATGGTATGTGTTCAGTGTCTGTCTGTCTATATATCAGCATGTACATTGAGTTTGCCATAGGTCAATACTATGGAACAGTTTTTCCAGAGCACGCTCACCTCAGTCATGCAACGGTACATGTCGCCATTGCAGGAGACCATTGCCAAGATGCAGGAACGTGTTCACTCTGTGTTTGACACAATTGCGGGCCATACAACGTCAATTCAGGAGCTCCAGGCCAAGTTGGACAGCCTGACCCTCAGTAACATGGAGGGTCCCGATAACGGTCAAGACATTATGTCCCGAAAAGAGCGCGACACGGATCTTGAGGTGAGTGGTTGGATTTGTTCTCGACGAACATAGATTTCAACTGACCTGGATGGTATCAGGGCGCAGTTCACACAGTGATGCTTGCCCTCATGGGCGTTGAGCAAGACGACCTGGTCAAGAGGTTCCCAGACAATGGAAATGAGACTCCGTACTATCGACTCCCCGATCCGTTGCCTAACGGAACACCGGCACGTCAGGATCAGGCTGGTTCGAAGCTCTGGAATCCAGTGTGGTACGAACCTTCGAACAGCCCCTACAACTCGAGTTTCCTGAAGGCAGTGACAGACAATATCAAGCAGAACAAAGGTGAGTCGTCCTCGCTTGGTATAGTAGTATATATGCAGCGCTCTCACCCCATCCACTGGAAACAGAGAACTACAATCTCGAAGGAACGAAGTATACTCAGAAGGTCATCCGTGGTGCCGCTTTGACGTACTTCCGTGCGTTGAGGCGGGCATACAAATGGCATGCGTCAGAAACCGGCCTCGAGGGGATGTTCAAGAAGCAAAGGCGTGATCGGCATAGTCAGCGTCGTCATCATGTAAGTTGCCTACAATATGTAGGCAATTTCACGACTCACATCTCCTGTACAGAAAGCAGATCAGCTCCGTCGTTGTATCCCCAATTTCCGGAGGAAGTTTGGCACCGCACGTACTAAAGGGATGGAGGCTCTCATTCACTCCGATTGGATGAGCTCCGAAGACACGTGCGAGAGTGAGAATTCGGATGGTCTGGACGAGGAACGGCAGCGATTGCGTGAGCAATACCGGGTTGGAAGGAACGCGCTAGAGATTGTGAACCTGGGTTGGCGGTCAAAGAAGGTGAGCCGTTATACATGTGTAACATATATAACATATTGCTCACACTTTGCTGTAGCTCAAGTGGCTCTATTCTGCTCTTGCTGACGCTGGGCCCCAGGATCCTTATGCTCAGCCATGTGGAGAAAACACGTCAGCATCTGTGAACACCGACAACGAAGAGATCTCACCACCAATGGTCGGAAGAAAGCGCAAACGGGGCAGCAGCCAGCCTTCTCGGTGTCGTCGTGTCAAGCGGCCAAGGTATGATCGTTTCCGTGGCCCACGTACGTCCGACGAGATGCGGCCGACCACTCAGGTCCCTCCGAAACGTGTTCTTTACAAGGAATGTGTTAGTGCAGAATGGGTAGAGCGTACCGGTAAACATGTCTTATATGATTTTCTCCCTTCTCATCCTGCAGAGTTCACTGTTTTCGACCTTGATGACGAGGCAAACTTCGCAGATAATGAGTCATGATTGTTGTGCACCACAAGATACATAGTATAATATGATTGTTTGTGAGGTTCTAATGTGGTCTATGTGAAGTGTGAGGCAATCAGTGCGTGCATTGGGTTCGACAATGTGGATCCCTTACGCAAATAATACAACAGTGGACTTATGGGCGACGTAATGGCAGTGTGAGCCAGTAGTCCTGGCCATCGATTACTACAGGGTAGCAAACCGCAAGGCTGGTGATCGAATCCAATGGGATCAGTGGATTTGGGCCAGGTTGAGACGGTGAGTTGACGCTGTTGCGCGCCCAGAGTTGGAGACCAAATAGATTGGCCCTGCACCAACATGAGTATATGAAAAGCGAATGAAGACAGTGAGGGAAATGACGCACCATTGGCGCCATGGGGTGTCTGATAGGTCGCGCAAGGCGGGGTTCCACCAGTGGACATGTGCAAGCATTTGAGGAGAGATCCCGGGAGCCTGAAAGAAGAAGATGTCAAGAAGTTCACCAACACAGTACTTGTCAAAGTGGATCGACGAGCTTTGCGGGACAACAACGAAGGAGTTTGCCGAGTTCGGATTGCGGTGGGAAGAGATGTAGCGGTGACCAGAGATAACAGCGTAGTCATAAAATTGAGCTATATTAGGGATGAGGATGGATGTTGGCGAAGTTGCAGGTGCAATGAGTGACCGGAATTCTTGTACAGGATACCGGTGCCGAAGGTATCTCAGAAGCTCATAGTAAAGCGGCTGAGGGATACGCTCACGCGAGAAACGTGGGCTCAATTCAAATTTGATATTCTCTGTGACGGCTCTCAGTTTTTTTTGTCTCAGCAGTTGATGCACGCATGTCAAAGTACTCACCATCCCGTCTCACGGATTCAAGATCTTCAGCTAGTGCCTGCACCGTACCACGAGAGTCACTGGTTGCGTGACGCATCGAGGAAAATGTCTGTTGAAGCCCCAGGTGCGGAATTGTGTTGACTCCAGCGGCGAGCTTGTGAGTATGATTGACGACTCGTCAGTGCACTAGTATGCCAGAGGATGATAGAATGTTGTAAAAGCGAAGTATGTGCTTACGAGCTGATAAAGGCGGACCATCCGATGGAACTCCCGGAAGAATGTGCATTCAACCTCTCCACCGGCATGGCCGCTCGTCTTATAACTCTTGAGTATCTTGTTCATTCTCTCAAACAGGAAGGTCCAGAACTCGCGTAAGGGTCCAAAATCTTTGACGAAGTCCGGGATGTGGGTCGCATAGTGATGATTGGGCTTGACCACCTCAGGCCCGTAGATCTAGTTAGAAATTAATGTTGTGCAGATCATCGTAACTTCAGGACATTACCTCCAGTATCTCCATGCAGTATTCACGCAGAAGGATGTCAGCTGTCTCGACCTGCTGACTACTGATACTGTCAAGTAGCAAAAGGCTGAGAGCAGAACACAGCCGCATGAAATTGGCCACATCGCGTGGGTGCATACGAGACAACCCATCCTCGTGATCTCTCTCGTCAATCCAGGTGTCAGCCTGAAGAGTCTCTATAGCTCCATCGTCATCAGACTCGAGAACCACGTCCTAATCCAGATGGGGAGTCAGTGAGCGTCATAGTGATGTATCATGCCTGTCATCTTACCTTTGCCTTATCAGTCGCTCGTCGCTCGCGCAAGGATCGTCTTGGACCATTCCTAACCTGGGAAGATCAGTACATGCCAAATGTAGCATCCATGGACAAGTACGTACTGCTGAATTGGTGCCTTCGTTCCCACCTTTCCATTTCTTTGCGTGGCGCTGTGATTTCTTCTCTTCCTTCCTTTTCAGGTATTGCTGTTGCAACCACGCTCGACGTTCAGCAAGATGTGTACCTTCTGGGTCCGGCTCGCAGGAAGCCCAAAGGTCAGGGACCTGATATCAATCAGGATTCAGCTCAGGCTCTCGCCTTCAAAGTGAAAGTCAACAGAATATGTACCACCAGCGGAGCAACCACAGTTGCCAATGTGCGCCACTGGTCTGCCGTCAAAGATCCGCCGGAGGATTCACCAATGTCTGTGGGTGGTCTGCCAAGTTCGGATGGAAGGTTGAGCTGCATGGTGGCACATAATCTGTCAACATTGGATAAGCCAAAAATGCGCACAATACACACCTCACGTAGCTTATTCTGCAGCTCAGTTAGCTCTCGGCCCTTCCGTAGGATGCCGGACTTGACCCATATATGGAAGAAATGATTCTTAACAAGCCCTTGAGAGTCTGTCAGGGAAACAACTTCGTATTCTCGTATGACAATGACTCACCTAGGAAGAGATTATGCATGGGATCCACCACAATCTGTCGACACATGTCAAAGTATGGCAGTCGAGAGAACTCTGACCAACGTGTTGCATGTTTCCGGACGAACACTTCACGCGCAGCTCTGCTCCCACACTTCAGGTACTCCTGCATCAGACGGCGGTGCTCAGCATCGGACCGATCACGGAAAGCTTGCAGGCAGGTTGAGAGTCGACAATCAAGATGTGCATGTCAGCGACAACAGATAGCCAAGAACGTGCAAATTCGGACTCACCACCAGGAATGAATGCGTCGACCGTTGCCTTCATAGCCTTGGTTATCCAGTCGAGGGTGCAGAGATATGTGTGCGAATGAGATGCAAATCCTCCAAGTTTGTGAGCTGCCGGCTTGTCGCAGGACACACCCACGAGGATCACACGGACAAGACGACCGCGTGGGTGTTTTGGAGTAGGGATTACCACCCCGTTGCGCCACAGCAGGAGCAGCTCATTCACAAGCAATGAGATATACCGTTGTATCTCATCGGGATCTGCTTCTCTTGGCCCGGGGATTATCATAGCAAGGAGCAATGAAGCAGCTCGATAACTGTACATTTTGGGACATTGTACATATCCGTCAGTGGCCCTTAATAGACGATAACTATCACACATACCGTAAGTAAGTAGGTAGGTTGATCACGTTGAACGAGATTGGACAAGACGAATGACTGCTTGCATACTTGCTCCGTAAGTATGAGAACCTACTCCCAGATGTAAGTCCAAACCCCTCAGGATGGTCAATCTTATGCTCGTCTACTCACCAATCACAACCCAAAGTCACTCCGATGCGAAGTTCGCCATTAGGTCCCTCTTTGAGGTCATACCGGAAAAACGACAAGCCATCTGGACCGAGGAGCTTGCGACAGATACGCCCATCAAAGATGTCCTTGAACACCCCTGGAATCCGGATCCGATGTCGCCATTCATCCATCGCATCCTCGATCCCGGGTATTGCGAGCAGTGCAGCAAGTAGATCGGTGAGCGTTGTGTACGGGAATTGTAGGAGTGGTCTTGCTTGACCAGCACTTCGTTTCCGCTGTTCGCGTAGGATCCGTGGCCTGAACAAGCGATGGCCGCATTCATCGCAAGTGCCAGAAGGGTTGTCGCAGGCCGTTTCGGGGAATGGTTTCAGGCACTGTGGGCATGCCACAGCGATGCGAAAGACAGGCTCAAGACCGACTAGTGACATTGCTCCGGGAAGAGATGTACGCATTGCTCGGACAAGGTAACCATGTCCGAGCTCGTCGAATATGCAACCGATGACTGTGAGCAGAGCCTCGCAGAAGCGAAAGGGAAGATGAGCCACCAGATGCAACCAGATGGTGACGAGTGTAGCCATAAGAATTGCAGGGTGATACAGCTTGATAGTCGTCCATGAGGGCAAGGAAGCTGCGCCCTTGTAGTAGAGGGGCGCTGCCACGTTCTCTTTGATAGAAGTAGAGCCCTGATCGCTTTCTCCTCCAGCAGCCCCCGCTCTTCTTTCCAGCGACAAAGAGGTATCAGTATTGGTCTCTTCGTGTCTGATAACCGGATCCTCATCGTCGGTAGACTCGTCGAATGAAGAGTCTTCGTCCATTGGCGTCTCCTCTATGTCGACATCCATCTCATCAACCGAGCCGTCATTGTCCAATGGACCAGATGCCGGACGTGTTTCCTGGAGATCCTAATAGTCAGTGATCAAACCAGCAATGATCCCAGACACACTCACTGCCGATGCAAACTCAGTACCACTATTTCCGAACATCCCCGACCACAAAGGCAGGCTCCCAACAACGCTTGTCAAGGATGAAACTGATTGTGAAGCCCAAACAGTCCTTTCCTCTGAGGAAACGACTACAACCGTTGAATATTGATCAACATCAATCATCTTTGCATAGTCTGGCAAAATTCGACACTTACCTCCTGAATCTTCCATACAGAGATTAGGCTGCGACGCCTGACACCCAGCTTCCTCAGTCATGCGCGGACCAAGCTATCAGCCATAACACAAAGATCAGCCCATCGTACTGCAATAGTTACGAGATCATATGCACACCTCATCCGTTGAAGTGTCACCTTCATGTCTATCCTGCCCGGTAGTTAGCTGGTGGCCGGCAACCCCTTCCTATAACCCATAGTTGAACACCACGAACATGAGCATGTTACAAAGGACTGCTCACTTGCACGCTGATTAAACGACGAGCTTGTTCCATGTGAGCATCTCTTGTTGAACGTGGTATTCGTTTCTTCCCCTGGCATTTCGGACATTTGCAGAGAACCAGAATTGTCACTTTTCGAGACTAACGTAGATATGACCTCAGTCCCTCGGTGCACTTATCGTAGTATAGCCGGTGGAACTCACCATTTTCCTCAACGTTGATAGAGCTTGAATCCCTGTAAGTCTTGTGTGCTCAGAAAGAGGGGAAGAAGTCAAACTCGCCTCGAGTCGGCCTTCTCTGTCGCCTGAAAGGTCAGTATGGATATTCCTTGGCGAGCCCGAACTTCCTGCATAGCCAATACCTATCCCCACTTCGTGATCCTGTAACACAGACCATTCTGACATATGTCATTGCGTCAGTGCCGAGGATTCCTTGTAGATAGGTGGTTCACTCATGCGCTTTGAGTAAGCAAAAGACATCATATAATCCACTACAAAGTCACGTCCTCAACACGTTGAACCAGCTCGTCGACGGTACATATATCATTGTTCAATCCAAGCCTGTCGAACGCTCCTGCCAACTTCTCCACCTCCGCTCCAGCATGCTCCCTGCGTCGAGGACGAGGACGAGGTTGAGGATGTGCTGCACGTATCTTTGAACGACGGTAGAGCTTCTGTGAACACGTACTTCAATAAACATTCACCATGGAACAAACATTCATCACTCACCATGAGGGAGTCCATCTCATTGATGACTGAGGACCAGGTTGGTAGCGCTTCGCAGGGGAGAGGGAGCATAGACGACGATGACACCATGGCCGCAGCATGAGCGCGCAGCCATTGAGCGGTGCGAACAAATATTTCAGGCTTCGCACGGGAGCCTTTCACGTCCATGGCCCACAGGGGGGCAATAGGGATGTCCCTGTCTACCCCAACAAAGCTATCAAGCTCTGCGGTGACGAGAGGACGAGCCGGCATGGGTAAGGGAGAGAAGACAAGCATCGTCAAAATGAATAAGTCAGGGTCGACAAAGCATCCGTCCGGTCGACCCTTATAGATATCAGCAATGCATGCCTAATACCACCCAACAAGATACTCACCGGTTTGACCTCAACAAAGAGACGAATCTCGACCTTGATGTCCAACTCTGCTTCCTCTCCCTCTGGCTCCCACGGCTCCTCCCCCACCAAACTCCTGACAAATAGCTCCGTGGATGAGGTTGGGATGCGACTCTGAGATGCCTTGCTGAGACGACGAGGGTGTGGAGTGGGGGGACGACACTTGTATGGAGCGACCTGCTGAGCGTGTCGAGGGAACTTGACGCGAAGTAGAGTAGACTTAGGCATAACGAGCACTCAGATGCAGCAGTAGTGAAGCAAGAGATGGTGAAGTCTCAGCGAGGGACCCCATGTCGCAATTTATCCCAGGAGGCGGTAGACAACACAAGAGCTGCAAGATTTCACCAGGAGGAGTAGACAGTACTAGTTCAAACTTCAAGTAGCCTATACCTCGCCACGGGCGAGTAGTAAGACGCGCCAAAATCGACTGTCCGAAGCACAATCTGCATTAGGCGCTCTCCCGATGCGCTCTCCCCTACACCCCTAGGGGTAAATTGCTAAGCCAAACGAATCATACCTACATGTATGTATCATTCTAATGTACCTACTCCCCAGCTTTCACCCAACCTTGACAAAATCTGGCCGAGGACGATGATCAGTGTTCTTCGGCCCGATTTGGTACTATTTCGGCGCTTCGTAGTCCTTCCTCCACCATGAAATAGTACACCTATCTCCCGTAGATAGAATCCCTCTCTTCCTAACCTTATAGCTCTACCTCTCCCATCCACGGACTCGCTTATTGCAGCTTGCTGAACTAGTATCCGGGGTGGCTAGTGTTTCGATAAAGCCATTCCACCCATTGTAGAGGTGAGCTAACTCAACAAAGTTCACGCACATCCAAATGTCGCTGAACTTCCTATCCAAGCACATGGATATCCTGCGGCTAGTGCAGCTAACTCGGTACTACCTCCACTACATGAACTCGTTGAATTGACCTTTGCCTGTACTACATTTGCCAAAACGCAGTGAGTGAAGGTTTGTACTCTTAAAGTCCTTGTAAGTACAGACGCTGATCTCTTCGTCCGTCGTCTTTTGTACGTGCTGTTGCAAAAAAAAAGTTTAATCATAGTGGGGGAGCGTAATGACTGCAGATGGCCTCGCGTGCGAAGGTTTTCTCGTGTGGGTTACGGTATCTATATGATGTGTATATGTATACAGTCAAGAAGTTACTAAAGCGCGCCAGTCGGCTCATGCGCCCACTTACCGGAATGACTCGCCAGCTGAACGTAAATGGTTCGAGTACATTTGCAATGTTAGGTCCTCCACAAAGTGTTTGCCGGACAGCTACTAGTAGACTCGGAGGAAGCATTCGACACCTTCAAACCTATATCATACAGTATATACATACATTCCACTCGCGACGCCTACCTCTGCTTATGCATACAATACTCGTACAGGGTGTTTCCAAGTTGGCCATGTCACCTCAGTTTTCGCCAGAGTCGAAGAGGACTACATTTTTGCGCAAGACCCAGCGCGGCTTCGGAGGATTGCCTGAACCGGGAACCCTCACTTGGACGACAGACTTCAAATCGAAGCATTCGTCAGCCGGGTCCTGAGCCGTGTTGGGATGCTACGCGTTTGAGTCATCAGCTTTCACGCTTCTCAATCGTACATCAAATGGAACATACAGTGATGTAGACCGCGGTGCTTATATTGTCTCCAAACTAACCAGATCAGATAACTGTGTGGCAAGGACCACAACCATAGCAACTCACCATCTCGTAGCGGCCCTCCATGAAAAGCCCTGGTCTGAGTGCGCCCAGAGACGAGTCCGGGGCGACACTAGGCGTGTACCCACTGAAGTAAGTAGACAGGAACTCGTATTGAGGTTGGCTCGGGAATGGCTGTGTGCTGAAGCCTGTATTTAAGTGAGTACAGCATAGTCACATCGTGTGACGGTCGACCTACCCGAGCTCGTTTGAGCATTCGTGACCGCAACGTTGCGTCCAGCCTTGGGAGGCAGCGTCGGTTTTACGATGAGTGCCTGGCTCGAGTCTGCGGTGTGCCCAAGGTTGTACCATCCTGATGGCATTGCGCCTGTGGGGCGGTAGATCCCCACAGCGAAGCTGTCGGTATAGGGGACCTGCTCAACGCCCACCCATCTGCAGAGTTTACGGTAAGTGGCAGTGAGTGGAGCACGAGGGTTAGTCCTCACTGTCCAAGGAGCGGTATCATGAGAGTCTGAACCGTGCTCCGAACGGGGTCCGGCAGCATGTCGACCACCGGCACGACCTGATCTACTTCAATGACCCGCCAGAAATCGGACTTGCTTGTCGACGCAATCCAATCTGATGTGTTTTCTATCTTCGTGTAGTCGCCGCCCTGAAACGGGAGGTCAATATACTGGCAAACCATGACTGCTGAAGAAACATGTTGCCTACGTCAACAATGTATTTGACATCGAGAGTTCTGCCCTGGGCTGTGGTGATGGTAGTTTGCGTGTTACCATGACCAGCAGTAACGCCAGCGCCCCAATCCTTCACCGCGCCTTCGATCCCGACCTTGATGTCTTGCTTCACGCTCGTCTCATTTTCCTGGATGAAATGCAGAGTTCTCAGTCCATATGCAGCCTGTGAGCGAGGGAGACGCCGTACAGTACGCTGAAACGTCGCCATTGTGTGCGCCGAGAGAGTGCCTCCGATTTGAACTTTGATGCGGAAGACATGGCCGAACTCTTCCATCACGCTGTACAGGGCCTCACGCTGGTCGAGTTTGGTTGACTTGGCGAGAGCAGCGTCGATCGCACTAAGGAAAGTAGGACTGAGCTGAACGTCGTCTTGGAAGCCGGAACCGGGAGGGCTGAAGTCGATGCGGCCCTGGGGGAAAAGGTAACGAGATGAGGTCATGATCGTCTTCTCTGTCTCGGTGTTGGTGTAGCTTGATTCGGTGGAATAGGACGCATTCGCCGTGACACTGTTGCGAAGGTGAGGAACCCAGGCGGGATATGAGAATAAAGGGCCTACTATGGGTACTGTTGCGAAGGTGAGGAACTCAGGCGGGATATAAGAATAAAGGGCCTACTATGGGGCGGACACCTCGACCGAGATGGCGGTGTAGTTAGACTCCATAAGGGTCTCGGTATACTCAGCCTCAACGACAGACGTTTCGATAGAGGCCCTATTGTTGACAATCGCGTTCAGAGTGTTAGGGCGGATGATGAGCTCGCGGGTACTCGGCTGCGGCCCTCCAGCTGTCATGCGAATGCCCTTGAGAAGATTGTTGTCGTCAATCTAAGTTCAAGGTAATGTCAACAAATCAAGACGACCGAGTCGGGTATAGTGTATCCTACCAGCTTGTTGCGACGGTCAGGGTCATTGTTGACATCAGTGAGGGTGTCCCCCTCAGCCCTCGGATCAGGAGTCACGTCGACGATCGACTTGATTTGCTTTGCTCGATATTAGCTATTGTACGACACATCGGAGGGGATCCCACCTACAGGGCTGGCGGGAAGGTCCTGGAAAGTCTGGGCGGGAGCTAATGCCATTGTGAGTATGAGTTTCAAGGAAGCGGTGTGCTGTGGGCTTGGGGATTGAGGACAGGGCTGGGGATGGGCTGCCTCTATATGCCTATATGCCTATCCGCATGTATGCACCTGACATCATGATGACATGACTTCTCGTGGCGGCCGCCATCCATCATGAAATGCGTTGTTGCACTGTTGGGTACGGCCGCCACATACCGGTCTCACCACGGTGAACGATGCCGAGAGAATGAATCGCAGCGACGGGGGGATTAGAAGGCAACTTCAAGGGCAAAATGAGGACGCAGTGCGAGCAAGGTTGCATGGAAGCCAACAACAACATCAATGGCCATCCAGGGCGTTGACCGACAATCGCAGACTTCTTTGCGCTCGCGGTTGAATGCTTGTGGAGGGAAGCTGGTCTCGTTCTGCGCCCCCGACACGTAAAAGTGGTGGGGAGGACTGGAAGATGTCAGGAGTTGAGAACAGTGGTATTTTCTATCTTCAAGAGGGTCTCTGTCAGACTGCTTCGAGATGGGAAATTAACGTCCTAGAGCAGCACATACCATGCATTGCTAACGCGACGCAAATCCCAAGCTCTAACTCTATGTCAGAAATCCCGTCACTTGACTGACCGGCTTAGTAGGCGTGGGTCGCAGACCCGAACGCGATGGAAAACTTGTACATCGGGGGCCGAAGGCTGTCTTAGAAGCGTAGTGCATCAAGTCAGGATAACGGACAGTGACATCACGGGTTCATCATGAAAGTGTTTGAGAAACCACCGCTGAGATTCCGAGTCGGAGGGGTAGTCGCGAGTTCCGTCATACTTGGCTCATTTGACCATGAAGATCCAAAGCGTCTGGCAGGGGCAAATATAAATACGGCGAGCCGTTCTGATCAGGGCTTGCCCCAAACCCACCAGCTCCATCGTGATCCACTGCACACGCACTCCACAGACCATACAACATGTCTACCGACGATCCGGTGTTGCGCGCGTACGCCCAGTGGGTCACCATCCGCATCAACAACATTGGCACTATTCCCATCAAGTTGAAGAACCTGTCACTCAGTTGGGGAAAGCTGTATGTGAACGGTAAGCGTTTTCCCCATGGGACAAGGCTTGGGATTTACCTGAGTCGGTGACACACGCAGGCAACAAGGACAACGAAGTAGGCACCGACAGATACGAGGGCTCGGTCATCTCGCCCAATGAATGGCTCGAGTTCAGCTCGTGCGGAAGATCCGACGCCTCTTCCGGCACGGAGGGGAGATTCGACCTTGTCGATCCCGGGGCCGGCGACAAAATTATCCGTAACTTCTATTGGGACTGTCCTTGGGGCTCGAAGTCGAACCAGTGGAGCGTGAGCGGCTCGAACAGCAAGTTCATGATCGAGCATTACGGCGCGAACTACAGTTCTGGCGCGTTGGGAACCATCACCGTCGATGTCCTCAACAAGCCCGGTGTTCCGGCTTGAAAAATTGGGTCAGTAGTCCACATCTCCCTGATTACGAGTGCGCAGCTAACCTGGTGTACGAACCACTAGAAAGAATACACCATCAAGTATCCGACAAATGGAAGGAATCAAAAGAGGGTGAGGGAGTGGAAAGAGCATGACGTGTAAGCTTGCATCGTACCGATGGATGGGATAGCACCCGACTGGATCTAAGAATTGTTTCATGTCGAGAGTAACCATTGTATGTCAATCATGGCCAATGTCCCGGACCTCGTGAACCTTAGTTCCAGCAGGCCAAGTCTTCAAACTGAAAAGACGTTGTCATTGAAAGGTTGAGATGCGCAGAAACATGAACCTTCATTGCCGCATCCCAGGCGAGACACCTTGAGAATGGTAACCGACAAGAGCAGGGTCCTGCGTCATCAGAATGAGCTATCCAACTGATGTTGTCCCAAGATGGCCCGACAACACGCTCTACAAGGCAAAAGGACTCCGAAGCGCATGTCTACATACACTGGCGAGGTACACGAGTACACCCCCCGGGCTTAACTTGCACACCGCGAGCCCGCGCGTGGTATTCTTATCTTCGACGTTGATGATCGATTGAGCTGTGTCTGGAACATGACTGCATGGGGGACGCGGTTTGCTAAGGTACAGTCTGAGGAACGAGGAGTGAACTTTTCCAAGCGTAGATATGTTCATGAATGAGGCAAATTGCAGGTATTGGGCTGTTCCGGTTGGCCTGCAGAGGTCAGAGCTTGCGCGCGCCGCACGCACTTCACGATCCTAAGTGACAGTGTCACGTCCCGCTCTAGCACTGGCGGTGAACGGGTACATAGGTGATTAACGTTGGATATCGCACGATCGTCAGTGCGGTGACCAATGACGGACCATATGTGGTTGACCACAATTTGATGTACTCTGCGCATATTGTAGGTATCTGCACAAATGGAAGGGATGGTGCTCGTTGTCATAGAGGAAAGGGAATATCAATGTTGCTGCCAGAGCGTCGTAGGTGGCTCTGTACATGGCCAAAGCAGTGGGCGCTTGTCGCGTGGCACCGGCGGCTTTGAGTCAGTCTCTCCGAATCCGAGGCCGAATAACTGCCAGTCAATTACATACTCAAGTCCGGAACATTTACAAGTACTGCCACACAGCGGGGTCGCATGTCCTCCGTGCACCTCCAACTACCAATACTCTTCCTCACATCTTCTCTTCCCAATTCTCGCGCACAGTCTTCGCCGATTCAAATGGCTGCCGTACCTCTAACGCCCCCAGTCATTCCTGACCGTATGTCTGTTATTGTCTTCGCTCCACCACATTTAGGTCGTCTCATACTCTCCCCTCTCTTCCCTGTGCTACATTTCCGTTGACACGTCTAGCCTCACTTGGGAAAAATACTGCGAACGTGCATCATCCTCCCATTCTCCTTCATTCCCTCCAACAAGCAGAGAGTTCTGTTCTCAGTCTTGCTGCCGATGAGGAGAACATCTATACCGGTAGTCAAGATGGACAGATATGTGTATGGTCATACTCTCATTGACTCAGCATAAGATGTCCTCAGTATGATACTGGCTCGCAGGTCTGGGACAAGGAAACATTCAGGCTGAGAGCCATCTGGCAGCACAGTGGAAGTATTCTCGCTCTCGAGTACGCTTCAGACAAACACTGGCTGTTCAGCGCATCCGGTATTAGCTTGTTTGATGTATTGTACTCACTACTCACTCATCTGATGTAGGTGACAGCACGATCCGTGTACGTGATGATCCCACTTGCTCTTGTTTGTGACGCGTCTCTGATGGGTCTCTAGGTTTGGGACACGCATTCTCTATGTGCATTATGGCTCCTTCACCCACATCTAGAAACTGAAAACGGTGATCTATTCTCTCTGGCCTGGTGCTCTCAAACACAGACGCTATACATTGGCTGCCAGGACACTTCTCTACAGTGGTTCTCGTTCTCTTCTATCGCCCCAGAGCATCAATCACCCTTGTACTCAGACGGGTCCATTTCCAGCGGTTGCTCGACTCCAACATCGCGCAAAGCACACAAATTTTTTGATAGCTATCCGCAATACACTCGACGACCTGCTGATCTCAATGCTCGCAATCCCACTTGTGCAGCTTGCCTACCACCATCCCTATCGACTACTCCACCTCCGCCTCCCAGCGCAAGATCCTCGTCCACTACGGATCTCTGTATCCATTCAGATGTCCTGAAGGTTCCGGTCGTTGTTCTCCAGGTCTCCTCCGAGAATGTGATCTACTCTGCTCATTACGGATATGTCTACTGTATGGCGCTCATGCCGAGCAATCGCGAAGGATCCGATGATGTTCCATTCATTGGAGGGAGAGGTCATCGTCTGCAGCTCGTGACTGGGAGTGGTGACTCGACGGTTAAGGTTTATAACATGAAGCATAATCCGAACAGTGACTGACCCTGAAGAGTACAGGTGTGGGATCTTCCGGAGGAATCCAGCGTTGCGACTCCCAAGCTCCTCCATACCTTCGACTGCGGCGCTGGTGCAGTTCTAGCGCTTGTCGTTCGTGGAGACACCGTGTACGCCGGCTGTCAAGACGGTTTCGTAAAGGTCTGGGACCTCGAAACTCGAACCCTTGTCCGGACGCTGCTTGTGGTAGAGGTGCGTCACCGAAATAAACTGTCTAGATGAAACAAGGACGGCTGAGGCTGTCCGGTGTAGAATGTGGACATCCTGTCAATGTCTATACTGCACTCGGACCTCTACGTCTGCTCGGCCAACGGAGATATCCAGGTATGTTCTATCATGTCACAGAACCTGCAGGAAGCAACTGAGACATCTCCGATTCCGTAGCGATGGTCGTCTTCTTTCAATCTTACTGGCTCGTGGCGCGGCCATGCTGGGATAGTTCTTTCCTCCATAATCACCTGTCTCCCGTCCAACCCCGCACACACCAAGGGCAAGCTCGCCCTTGTGACAGGTGGTAATGACGACATGATCAAAGTGTGTCCTGCTATACGCCATGACTACGGATTCTCATCATAGAGTAGATCTGGAGGATTACTCCGCCGACGTCCACTAGCCACGCCCTCGCCGATATAGGCGGCTTTGGTGACTATGTTGACATCTCAAACAGCATTAACGGTGAGATAGTTCGTATCCTGATGACGCACCTGTCTGATTGTATATTGCACAGATGTTCTTGTCCACGGACTCTCGAGATTAGTATCCATCCAGAGCGTGAGCAGTTCGCTCGCACATAAGGAAGATTGCCGACAAGCTGCGATATGGCTCCGCAAATGTTTTACCCAGCTCGGCGCTGAGGCGTCACTGGTGAGCGCAAAATCATCCCCCGATGATGTCGCTCCTGAATGTGATTGTAATGCAGCTGCCGACTGGGGAGACGACGAATCCCTTGGTTCTTGCGACGTTTCACGGTGCACAAACTTTCATTCAGAAACCCCGGATCCTTTTCTACGGTCACTATGATGTCATCTCTGCGCGTCGAGAGGGTTGGCTGTCAGACCCTTTCACGCTAACTGGCCGAAACGGCTATCTCTATGGGCGCGGTGCGACGGATAATAAAGGCCCTGTCATGGCCGTAGCCTGCGCAGCTGCTGACTTGCTCTCACGTAGAGCACTTGGTGTAGATTTAATCATGCTAGTTGAGGGTGAGGAAGAATCCGGAAGTGGCGGTTTTGTTGAAGCCGTCAAACGCCACAAGGTATGTACAAGGACAGAGACCCTTGGTCAGAGGCCTGACCTGGATATATGTGGATCTGTAGGAGGCAATAGGCCCAATAGATGCGATCCTTGTCAGGTACGACAATGTGCCACTGCTCCATATGACATGACTCATCAGCTCCCAAGCAACTCTACCTGGATAGCGGAGGATACCCCATGCATCACATATGGACTACGAGGGGTCATACATTGCAACGTAGAGGCCAGTACCTCTTGAGGACACGGTGTCGCAATAGTCCTTATTATCTCTATAGATCTCAAATGAGGGTCCTGACCTCCATTCGGGCGTCGACGGTGGTGCTGCCAGGGAGCCGATGCTGGATATGTGAGTTTCTGATCGTGTTCGAAGTTATGCGCTGCATTCACGGCTTCCGTTTCAGGTTGAAGTTGCTTGGCACCCTGACGGATGAAGCAGACAGGATCACCATTCCACAATTTTGTGAGTGAAAGGCGTGCTCATAGACTATATCGCCTCTAATGGGATTCTGACAGACGACAGTGTTCGAGCCATTTCAGAGGTAGAGAAGCAGTCATATAAGGTCCTCTCCAGTGTCACGCAGACCCCAGCAAGATTACTGGCAGCGCGATGGCGCGAGCCCGCTCTCACAGTGCACAACATCGAGGTATCTGGACCAAGAAGTGTGTCATTCTGCTATCTACGGAATTGTCCAGCTGGACAGTGAGGCACGAATTCCCACAGACTCGACCGTAATCCCATCTAGAGTCAAGGCACATGTTTCAGTGCGGATCGTCCCTGACCAGAACTTAGAGGTCATTGCATCAACTGTGAAAGAACACCTGGTGTCACGATTTGAGAAGATGAACTCCCCGAACAAGCTTGATGTGAATAAGTCATGTCATTTCACGCAACACGATGGATTGATAATGACTGTGTAGGTCACTATTGATCATATGGCCAACTGGTGGCTTGGGAACCTTGACGACGCATGGTTCCACGCACTCGAAGATGCGGTTCGAGACGAGTGGGAGGTCGAGCCGTTGCGCATCAGAGAAGGAGGGGTGAGCGCACCATATCATTTGTTTGATTCATGCACTAACGGCGTATACTTACTCAGTCAATACCCTCGATCCCTTACCTCGAGAAGGAATTTGCATGTCATGCGCTCCACCTTCCGCTGGGCCAGAGCACGGTGAGTGTTCAAGAAGGCGCACATTTGATATCTTGCTGACTATGCGGACTATTAAGGACCAAGCTCACCTTCCCAACGAGCGGATATCTCTATCTAATCTCCATCGAGGAAAGCGGGTTGTTGAGCGTTTCCTATCCAATATCGCCGCCATTTACCCATCGGCACCGACGACCGATACACCATCAGTAGCTGTATCTGGGGAAGGAAGGAACACACTTTGACTCAGTGTCTCTGGAGTCTCACACTCTCGGCAATTGATAGGTTGAACCATCGCTGCCTGCTCCTGTTCCAAATACGGTTGGCGTGAGTTCTGTTACTCTATGTTACGTATAGAAGTAGAGAGCACATCTTCTGGAGGTTTAGAGGTCACCAGTGTGACTGTGGGTACGCACAGTGTGAAGATTATTTGACTTGGCGCTTGTGAGATATTTGGTCGAGAGACCTGTGAATGACCACCTGAAGACATACTAGCGGTCAGATGCGGCGACGTCGACACCTCCAGGTGGCGACACTCAGTACTCAGTGCTAGTGGGAATGGGTCAAGTCATGAGTGACAAAGGAGATAAGATTAGATTGGATGAAAGTGAAGTTAGGCGCCACAGCCAACGAATGTCGGACTCGAACTCATACCATCACCCTTCTTCCTCCTGCATGCACTCAATTTGACGCTTGACTCCACATATTGAACAATCCTTACTGGTATGGAAAGTGGCGGCTCTGCATATGAAAGAACCCGATACTTGGATGGCGGGGACAACCTCGACTGGCAGGCATACAGGTTACTGAGTCTACGGCCCCATGGATTCGGTCAAGAGAGGATCCGCATATGGTACGCGAGTGCGTTTCTGTCACCCTGGTGGCCTCTTTGCGTATCAAATATTGTCAGGCCTCTCCTCCTTCATGTAGATCCTCATGCCCCCGAGGATAGACACGAACACAGTGGCACTTCCATATGGTCCGAAGCTACACCGGAGCAAACTCTTGACGAGCCAGATCTCACTCCTAAAGGGGAGCCTCACAAAGACGAACATCAGATAGAGCTCGACACGAACCGGTCCTTTGTCTTGTACCCAGTAGGTGAAGATAAGTGAACACACCCCCCATGGTGCCCAGCGACTGAATATATTATTGGCTCAGAGGACGTGAGAACCCGGGATGAGCTACAAGCCGCACTCAATCGGTTGATTGTCTCACTTTTCCGACGTAGGCCACGACTCCATTATTTTCAGGTACGTCGCGTTAATATGAGGCGTATCTTCACTTGCCCTGTATGTGTACCAGGGTTGGGCTGGGCCTGAACCTGAAGGAGAGCTATCTCTCATATGAGGAGTGCTCCGGATGACGCAGGGCCTACCGCTTGGGTGACGCTTCCGGTCGATGTTCTGTACAAGAGCTGCCTATCAATGACGAAAGTTAAGGTCATGTCATCTACTACCACCTACCGAGAGAGAGGGAGACTATCCGAGCTTCATGCAGTACACCGAGCCCTTGTTATCCCTACTTCCCTCAGAATGTACTACTAACGTGGCTATATCAGGGATACCACGACATTGTTTCCGTCGTCTTATTGACACTACCCAAGGAACTCCATCTCCCAGTCACGGAGAAGTTAAGTCTCCATCGTGTACGGGATTCCATGGGCGACAGTCTCGACCCAGTCGTAGGATTGCTACGGTAAGGGCTCCTCATCTTGTTCTCAGCACGAGTTCTGACCATTTTCAACAGCAGCTTGAGGAGGTTACTTCGTCTTGTCGACCCGAAGTTTGCAGCCACTCTGGATCGGTACGTGAATTTGTTGCCTCGTTCCTTCCTCCTGGTCTTACTGCGTCATAGCACCGCTCCACTACCTTACTTTGCCCTATCTAATCTACTAACGCTATTCTCTCATGACGTACCGACTCTCCCTCTCATTCAGCACATCTTCGACTACCTGCTCTGTAGACCTCCAATAGCTGTTGTCTACCTCGCTGCTGCAGTAAGATGATTCTTCTGAAGCGCTGTTAATAGAAACGCGATGCTGATAATTCTACCAGCTCACCCTCACACGACGACAAGAAGTCCAAGTTCTTGAGGACGAGGGTGAGGAAGGGATGATGCATTCCCTACTCACTGTGTTCCCTGATCTCTATGAGGAGGATGGGTGGCCTACGGTGGCCAAGGCAGAGGAACAGTCTGAGCTCTCATCCGCGACACTGAACAAGGTAGAGGCTGCTGATATGGTTGATGTCGCGGATACTCCCCCTGCTTCCGATCAAGAATCTGTGCAAGATATCACACTGGACGACCCAGAAACTGCAATTGGGGGCATTTCTGTTGTCGCAAATGCACAATGCCTTTCATCAGTCGCTCCTCAACCCGATGCGCAGGAGCCTAGCATAGTCCTTGAGCCTATCGCTGCGCCGGGAGCGGGGTTGGTAACCGAACCAGCAGTTAAGGTTGAGCCGTCAGACATCCCACTTCCTGAGAGTGAAGACGAGACACCAATGGGGTCATCTTCTCTCGAGCCCCTCGAGCACGAAGCTCGCCCACACCGCCCTCGGGTCTCCATGACTGCGCTCCTCACACACGCAGACGACCTCTTTGTGCTCTATCCACCCTCTCACCCCGAGCTTGCGCTCTCGTCGATCATGGGTCCGCAGAGCGTGATGCTCACCTGGTCCGAACGCGCCTCGGATCTCCCGGACGACGATGAGGCAGAACTCATGATCACTCGCCCGGAACTCGTTGTACTCCCCTACGTCGAACAGGAGTCAGAGGACGAAGGCGCCGAGTCCGAGAAGCGGCGGCGGGACAAGGAGAGAAACAGGAGAAGAAGACGCTTGCGGAAGCCACGGAGGCTCACGGACATCGTCGTGCAGCGGAAGACGATGGTGGCGGGCGCCGTGCTTATTCTGGGCGTTGCGATGGCCGTGTACGGGCTTAATGGAGGCATGCCCGGGGTTGGAAGTGGCCACCAAAAGGGTGGATATGGGAAAGAATGGAAGAAGGTTGGGAAGTTGCTTGGTGGCGTCGTAGGTGTCGGCGGGAGAGTGTGGGAGGGTTTACGACACGGATTGATGTGATCTGTTCAGATTTCGATGCTGTGTCCTTGTGTACCAGCAGCGATAACCTAGCGGGATTGCAACTGATAGTACAGATGAGATTGAAATGCTGCGAGGTATATGCTACTAGATACCGTTCAACGAGAGCGAGGAGTCATACAGAGCAAAAGATGTGACTAGCTACATGGAATAAATATGGAATGCGAACGGATGAATCCCTTACCCCTACGATACTGCAGCGGAGGAATTGCTTGATTGGCGGGCTCGGACGACAGGTAATT
This sequence comes from Lignosus rhinocerotis TM02, assembly GCA_000743315.1. Classification (NCBI taxonomy): domain Eukaryota; kingdom Fungi; phylum Basidiomycota; class Agaricomycetes; order Polyporales; family Polyporaceae; genus Lignosus; species Lignosus rhinocerus. The sequence goes on from KN050007.1 coordinate 156,942, forward strand.
CACAGATACAAACCTTGCAAGACGCATGAAGCTCTAAGACGCATCGATCTTGCGTGTCTTGATCTCCCAAAGACCATCCTTACCCTTCTGGATGCCCTCCATGATGACACGACCCAAAAGGTAGTCAACACGGCGGATACCCTGGCTGCGCTCCTCCTCGGTGCGACATCGATCTGCCCAGGCCTCGGTGATCTGCGCACGCGTCTCCCCATTCAGTTCCACATTGTAGTAGTCTGCGTGCTGAATCTGGGTCATCATGCAGAGGTAGATGGCGGAGAAGAGGTCGTAAAGGGTGACCCCTACCGGATTCTCCTGGGCCTCAACATCAATGTACCAAGGGAGATGGGAGTGGTAGAAGCGCATGACTTGGAGAGGAGGCTCGCAGACGAAGCGCATGAGGTCCCAGATGGTCAACGCTCGGTCCTTGAGTGCATGGAACGTGAGGGCAGTTGGAGAGTCGCGGAGGTCGAGCCGCATGGGTGGCTTGGAGGCGTTGTATCGGATGTAGGGATGCAGGACAACTTTCGTTTCTGGTGTAGAAAGAACAATATAAGGCGGAGATAGATGGCGTGAAGGGAAGAAGATGGCGTACCTCCAACCCTAGGACCCCCAAACGACTTTGAGCGACCTCGGATGGCAAGGAGACCGCTCAAGAAACCGTTTCCGTTCAAAGAGAAATCTGTCCTCCATTCTCGTGGTGGGCGCTTCTGAGCTTCTGCGGCATTACCAGATAGAGAAGTCTGGCGTGAGAGGGAGGGACGATGACCGGATAGGGAGGCGGTGGATGGACTGGATGAGAGGGAAATGCTGCGGGAAAGAGAGGTATTATGGGATCGAGGAGTTCGTAGGCGACGGTCAGAGCCGTCGTCCACTTCACGATCCTTCCATGGAGGAGTGACTGCATCTGGAGCAGCAAGCGGACGGGGCCAGCCCTCGGAACTGACGGGGAAAGTCGCTGGCATGACAGCGATAGCAGGCATGGGGGCGGCGAGCATGGGAGCGGCCATGATGGAGGACGAACCCCATGAGTTGGGTGTACCCGCCTGGGAGTCAAGGCTGGCCCATTGAGATGGTGGCCAAGGTGGGAGGGAGTTGAAGGACTGGGGTTGTGCGCCGATAGGATAGTGGAAGGAGTCGAATGCTGCAGCGCCCGGGAATGGATTGGAGTGTCCGACCATCATTGGAGACGAGCCCTCAAATCTCGGCCGGTCTGTGAGTTCTGGCATGTCATGATATTGGCCATGCATGGCGGGGCGAAGAAGATGGGTTCGGGTAAGAACGAGCAAGTCTAGTTGAATGAGCAGCTGCAGTTATCCTACAAACACGAGGCGCAGCGCCTGAACTAGTGACTGACACCGTTCCTTTCAAGTCGCTCCCAGTGTTAGCAATGAGAATTTGTGGATGAGTTACGCATGAACTTAGGTCCTTGCAGGTTCTAGTTGGTAGGCTCTTTTGGCTGTGCGTTGCGGGTGCGTTGTATTTCTGGCGCACTTGGGGGCACAATATCACGTGATTGAAGGTATTACTTAGTACTTGCTTCATTGGAATATGCCAGTAAAAATAGTAATAGTAAGATACTATAATAACGATAATTGTTAGTATCAATATCAGGCTAATCAAAAGTAAGATACTATAATAACAATACTTGTTAGTATCAATATCAGGCTGGGAGTATGTAGTATATGTATTTGCCAGTACTTGATAATAGATACACCGCCACGGAGTGTGACTAATTGTGACTGAATTGCGACCAGCGACAACTTACCAGAGAGAGACTTGAGACACTCCGTCGTGTCTCTCTTGTCTTCCTCGTCGTCTGTAACGACCACCTTCTCCCCTTTATCCACCATCCCCCGCCTATCTACTCTATACCTCACTTCTTCCTAGTACTTCCTACTTGCCCGCTCTCATGGGTCAAGCCAACTCTCGCAGCAGTGCATCCTCATCATCCTCTCCTTCACCTCCTCATCCTCCTCAATGCGATCCCACTCACCCTGAAACGACGTCTCCAAACCCTTCTGCAAAGAGATCCCGTCGTCTTTCTTTACGTCGTACCGTTCGCTCTCTCCTTCCCCATTCTCGCCCTCCACAAGACCAATCTCCTCTTCACGATCCCCCCTCTATTCGCAAGCGATGGCGCTCTTCCAGCAGATTCTCAAACCCTCCTTCGTCTTCTCACTACCCACCCGACTCTCCTCATACCGACGGTAACTCTCCTCTTGACTCTCCTTCCGCCGTCCATGATCATCATCAGGATACTATCCTAGAGGAGGAGTACGTCATACCACAAGTCTCTTCCGGTGCGCCCATACTTCCTCCTCGTCTTTCTGCTAGCAATCCTTCTCCCGATCCATTGTGCCTTCCACACTCCCATTCCGCCATCGGTCTCACACCTCATACCGATCCGCCCGAGCCACTTGACGCCACCGTATCCTCACAACTGGGCAATATCAACCCTCCTCTCCCCGCCCAAGACGATGTCGACCATACTCTCCAGATCGAGCGTGATCTTGACGACTTCCTCGCTAGTCCACGGCAAGATAAGCCTTTCGTGCAGGGCAGCTCACATGATGGCCCAAGCCCTCCTCCACCTCCCGACTCTCCTCCCGACCCTCATCCTGAGCACACATCTCTCCTTGATCCACAACCTGAGCCAACTCGCCACTTTCAACCACCAGGTCCGCTCGTTGTCGTACAGGGAGTGGTCAACACAAGTGATAATCCCGCTGTTTCTCAGCCACCCCCTTCCTCTCGTCCTCTCAGACCTTCCTCCGCTGTTCATTCATCCATCTCCACGCCTACCTCCCGCCGCAGATCGGCTTCCACTTCTCGCCCCGGTGCTCATCCCGTGGATCGCCCGAATGCCCGGAGTCGTCTTTCCGCCTTCATGCCCAGACCAAGCAGCATGCTCAACCGTTACCCTTCAACTTCAGATTCTAACTCTACCCCCTCTTACGACTCACGTTCCCATACTGATGCATCAAGTTCTTTACAAGACTCGATCTCCGACGAGGCCTTCTCATCAGACACTGATACATCTGCCTACTTGCCTGACCCAGACCAACACCAGAGCAGCCAAAGCGACAATGGCACCCGCCCACTTTCCCCCGGGAGTATTGATGTTCTAGGAACACTGCTCAGGTACGTCACGTCCGCTCCGACTACTTCGCTTCAGTGGCAAGGACTAACTCTCAAACAAGCGTCGCTGCTGCTGCGACTGCAGCCTCCCTCTTCTCCCCCAGTTTAGGCTTCCAAGCAAACACTGATACCAATGGCTCGCCACCAACTGGTATTCCCCGCCCGATGTCACCAACTCCCACCGCCGGCTTAGGCGGCGGGGAAGGTTTCGGCAGTTTGCCTGGTTTCGGACTCGATTACTCCGCTCCCAACACTTCCCCCGCATCCACAACTCCGCAACAACCACGCGAAGGTCGTGAGCGGATACGCAATGTTTGGGAAAGCTTCAGGGAGCGCCTTGGACTCAATCGTAATGTCCAGTCCTCAAACATCAATGAAGAATCTCAGCAAAGCTCGGAGGAACAAGGGAATATGCGTCCAGGAGAGATCATGCTTGCGGAGATGGCCAGAGCACTTAATATTGGGTTGGGCCTCAACGGCGACAGCTCCAACACCACATCATCGCGCAACTCTGATTTCGCGCAAGATCTGGGGGATGACGAAACGCCTCGATTGACAGATAACGTGCCTACAGGTCGACCTCTACCGCCCGAAGATAGCTTTGAACGATTTCTCCTCAATTTGCAGGCTGATCTTCGTGCTGCTCTGTCAGATGACGGTATCAGTGCAGTGCGAAGCTCTGTATCCGAAGATGAGCACGAGGGGCGCGTAGATGGTGCCACTGATGAAGTTGCTAGCTCTCGCCTCCCACTCTTTGACGAACTTCCCATGCGACTTGCAGACGATGAGGACGAGCCGCCGCCGCTAGACGATGCCTCTGAGCACGGAGAAGGTGACGAAGAAGAGGAAGAGGAAGAGGAGGAGGAGGAAGAGGAGGAGGAGGAGGTGTACGAAGATACCGTATCAACACGTACGCCGACACCAATGCCTGCTTCCACAACCGTGCAATCCAATCGCGCCGATCAGGGTTCCCCAAGGGCCGATGCACGCGATCAACACGGCAACGCGGATCGTGGGCCTCCAGGCATTAATCTTTGGAGATTATATCGCTTCCAACCAATTCCCGCGAGCCAGGTCGCTGGCCACGCCGCAACCACGACTTCTGCTCCGATCTCCTCATCCCCGACTATCCCCTTGACGTCGACTTCACCCACTCCATATCTAGACTCTCATCAGTCCCCGTCTGCCGGACGGCCGTCTTTCCTTCCACCTGTATCTGCATCTACATCTCCATCCACATCATCTTCAGCTACAGGCGCAGACGGCGCGGATTCGACACCGGTGCCTACACCTGGACCACCAGCTGGGGGCGCCAGCTTGAACATGGTGGTGCCCGTCATTGTTGTGGGGCTACAATCAGTTGACATGGGACAAGCACAAGGGCACGCACATCCCCCCGAGTCTGACGCTGCACAACCCGACTCATACGATGCGGATAGGAGATCCTCATCTACCTCTTTTGACGAGGGTCAATATGGGGTACCCGTATCGTCCGTGGAAGGGTCGAGTTCGGGAGCGACAACGCCGCGTGGTCGACGCACCAGCTGGCAGTCGCGTGCTGCGACTGCATTACGAAACTTACGTCCAGGGAGGAGGAACGGTGCTGGGGAACAAAGGGTGGCTGAAGGTACGGGCTCACGGACCTTTCTAATCTACGTCATTGGGGGTGAGTGGTTGTCCTTCTTGTATGTTGTCTCCATGTACTTATATCCGCGATGCCCTAGGTTATTATCCTCCGGACCACCATATGGTTACTGGGTCGGACAATTTAGACTCGTATGAGGCGCTATGGTACGTCTTCTGCCAGGTCGCATGCCACCTGCTGACAAGCCATCTGCAGGGAGCTGGCCGAACTTCTTGGCCAAGTTAAACCCCCGGTTGCGACTCGTGAGGACATCGACAAGTCCGGTTTACAGGTCATCACGTCGAGCGATCTTGAGGAGTACGAACGACTGGGCAAATTAGCCTCGAATTGCGTCGAACGCGTACGTTGTGACCCATGTCGTCATCTATCATGCTAAGGCTAACTCCCCGAACAGTGTCTCATCTGCCTGGATGATTACGCTGCTGACGATGAATTGCGCCTGATGGCTTGCAAGCATGCGTTCCACAGAGATTGTGTTGACAAGTGGTTGCAGGTTGGTCGGAACAATTGTCCAGCGTGCCGGACCAAGGTGAGCACGTCCTCATCTCGTCATCCACCTTGCAGTCCTAACTTGCCTTCAGGGTGTGTCTACTGCTGGCGAAGCTCTGATGATGCCTTGAGTCGATCTGTATGGCAATCACACCGAACCTAACGTATTTTCTATCTCGCACGGACTTTTATCCCGCCTATCATGATTCACTGACAACAACTCTCGCCATACTATCTCGCTGTTGCCGCATCGTTGTCTGAGCCTCACGTGTAGCACTGCATATCCCGCGCATTCTGATATGATAACCGCCCTCGGCTAGGTTCTTTCCCCCTGGTTCCCCTCCCTCTCTCTATTCTGTGGAAATGCTATCGAGTTACCTGTGCCTGTGTATTATGCTACAAAAAA